>JAJPUD010002698.1:214289-224436 GCA_023553655.1 Myrmecobius fasciatus | reverse complement strand
ATTCTTATATATTTGAGTCAATTCTCTATATATTTTAGAAATGAGGCCTTTATCAGAACCTTTGGATGTAAAAATATTTTCCCAGTTTACTGCTACCCTTCTAATCCTGTCTGCATTCATTTTGTTTGTACAAAAGCTTTTTAACTTGATATAGTCAAACTTATCTATTTTGTGATTAATGATGACCTCTAGTTCTTCTTTGGTCACAAATTCCTTCCCCCTCCACAGGTCTGAGAGGTAAACCATCCTACATTGTTCTAATTTGTTTATAATATCATTCTTTATGCCTAGATCATGAATCCATTTTGACCTTATCTTGGTATATGGTGTTAGGTGTGGGTCAATGCCTAATTTCTTCCAGACTAGTTTCCAATTATCCCAGCAGTTTTTGTCAAATAGTGAGTTTTTATCCGAAAAACTGGGGTCTTTGGGTTTATCGAACACTAGATTACAATTGTCATTGAGTATTTTGTTCTGTGAACCTAACCTATTCCACTGATCCACTACTCTATTTCTTATCCAGTACCAAATGGTTTTGGTGACCACTGCTTTATAATATAGTTTTAGATCTGGTGCAGCTAGGCCACCCTCATTTGCATTTTTTTTTTATTAATTCCCTTGAAATTCTTGATCTTTTGTTTTTTCCAGATGAATTTTGTTGTTATTTTTTCTTGTTCAGTTAAATAATCTCTTGGGAGTTTGATTGGTATAGCACTAAATAGATAGATTAGTTTAGGTAGTATTGCCATCTTGATTATATTCGCTCGACCTATCCAAGAGCATTTGATGTTTTTCCAATTGTTTAGATCTGACTTTATTTGTGTGGAGAGTGTTTTGTAGTTTTGCTCATATAGATCCTGACTTTCCCTTGGCAGATATATTCCCAAATATTTTATACTATCGATAGTTATTTTGAATGGAATTTCTCTTTGTATCTCTTCTTGTTGCATTTTGTTGGTGTTGATAACCACTTCTATCAAACAATTCTTTTCCTTTAGATCCCATCCCCTTTTTTACACCTTTCCCCTAATTCTTCTGTTTTCCCTTCTATTAGTTTTTCTGCTTTCTTTCCCCCCATTCCCCTCCTATTTCCTTATAAGGTAGGACAAGTTTCTTTGTGATACCAAATCCATCTATTATTCTCTCAGAGCCAAATCTGATGAGATTAAGATTAACACAATGCTCATCCCCCTCCCTTATTTCCCTCAATTATAATAGGTTTTCTTTGCCTCTGCATGTGACGTAATTTCTCTTATTTTACCTCCTTTTTCCTCTTCTTCCAGTGTTGTCCCTTTTCTACCTCTAATTTCTTTTTCATAATATCATAATAATCATAATCATAATATCATAATGATCATATAATAAAATCAACCCTCATTCTCTGAGTATATCCATAACACAAATATAGTTTTCAAGAGTTTTTTTTTTCTTTTTCTTTTTACCTTTTTATGTTTCTCTTGAGTTCTGTGTTTGGAGATCAAATTTTTGTTCAGTTCTGGTCTTTTCATTAGAAATAGGTGAAATTCATGTATATCAGTGAATGTCCATCCTCTTTCCCAAAAGATAATGCTCATTTTAGCTGAATAGCTTATTCTTGGCTGAAATCCCAGTTCCTTTGCCCTATAACCCTTCGATTGTCTCTCCTAGATCTATTTTCCAGGTCAGTTGTTTTTCCTAGAAGATATTTCATATTTTCTTCTATTTTTTCATTTTTTTTGTTTTTGTTTGACTGATTCTTGAGGTCTTGTTGAGTCATTCACTTCCATTTGTTCAATTCTAATTTTTAATGTCTTATTTTCTTCAGTTACTGTTTTTAGCTCCTTTTGCAATTGACCAATTACATTGTTTTTGTTCATTGCATTCTTTTTCCATTTTTTCCATTTTTTTGCAATGATCTCATTTTGTTTTCCCATATTTCTTCTAACTCTCTTTTAATATCCATTATGCAATCTTCAAAGAAAGCCCTGTGACATGGGGTCCAGCTTATGTCTCTCTTTGGGGCTTTTTCTAGAGTTGCTTTACCTTTAGGGACCTCAGGATTTGAGGTCTGTTCTTCCCTCTCTCCATAAAAGCTTTCTATGGTGAGAGTTCTTTTTGGTTTTTTATTCACTTTTTAAAGGTGTGAGATCTGTTTTGAAGTTCTTCCAGGATAGCTTCTTCTAGAAATGTGTTCAGATTGTCTCTTCTAGATCTATTTTCCAGATGAATTATTTTATCTTTTCTTTCTTTCTTTTTTTTTGGTTGGGTGAGTTGTTTGACTGATTCATAATATCACATTGAGTCATTCATTTCCATTTAATCAGTTACCTTTTTTGTGAATTATTTTCTTTGGTTACCTTTTTTAAGCTCCTTTTGTATTTGGCCAATTGAATTTTTTTAATGAGTTGTTTGGTTCTATGAATTTTTTTTTCTATTTCACAGATTCTGTTTTTCAAGGAGTTATTTTCTCCTTAAAATATACTTCTTGGGAGTATATTTTCATTTTGTCAAGTACATTTTGTTAGGAGGTATAGGTTTTTTTCTATTTCACTAAATTATTTTGTAAGAATTTTTCTTCAGATAATTTGTCTTACCTTTTCTAAACACTCTTGCAAAGTTCTCATTTTCTTTCTCCATTTTTCTTCTAACTCTTTTAAGATCCTTTTTTGAATTCTTCCAAGAGAGCCTTGTGAGATGGGAACTAATTCATATCACCCTTTGAGGCTTCATCTGGAGATGATCTGCTTTTAGTGTCCTCAGGGTTTGAAATCTGTTCTCTTTCTCCAAAAAACTATTTATGGTCAAAGTTCTTTTTGCTCATTTTTTAAAAGGTTGAGGTCTGCTTTTAGGGCAAAAGGGAGATTCTCCAAGCTTCTTTTATAGGCAATAGTGCCTTGAGCTACTAACTTCCAGTGCTGGGTGGGCGTGGACAGGTTTCAATATTCTGGTGTCCAAGGGCTTACTATTTGCCTTTTGTATTTATATTGGATGTTTTACAGCTAATCTGCTGATCTACTAGCTTGCAACCCTTACAGAGTAGCCAACACTGCTGTAGAGTCCTCCCAGTAGATTCCCCAGGGTACAGAGCCCATTCCACCCTGGGTCTCTGCACTGCCTGTACTTGGTGGGTGGGAAGGAGCCTGTGCTTAGCTGCCTGTGCTTGGCAAGCCTTCCTCCGTGCCCAATTGAATATCTTTTCTGAAGATCTTCCGAATTATCTTTTGCTGGAAATTTGTTAAAGTTCAAATATTTTTTGGTTCTGTTACTCCAAAACCAACTCAGAGGCTTAATTTGCTGTTAATTCGAGGGATATAGGGACAGCTCAGAAAAAAAGACATGTCTCCTCTCCTCCATCTTGGCTCCCCCCCGCAATCATTTTAAACATATTTCCATATTAGTCATGCTGTGAAATAAAAATCAGGACAAAAGAAAAAGCATCACAAGTAAGGAAACAAACAAAAAAAGGTGAAAACAGTATGCTTTGATCCATACTCCGTATCCATAGTACTCTCTCTGGATGCAGATTGCACTTTCTATCCCAAGTCTTTTGGAATTGAGACAGCACATTATTTGTAAAGGGGACTGAAAGCTAGATCTTATTTATATATAACTGTATACATACTTTCTTCCTCTTTAGACTGTGAGTTTCATATCCCCAGTACTCGTCACAGTACTTTAAGTATAGTAGCCATTTAATGAAAATTAGTTAACTTGATTAAACTAAAGTGATTGCGGCAAAATGATAGAAGAGTGAATAAAATTTTTTAATAATCATACAGGACTTGTTGTTGTTCAATCATTTCAGATATGTCTGACTCTTTGTTACCACATTTGAAGTTTTTTTTTTATTTTTTCCCCACTTAATAGTATTTCCCCCTTCCCTAGTTACACATAAAGATAATATTCAAAATTCATTTCTGTAAGATTTTTAGTTCCAAATTTTCCTCCCTCTCTTCCCTCTTCCCTCTCCAAGACAGAAAGCATTCTGATGTACGTTATGCATGTACAATCATGTCAAACATATTTTTATATTATTCATGTTGTAAAGGAAATTTCAGAACAAAAGGGAAAAATCACAAGAATGGCAAAAAAGTAAAGTTTTTATGCTTCAATCTTCATTCAGTCTCCACAGTTTTTCCTCTGGTTGTGAATAGCATTTTCCATCACGAGTCTATTGGAATTGTCTTAGATGGCTATATTGCTGAGATGGGCTGAGTCTATCACTGTAGATCTTCTTCACACAATGTTGCTGTTACTGTGTACAATATTCTCTTTGCTCTGCTCACTTCATTTAGCATCAGTTCATTTAAGTCTTTTCAGGTTTTTCTGAAATCTGCCTGCTCATCATTTCTTATAAAAAATAGTGTTCCGTTATATTAATATACCACAACATATTTAGCCATTCCCCAATTGATGGATGGGCAACCTCTCAATTTCTAATTCTTTGCTACCAGAAAAAAGAACTACTACAAATATTTTTGTACATGTAATTTCTTTTTCCTTTTTTATGATCTCTTTGAGATACAGACCGAACACTGGTATTACTAGATCAAAGAGTATGAAGAGTTTTAAAGCACTTTTGGTATACTTTTCCAAATTGCTCTCCAAAATGGTTGGATTGATTCACAACTGCACCAACAGTACATTAGTATTCTAGTTTTCACACACCCCCTCTAACATTTATCTTTTTCCATTCAGTGTTTTCTTGATAGAGATACTGGAGTGGTTTTCTATTTCCTTCTGCAGCTCATTTTGAAGGTGAGGAAACTGAGGCAAATAGGTTTAAGTGAATTGCCCAGGATCACAAAGTTAGTAAGTGTCTGGGGCCATATTTGAGCTCAGGAAGAGAAGTCTTTCTGACTCCAACCCTAATAGTCTATCGACTGTGCCACTCTAGCTGCCCCAATTCAGTTTTATCTTATAAATAAATATTAACTTAATTGTTCATATTCTAAGTATGAAGTCCTTATCCAATGACCTATGACCAGAAGAACTGAAGAATTTTAATACTGATATTCCCTTTATAAATGAAACCAGAAGATGTAAGTAGATTACAAATAAATAAAAGTATGTTTCACAGTTTCCCTTTGGAGAGGCTGTTCAAAAGGTTGTTGTAGTTAGTTTGATAGTTTCATGAAGTGCTTTGTTATCTTGTCTTGCAAGGCTTATGAAAAATGTAAGTGTAAACACCACTACAAGGATGATTGTAACCTATGCATCAACATCAGGGAGGAAAGAAATAGAGAATTTCTGTAAAGAATTCACTAAGGTCCTCCAAACTAAATCAATATATATGTTAGTGGTTGAGTGAAAAAGATTGCCTGAAAGTTTTAATAATTACTAACTCATATTTCTACTTTCTCATTTCTATAAAATCTCTACCCACATATACATTTAGATGATTCTGTGTGAACATTTGAGAAGTGAATAAGCAGACTTTTCCAAACAATTTTTTAAGCAGTTTATATCTTTACAGTCACATAGTTGACTGAAAGATTTAGAGAAAACAAAGTTTTATTGTGTTTATAATCAGTTGTTATTTTTTTTAAAGCATTTGGTTCAGTAAAAAAAAAAAAAACATTCCTAAAGGCTTTCTTCTAATGACAATTCTGCTATGCACATGCTAACATCACACAATAATCCCTGATATAGTGGGGTACATAACAATAGATAATGACAACAGTAATACCTTTGTTCAATTAGCTTCTGATTAGCCTCCAATTATCACTGTTGAGTAAGATATAAAACAAAAAGAGCTCTATATGAAAAAAAGTAATAACCAATATCAAAAAGTATGCTCAGGATGTAGGTGCAATAGAGATTCTTTATAGGTGATTAATTAAGAGCATCCAGATGCTCTTAATTGAAATTGAAATTGTGCTGATAATATCAAGCTCTGGAACATTGCAGAGCCTTCTGGGTCAATTCAGACAATGTGATTTCCCAGGAAAGCTGGAAAGCTGTATCTGGTTAGTGTAAAGTTTGCAGATGTTGGATTAGTTTAGCACAGAAGAAACAAAAATATGGAGAATTCATTCTACAATTCTGTCTTCCAATTGCATTATGGTCTGTTTAAAGGTTAAGAAAAGGTACAGTGCCAAAATGAAGAAATCAGAACTAGGATTTTAAGAGATACCCACTAGAAGCACTTTTAGAGGAGAAAATAATTGTTTTATTGTTAATGGATAAATTTAAATATTCAAAGAAGACCAAAATTTACATAAATTTTGAATTCCACCAGAGCCAAAGCTTGGAGGCATTTCCATATGGGAAAATTTTCTCCAGAATTGAGTTATGAGAAGTTATGAGAAGGAAATGAAATTTTTACATTTCCTTTTTAATTAATGTAGAAGGCAAAGGTATAGTAAAACTTTTAAGTTAATTATTTCAGTAGATAAATGAAAAACATGTTGAATCACATAATCCCTTTGTGAAAAAGTTTGCACAAGGTAAATAGACTGAATAGTTCTTAGTGAAGTTGATGTTTTAATAGTTTATAAGTATAGTAAGATTTTAGGATACCCAGCATGTAAGAAAAAGTGATAGAGTAACATGGACTCATGAAGGTTTAAAGAACCTTAGATATTTATTTTATGGAGAGAATTGATGTCAAGAATGGTGACTTGATTTGCTATAAGTCCATGACCAATTAGTGATAAATCTAGAACTAGATCCATATCTCTGGCCCTCTAATACATTGAAAACTAAAAGAATTTTAGTTTGACAACTGTCAAAAATTAGTGAGAAAAAGGCTTAAATATAATTAGATGATGTTTCTAGTTAACACTTGTTCTAATAATATGTACACACACATTTTGCAGATACACTTATGTTGATTTATTTTTTTCTTTTAATTGTTGCATTTTTCTTTTTTCTTTTATTTTTCTTTTTTCATTTTTTATTTATTTTTCTTTTTTATTTTATTAAAGCTTTTTATTTGCAAAACATATGCAAAACATATATGCAAAACATATGGTTAATTCTTCAACATTGAACCTTACAAAGCTTTCTGTTACAAATCTTCCCCCCCTAGTCCCCACCCCTCCCCTGGATGGCAGGAAGTCCACTACATGTTAATTATGTTAAAATATTTGACTAATCTAATACATGTATACATATTTCCACACTTATCTTGTTGTGCAAGAAAAATCGTATCTGCAAGAAAAAAAATCTGAGAAAGGAAACACAGTGCAAACAAACATCAATAGAGATCATGAAAATGTTATGTTGTGGTCCACATTTCATATCCCTCTCTCTGGATGTATATGGCTTTCTTCACTGAACAATTGGAAATGGTTTGAAACATTTCATTGTTGATGTCCATCAGAATTGATCATCATATAGTCTTGTTGTTGCTGTGTGTAATGATCTCCTGGTTCTGCTCATTTTAGTCAGCATCAGTTCATGCAAGTCTCTCCAGGCCTCTCTGAAATCATCCTGCTGGTCGTTTCTTATAGAACAATAATATTCCATAACATTTGTATACCATAATTTATTCAGCCATTCTCCAATTGATGGGCCAAAGGGTCAAAGGATATGCACAGTTAGATAACTTTTTGAGCATAGTTCCAAATTGCTCTCCAGAATGGTTGGATCCATTCACAGTTCCACCAACAATGTATCAGTGTCCCAGTTTTCCCACATCCCCTCCAACATTCGTCATTATCTTTTCCTGTCATTTTAGCCAATCTGACAGGTGTGTAGTGGTACCTCAGAGTTGTCTTAATTTGCATTTCTCTGATCAATAGTGATTTGGAGCATCTTTTCATATGACTAGAAATAGTTTTAATTTCATCATCTGAAAATTGTCTGTTCATATCCTTTGACCATTTGTCAACTGGAGAGTGGCTTGAATTCTTATAAATATGAGACAATTCTCTATTTTAGAAATGAGGCCTTTATCAGAATCCTTAAATGTAAAGATGATTTCCCAATTTACTGCTTCCCTCCTAATCTTGTCTGCATTAATTTTGTTTGTACAAAAACTTTTTAACTTAATATAGTCAAAATTATCTATCTGGTGTTCTGTTAAGAGTTCCAGTTCTTCTTTGGACATAAATTTATTCCATCTCCACAGGTCTGAGAGGTAAACTATACTATGTTCCTCTAATTTGTTTATAATATCACTCTTTATATCTAAATCATGAACCTATTTAGATCTTATCTTAGTATGTGGTGTTAGATGTGGGTCAAGCCCTAATTTCTTCCATACTAGTTTCCAATTTTCCCAGCAGTTTTGTCAAATAGTCAGTACTTATCCCAAAAGCTGGGGTCTTTAGGTTTATCAAAGACTAAATTGCTATAGTTATTGCCTAGTTTGTCTTGTGATTCTATCCTATTCCACCGATTGACTACTCTATTTCTTAGCCAGTACCAAATGGTTTTGATGACCGCTGCTTTATAATATAGTTTTAGATCTGGTACAGCAAGGCCACCTTCATCAGCCTTTTTTCCATTAATTCCCTTGAAATTCTTGGCCTTTCGTTCTTCCAAATGAACTTTGCTACTATTTTTTCTAGATCTGTAAAATAATTTCTTGGGAGTTTGATTAGTATGGCACTAAATAAGTAAATTAGTTTGGGTAGTATTGTCATTTTTATTATATTCGCTTGGCCTACCCATGAGCATTTTAAGTTTTTCCAATTGACCAGGTCTGATTTTTATTTGTGTGGAAAGTGTTTTGTAGTTTAGTTCATATACTTCCTGACTTTCCCTTGGCAGATAAATTCCCAAATATTTTATACTATCAACAGTTATTTTGAATGGAATTTCTTTTTGTATCTCTTGCTGCTGTATATTTTGTATCCTCCCACTTTGCTAAATTTGTGAATCGTTTGTAATAGTTTTTTAGTTGAGTCTCTAGAGTTCTCTAAGTATACCATCATGTCATCTGCAAAGAGTGGTAATTTGGTTTCCTCATTACCTACTCTAATTCCTTTTATCTATTTTTCTTCTCTTACTGCCAAAGCTAACATTTCTAATACAATATTAAATAGTAATGGTGACAGTGGGCAGTCTTGTTTCACTCCTGATCTTATTGGGAACGGTTCTCCATTACATATGATGCTTGCTGATGGTTTTAAGTAGATGCTACTAATCATTTTAAGTAAAAGTCCATTTATTCCTATACTCTCTAATGTTTTTAATCCAGGGTGCTGGATTTTATCAAATGCTTTTCCTGAATCTATTGAGATAATCATATGATTTTTGTTAGTTTGGTTATTAATATAATTGATTATGCTGATAGTTTTCCTAATATTGAACCAACCCTGCATTCCTGGTATAAATCCTACTTGGTCATAGTGTATTATCCTGGGGATGACTTTTTGTAATCTCATTGCTATTATCTCATTAAAAATTTTGCATCAATATTCATTAGGGAAATTGGTCTATAGTTTTCTTTCTCTGTTTTCACACTACCTGGTTTAGCTATCAGCACCATATCTTTCCCTATTTTTTCAAATAGATCATATAGTATTGGAATTAATTGTTCTTTGAATGTTTGGTAGAATTCACATGTAAATCCATCTGGCCCTGGAGATTTTTTCTTAAAGAGCTGATTAATAGCTTGTTCTATTTCTTTTTCTAAAATGGGGCTATTTAAATAAATTATTTCTTCTGTTAACCTGGGCAATCTATATTTTTGTAGATATTCCTCCATTTCATTTATATTATCAAATTTATTGCCATAAAGTTGGGCAAAGTAACTCCTAATTATTATTCTAATTTTCTCTTCATTGGAGGAAAATTCTCCCTTATCAGTTTTGAGACTAACAATTTAATTTTCCTCTTTCCTTCTTTTAATTAAATTAACTTATCTATTTTGTTGATTTTTTCATAAAACCAACTCTTAGTTTTATTTATTAATTCAATAATTTTCTTATTTTCAGTATTATTAATCTCCCCTTTTATTTTCAGAATTTCCAATTTGGTATTTAATTGAGAGTTTTTGATTTGTTCTTTTTTAGTTTTTTTAATAGTAAGCCCAATTCGTTGATCTTTTCTTTCTATATTTTATGTAAGTAAGCATCTAGAGATATAAAATTACCCCTTATAATTGCTTTGGCCGTATCCCACAAATTTTGGTATGTTGTCTCATTGTCATTCTCCTGGATGAAATTATTATGTCTTTTATTGAAATTATTGATTTTCTCTTTCACCCATTCAT
>JAJPUD010002698.1:175026-214189 GCA_023553655.1 Myrmecobius fasciatus | reverse complement strand
AATCTCCCCTTTTATTTTCAGAATTTCCAATTTGGTATTTAATTGAGAGTTTTTGATTTGTTCTTTTTTAGTTTTTTTAATAGTAAGCCCAATTTGTTGATCTTTTCTTTCTATATTTTATGTAAGTAAGCATCTAGAGATATAAAATTACCCCTTATAATTGCTTTGGCCGTATCCCACAAATTTTGGTATGTTGTCTCATTGTCATTCTCCTGGATGAAATTATTATGTCTTTTATTGAAATTATTGATTTTCTCTTTCACCCATTCATTCTTTAGGATTAGATTATTTAATTTCCAATTAATTCTATTTATCTCCTTAACTTTTTTAAAATTTATTTTGTGGTTCGATTTATCTATTTCTGAGAGAGCAAGGTTGAGATCCTCCACTAGTACAGTTTTGCTGTCTATTTCTTCTTACATCTCTCTTAACTTCTCCTCTAGAAATTTGGTTGCTATACCACTTAGTGCATATATGTTTAGTATTGATATTGCTTCATTATCGATAGTACCCTTTAGTAAAATATAATTTTTTTCCTTAATTAGATCTATCTTTGCTTTTACTTGATCTGAGATCAGGATTGCTACCCCTGCTTTTTTTTGTTCACCTGAAGCATAATAGATTCTGCTCCAGCCCTTTACTTTCATTCTGAATTTATGTCTATGTTTCAGATGTGTTTCTTGTAAACAATATATTGTAAAATTTTGGATTTTAATCCAGTCTGCTATCCACTTCCATTTTATGGGAGAGTTCATCCCATTCACATTCACAGTTAAAATAACTAAATCTGTTTTAATTTTGGGGTCTCTTTCAGGAGGTGATCGATCAATTCTTTCGATGGCGATTTTGCCTTCTGATTCTAAAACATCAGGGCAGTTTTCTTTCATGATTTCTTGGACGACAGCATCTATGTTCTTTTTTTCATCATGGCTTTCAGGGAGTCCAATAATCCTTAGATTGTTTCTCCTAAATCTGTTTTCCAAGTCAGTTGTTTTTCCTAGGAGATATTTCATATTTTCTTCTATTTTTTCATTTTTTTTGTTTTTGTTTGATTGATTCTTGAAGTCTTTTTGAGTTATTCACTTCCATTTGTTCAATTCTAATTTTTAAAGTATTATTTTCTTTTGTTACCTTTTTTAGGTCCTTTTGTAACTGACCAATTGAATTTTTTTTGTTCATTGCAGTCTTTTTCCATTTTACCAATTTTATTTTTCACTGAGTTGTTGTCTTTTTCCATTTCACCTGCTTTGTTTTTTAGTGAGTTGGTGGTGTCTTTTTTCATTTCACCAATTTTGTTTTTCAGTGAATTGTTGTCTTTTTCCAATTCACCAATTTTTTTTTTCAGTGAGTTGGTGTCTTTTTCCAAATCATGATTTTTGTTTTTCAGTGAATTGGTGTCTTTTTCATATCTCTTTTGTAGAGCATTATATTCTTCTTGCACTGATCTCAATTCATTTCCTCATTTTTCTTCTAACTCTCTTTTGAGATGTTTTTATGCAATTTTCCAGGAAAGCCTTGTGAAAGGGGGACCAGGTCATCTCTGCTTTTGTGGCTTCCTCTGGAGTTGCTTTGCCTATAGTAACCTCAAGATTTGGAGTCTGCCTTTCTTTCTCTCCATAAAAGCTGTCTATGGTGAGAATTCTTTTCTGTTTCTTACTCATTTTTTAGAGCTTGAGTTCTGTTTAAAGGAGAGGATGGGCAGCTGCTTTGCCCTTGGGCAGTTCAGCTGGTGTGGGGCTGGCTGGGCTAGGTCCCCGTGCTCTCAATACTTTTCAATCTACCTTTTACAAAAGGCAGATCTGCCAAAGCACTTGCCCACAATCAGAGCAAAGTGCCCCACGTGTTTCCCAGGGACTTCCCAG
Source organism: Myrmecobius fasciatus (assembly GCA_023553655.1). Classification (NCBI taxonomy): domain Eukaryota; kingdom Metazoa; phylum Chordata; class Mammalia; order Dasyuromorphia; family Myrmecobiidae; genus Myrmecobius; species Myrmecobius fasciatus. The sequence goes on along the minus strand of JAJPUD010002698.1, from coordinate 212,327 downwards.
GTGCTTAGAATCTGCTATGCTTCCTCCCATTACTGATCTCCTGCCCTGGCTTCTTGCTGCCGTCTGAGTGTGGCAAACCGACCGATCCCCTGCCCATCTGAAACAGATCTGCTCTGGAGTTCTTGCAAGGTAATTTTTGCTGGAAATGTGTTATACTCCAAGTATTAGGGGAGCTTTCACTCCAGAACCAGTTCAGAGGCTTAATCTGCTGTTGGTTTGAGAGAAGATCAGAAGAGGTCACAGAGAGTCCTGTTTGCACTCTGCTATCTTGGATATTTTGACCCCTGGATATTTTCAATTGTTGCATTTTTCAAAGAAATAGCATAATTGTTAAAGTATATTTTATGATTCAATTAGTATTGGAAGACATATTATTGGGACCATAAAGTCAATGAGATGCTGCTGTATATCTGATGACAAAATGGCAACGTTCAGGGAGGATCTCATGTACTGGTAATATGTTTCCAGGAGGTAATAAACTTACCTATAAAAAGCTGAACTTGAAAATCTAATAATAATAATTATTGCTTCTCCATAGAATAATTAAGATTATAAATACAGATTTGAAAGAAGACTTAGAGACCATAAATGATCTCTAATTTAACCTATTTATTTTGTAAGTGAAGAAAATAATGCTCACCTTAATATGTTTTAAGGTTTACAATAGTATTTACATAGATAATTTATAAGGTGATGTCTATAAGATCTTGGGAAACTTACCCTCTTGAAGACTTTGGTTTCCTCACATAAAGTGAGAGGATTAGATTAAATGAATTTCTAAGGTTCCCTTTCAACTCTAAATCTATGGTTTTAATATTATTTGAATCCAGTTTAGCAAACGTTTATTAAGTGCTTACCAAGAGGAAGGCACTGTTCTAAGGACTGGAGATACAAAGACAAAAAGGAAATATTTACTGCCCTCAAGGAACTCAAATTTTTTTTTCTGGAAAATACATAGTACACACATACATGTACTTCAATGTAAAATATGTAAAGCTTGACTTTAGGAGGGAGAGAGAGCACTAAAACTCATAACTAAGTATTCATATGAACACACATAAACAGCTCTTCCTGAAAGGAAACCTTGTTGGTGCTGGATTTTGCAACAAAATTCTGATTCTTGACCTGTAGAATCCAGACCTGTGTAGGTTCAAAACCACCTGCAACAATTCAGGGTGTGGAGCATTTTAAGTCGAAGGTCCTGATTAGGCAATGCTTTGAACAGAAAAATTGATGTGTGTTGTAAACGCAGCTAGGGATTCCACAAAGTGGAGATGAAAAGGGGCAATCACTGGTACAAAAGAAGATGAAATGGAATATGCAGGAAATATGCATGATCAATTTGATTGTCATGTATGAAAAAGACAGATATGAAACAAGACCGGAAAGATAGGGTGTCATATAATGGAGGGATTTAAATATAAGTCTAAGGAGTTTGTATTTTATCTTAAATACAATAGGGAGCTCCTGAGGAACTTTGTTTGAGAAGAGGGATAATATAGTGAGATCTGTGTTTTAGGAATATTACTCTGGCTGTTGAATGCAAAGTGGGTTGGAGAAATGGGACACTATAAACAATTAGGAGGCTATTGGCAATAGTACAAGGGAGAAGTGATGAGAGCATGAACTAAGGTAAAAGATGTAAGTAAAGAGAAAGAAAGGAGTGAATGTGAGAGAATGTTAAGAATAATGCTAGGTTCTGAGACTGGGTACCTGCAAAGAAGGTGATATCTTTGATGGAAACTGAGAAGTTTAGAAGAAGAGCAGGATTGAGGAAGCAAATATGAATTCTGTTTTGAACACATTGAGCTTCACATACTTACAGACATCTAGATGGAGATGTATAGCTAGCATTATATAATTGTAAATCATTTTGGTTGTGTCCAATTCTTTGTGACCCCATATAGGGTTTTCTTGGCAAAGATAATGGAGAGGTTTGCTATTTCCTTTTCAAGCTCATTTTACAGAAGAGGAAACTGACTTGCCCAGGGTCATGCAGCTACTTAGTGTCTGAGGTTGGATTTGAAAGATGCATCATGTAGGTCTGGTGCTCTCCCCACTGAACCACCCATCTGCCCCTTGTAAATCATATGGATTAATTTTTCATTTTGAGAATTGAAGCATGTAGAGTTTCATACTAGAGTTGTTTTATCTTTTTTCTCGTGCCTTCCTCTCCTTTGGAATTGACATAATACTCATACTCTACCAGCCCTTCCCCAGAGGAAACTTTGTCAGTGCCGGATTTTGCAACAAAAATCTGACTCTTGTCCTGTAAAACCCAGACCTGAAAGAAAGAAAAAGTTAGGCTTAAAACCACATGCAACAGTTGAGGCTTTGGGGCATTGTAAGTGGAAGGTCCCGAACTGGTAACTGTAAGAGAGGGACTCAATTATTTTGTTTGTTTGGATTTAAACTTTTCTGATGTAGGCATTCTGAAATGCTTCTCCATTTAAGATCCCCTGGAGAGAAGAAGGAATCCTTGACATTGCTTAAAACCCTGTTTTCAACAAAGAATCTACTGGAGGAATTTAAAGATGGACACAGGGTTATATAGGTTGATAAATGACATTCATTAAAAGACAGTGGGGAAGAGGCAAAAAGGAAAGGAATAAAAAGGTCAATAAAAGAGAAGAATGCAGATGGGAGGGACATAATTATTTGTCAAGAAAAGGAAAGGTCAAAGGTGAAAATAGCAGTAATGATGATACATAACTGCATGGAGCATCTTCCACAAAGGATAAGGGGGTACTTTCTGGAATGTTTGTTGGAAGATTCTGGATCAAGCTTAGCCAAGTATTCTGAAGGTTTATAGAAAGAGACATTTATTTTTCTTGTTTTTGAATGCTAGACTCTTATTTAATAACATTGAAACTTTGTTGTTATAGAAATTTTGGGGGGAAGGAGCCTAGACCTGTGATTTGATACATCATAACATCATTGAGAAAAATCCTGTACCAAGGCAGAGAATGATTGTTCTGCAATTTATAATTTTACAGATATTCTAGGGGCACTAAGGGATCTTCCTATAGTCAGAAGACCCAGTCTCAAATTCCAGATTTACTAGCTGTGTGTCATGGGGCAAGTCACTTAAAACCTGTAGGATGCATATTCCTCATTTGTAAAATAAAGGAATTAGACAAAAGCCCCTTTAGTCCTAGTTGTAAGATTCCATGATCCATAAGGAAATGATGATAATTACCTTACTTGCCTCACAAAATTGTGACCCTGGGTCACATAGTCAATATTTGTCAGAGGTAGGATTTGAATCTTGATTCTAAACCTTGCTCTCTGTCCATTCTATCATGCTCTTTCTCCAAAAGGATTATAAACTCATAGACTTGGAGCAAAAGGGTGCGTCAAGTCCAACTTACTCATTTTCCAGTTGAGGAAACATGAGCCAAGAGAAGTCAATCGGGCACTCAACAGGCCTTTATTAAATTCCTATGTGTTAAGGCATTATGAAGGAAAGACTTGGCAGGCAAAACAAGAGAAGATTCAAGAGATAGTGTTTACTCTGGAGAAGAGATATTTAAAAATATTCAAAGACTTTGGAATTGCCCATTGAAAATCAAAGAATGAAATATATATATATATATATCTAAACATATGTAAGTAAATATATATTCATTCATTATATAATTTATCAGTATATTGTATAATATATAATTTGTATTTATATTACATATTTCCACATATTATATAACATAATGTATTATTAATTATAATATACAATATGTCATATATTATAATTTATAATGTATTATTACATAAATAAATATATATGTATATATATTATATATATATATGTATAATTTTAGGTGGCGCAGTGGATAGAATACTGGTCTTGAAGTTAGGAATACTCATTTTCCTGAGTTCAAATCCGGCCTTAAACACTTCTTACTAGCTGTGTGACCCCCAGTAGGCCTTTTAACTCTGTTTGCCTCAGTTTCCTCACCTGTAAAATGAGCTGGAGAAAGAAATGGCAAACTATTCCAGTATCATTGTAAAGAAAATCCCAAATGGGGTCAAAAAGGGTCAGACAATACTGAAAATGACTGAACAGTAAGAAAAATATTTAAGCAGCTAAGAGGCAGGATAGAGTGCTGGACTTGGAATAAAAGAAGATCTGAGTTCAAATCCCATTTCAGATACTTACTAGCTGAATTATTCTGGCCAAGCCATTCATCCTCTCTGAGCTTTAGTTTCTACATTTGTCAAAAGGGAATAATAATAATAACACCTACCTCACAGGATTGTTGTGAGAATCAAATGAGATATGTGAAGTGCTTTGCAAACTTTAAAGAGCAATATAAATGTTGAGAATATTCAAGTCCTGAATTGGTTCTATCTTCATTGAAACAGATAATGCTTGGTTAGCTGAATTATAATAGTCGTACCTCTTGAAAAGGAATAGGATTATATTCCTTAGAGAGTATCTTTAATTCTTAGATTTGACACAAATTATGATAGCTCACTTTTGTATGAGTACTTAACAGTTTTCAAAGTGCTCCTGTAGGCAAATACCATCTCTGTTTTATAGATCACAAGCTAAAAGAGACCTTTGTCCAGTTTCTTCATTTTACAAATGAGGAATCTGAGCCTCAGAGAAGATACACAACTTGCCCAATAACATGCTGCTGGAAGACTGGAACTTGAGGCTGGGTCTTCTGATTGTAATCTTAGTGCTCTCTCTATTCTACAGTAAAGCATCTTGATGCTAGTGAGAAACTCTTAGGGGTGAGGGACTAGTTTTCCCTTTCATTCTTGTATCCAAAGTACACTGTGCAGTGTTTTGCATGTAGAAAGCATTTATGATATACTTGCATTGAATTTCATTAAATTTCCTATATATCATGTTGGCCTACTGAAAGGATCACCTATCTATAATTCTATTTTCCCTCCTATATACCACAAACACATATCATTCAAGAAGATAAAACATTTTTATTTTTGATCTTTAACTCTGAAAGTGGGGAATATTTTTAGCACTTCTGATCTTCAAAGTCAGAAAAGTGAAAATAAATGAAAAGAAAAAAATTGATTATGCAGTTCAGAAATAATAATAATGGAGCATCAATGCAAGGGAGCATGTCTAAGTAGTGTTTTACAAACCTTATTGAATTAATGTTCATTTCTAAATCTTTCAGGTTTTTTATTCCATTCTGAACATAAGTAATTAAAATAGAACAATACTAGACCCAAGACTTAAAATATTCCTTTACTCCCCTGGTGATGGTGATTTGCTATCAGGATTTCATCCTCCATCAAATTATTTTATATGAGAATGTCACTTCATTTTCATTTTTAGGATGCTGACACTTGGGATGGTGGCCAGAGAAGCCACCTGTATCTTGTTTCCAATTGCTATGGGTATCTCATGTGCTTTGCCTATACTTGATATCTGATCGTTGCCTTAGGGTTATTTTTCTGGTATTCAATAAGTTTGTATTGACTATTGAGTAATGATAAGTAAGTATGTAATGACTATCTTGAGATAACCTAGGGTGCACCTAATATGTGACAACTATAGAGAACTTGGTGTCACTAAACTCAGATGTGGTTTTAGAGCCTTAGACTTATCAGAGTTTTATTTAAATTTTGGCTGTCAAGCATTTTCAACAAGGCAGAAACTAAAGAGAACCTCCCAGACCACCCAGGATTTATCTACTACATGACACAAGTAAATACTCAGAAGCACAAAAGAACAACACACCCAATAACATTGACCTCAAATTAGAAATCTTTGTTCTGGGATTGGTTTTAAAATACAAACAAATGATGATGGGCAGTCATCCAAGAATTATACCACGTGTGTTTTGTGGATGTCTCAAATCCAAAGTCATATTTCATTTTCTACTTTATCTCTAAAAGTGTCTTATTTTTTAATCAATTTAATTATTTGTTCAAGATCATACATATTTTGATCTCTTTTGGATTCTTGGACTATCTTCAGATGACATAGGAAGATCCCTATCCCATGCCATCATCTTAACTTCCAGGATGATTTTTACTTTAGTCTTTGTGAGTGAGAAAATCTATTATAAATATTTCCTATAATACTTACTCTACACAATTTTCTCTGTTGTGTTTCACTGAAATTCATGACTTTTTGCCAATGGAGACAGTAAGGAATACATTTAATCAATTAGTCTTATCCATAATATATTTGTTAAATCCATTTTTTAATTACAAAAACTCACTTCCTCTCCTTCATAGGTAGAAAAAAAACTTTTATAAAAATATGCATCATTAAACAAAACACATTTCAACATTTGCTATATCTAGAAAAAATATATCTTATTCTGAGTCCCGAGTCTTTAATCTTTTTTTTTCAGGAGGTAGGTTGACTATATCATTAATGGTCCACTGGAGTTGTGGATGGTCATTACATTGATCACTGAAAGTTCTTAAGGGCTTTCAAAGTTGTTTATTTACCTTGAAAATTTCATGTCCTTTGAGTGTTTTTTTATTGGGAAATGGCTCCTGGTCTTGTATATTTTTATAAATTCCTTATATACCTTTGATAACAAACTTTGGCAAAGATGACAAAATAGAAAATCACAAATGTTGGACGGATTGTAGGAAAATAGAACCACAAATGGAGTGGATTGGTAAAGAGCTGTGAATTGGTCCAGACATTCCAAAAAACAATTTATTATATTATTGATGTGCTAGTATGCTGGCATATTATTAATATGTTAATATTATGTAAAATTTATGTGAATACTCTGAAAACTATTTAACTACCAGGCCTATACCCAAAAGAGATCAAAGAAAGAAAAGCACCCATATGTATAGCAGTTCTTTTTGTAATAGCCCCAAATTGTTAAGTATAAAAGGATGTAACCTAACTAACTAAATTATGAAATTGAATATAATATAATATTATTTTGCCATTAAAATGGTAAAATGAAGAATTTCAGAAGAAACTGGGAATGTTTCTTTGAAATGATGTGGAATAAACTGAGTATAATGATTTATATAATGGCTATGAACAATTTATAGGATGACAACAATTTATATAATGACAGAAAAATAAGAAAGAAAAAAAGACTTTGTACTGAATAGCACTCTAATCAATGCAGTGATAACCCACAAAAAAAGACTTTGTACTGAATAGCACTCTAATCAATGCAGTGATAACCCACAAGTCCAGAGGACTGAAGATAAAACCCTGCCCACTTCCTGCCAGAAAGGTAATGGATTTTAAAGTGAAGAATAAGCTATTTATTTATTTATCCATCTATCTGATTTTTTTTTCAACTGGGGAATAGGGGAGAAGAAGTGATAATAATTTTTTTTAATTAAACCAAAAAATTTTTCACTCTTTGAGATGGAGAACCTCAGGAACAACTTGAAGGTGATTTCAGTCTATGGCATCATCACAGAGTGTTATAGATCATATTTCAATGATAGTTGTATTACAGAAGATTTAAACATATGCAAAGAGTTCAATTTCAATGATAGTTGTATTACAGAAGATTTAAACATATGCAAAGAGTTCAAGGTGCCCTGAATGGTCTGATAGTCAATTTCAATGTTGAACATGCCTAATGGATAGATAACATTAGTTCTCATTGCAGAGTAAGATAAGAACATATTCTTTATCTACTCAGTAAGGGTTTTTTATTTGGTTTTGTTTTTATTTTTTATTTTTATCTTGAATGATTCTTCTGTGAAATGGAGGTACTTATTACTTTCCAAAGACTCATAAGGCAAATGGATAATGATATGAACTAATTGGAAGTGCTGATATAGATGGATGATCCCATCATTTTCAAAGAGCTATTTTTATTTTTATTTTTTTTTGCTGACACAATTGAGGTTAAGTGACTTGCCCAGGGTCATACAGCCAGAAAGTGTTAAATGTCCGAGGTCATATTTGAACTCAGGTCCTCTTGACTTCAAGGCTGGTGCTCTATCCACTGCACCAATTAGCTGCCCCATCTCCTTATTTTCAGAAAGAAATTGGAGAAGTATGAGGAAAGGCTACTGAGAATATAGCCCATGAGTAAGCTGCTCTAAAGTTACCATTTATGAGATTCCTGTTCTGCAATGCCTCTATCAAATACATGAGTCATGTAACATTTTAGTAAGGAATAAATGTAGCTTCCAAACAGAAAAATATTCATGTCCTGGCCACATTCAAACTGTATACTAGAGTTTTCTAGATTTTACCAGATGCTGTTAGAAATAAGCCTTCATTTCTATAACTGTCAGTGATCTTATTGTAGGTCAAATAAAACTGGAAATAAAAAATTGAAGAGCAATCTGATCTGAATCCTCTGGTTTATTGGAGATTTGGGGGATAAGAAATATGGGCAGGGCTTTAAAGACTTGGTCAACTGCCTCAAATATACATCATTAATACCCATAAAAGGATGGATTTAATCTGGAGCATACTTGGATCCAGGTGGCCAATAAGAATGCAGTTAAAAGCTTGAGATTTCCACCAGTCAGTAAGCTAGCAGCACACATATGTTTTACTGTATCGTACCAACGTCACCTGTCTTGGTTGTTCTTGGGTAACTAGATGAAGATATTTAAGAATTGAAAAGGATGTATGATTCTCAAGGACCCATGCTTTTTTATTATTTATTATTTAAATTTATTTCTGGGCACCGTATCTGGATCTGTTGAACTTTGTGAAAATGTTATTTCTTTTAGCTCTCATTAGTAGTCTATACATAAACCGAAAAAGGGGCATCATTTCTGTATTTTTAGTTATTATCCATAAATCTGGATCCTGGTTTCAGATACAATCTTCTTAATGAATTCTTCCTTTACTTAATCTTCCTTTCTCTTCTGAAGTTCCTATCTTAAATTAGTTATAATTATTAAAATGTTACTTGTTTGCATGAGGTCTTCATTTTTTGCCCAGGACTTTGTACTTAGTAGCAAAGCTTGCTAAGTTTTTGATGCCATAATTTGTCTTCCTTCATTAGGAAAAAGTACTTCTCAGATTTCTTTAGATGTCAGAGGGCTCAGCTAGATCAGAGTCTAGGGGGAACCCTTTCTTTCATGTATCCTACTGCCTACCCTGTGTCCATTGGTTAGTGGAGGATCCAGTTGAGTAGGTACCCTTCTTGTCAATGACTCTGTTTTTCCAATTCTGGACTATTGCTGATTGCTGATGCCTTTCATCCCATCCCTTATGGGCAGGAATCCTGATTAATAATAACAACTCACATTTATATAGCACCTATTCCATGCCAGGAATTTTGTTAATTGCTTTACAAATATTATTTCATTTGATCCTCACAACAACCTTCTGAGGTAAGTGTTTTTATTATTTCCATTTTACAGTCAAGAAAACTGAGGCAAACAGAGGTTCAGTGACATATACAGAACATAAGACTGGATTTGAATTCAGGTCCTTTTGACTTCAGGTCTAGCACTCCATGAACTATACCACTTAGCTGATGCAAAGCAGAATTCCTTTTTTCCTCTGATCTTTAGAATCAGTCTCTTTTTTTCTAATGATGATAAGCCAGGATTATTTAGATCCCTAATTACTCTCCAATATATTCTACAATATAGTCTTGGAAAATTGCCTAGGAATATTGAGAGGTTGTAACTTCTCCAGAATTCTACAGTCAATTTTATGCAAGACATGGAATTTGGTTCTAGGTCTTGACTCCAGAACTGTGATGTACTATCTCTCTCATATGAATATTACAAAGGAAAGCAAACAAACAAAAACAATCTCACAATAATTTGGAATATTATATGCTCAAATACAGAACTCAACTCTTAACATCCAAGTTAAAATATTGTGATATTTAATTCAAATGTTCCTTCTATTTAGGAAAATATTCTTTCAAAATAGGGTCTGCAATCCACTGAAGAATGGGTGAACAAGTTGTAGTACATGAATGTAATGGAATACTATTGTAGAAGTAGAAGTAGTAGAAGAAGAAAGATGAGCACATTTTTTGTGGTGATAAGGAACTGAAGATTGAAGACATACCCACCAATTAGGGAATGACTGCATAAGTTGTGGTATATGAAAATAATGGAATATTGTTGCTCTGTAAGAAATGATGAACAGGTTGATTTCAGAAAAGCCTAGAAAGACTTATATGAAGTGATGCTGAGTGAAGTGAGCAGAACTAGGAAAACATTGTACATTAACATCAATGTCATGTGATGAACAGCTCTGATAGTTCTCAGCAACTCAATGATCCAAGGAAACTCTAATAAACATTAGATGGAAAATGCCATCTGCATCCAGAGAGAGACTTAGGGAGATTGAATGATGATCAAAGCATATTATTTTCACCTTTTTCCCCCTTGTTTTCTTTCTTTCTTATGATTTTCCCTTTTGTTCTTATTTTTCTCTCCCAGCACGACACATGGAAATATGTAAAAAAATGAATGTACATATATAACCTATAAATTAATGACTAAATAGACAAACAAAAAATAAATATATAATTGATGAGCAGGCAGATTTCAGAAAAACCGGGAAGGACTTATAAGAACTGGGGCAGAGAGAAGTAAGTAGTGCCAGAAGAATATTATACACATTAACAGCAGCATTACATGATAATCAACTATGAGAGACTTAACTTTCTCAGAAATACAATGATCCAAGATGATTCCAAGACTCATAATGAAAATGCTATCCATATCCAGAGAGAAAACTATGGAGTTTGAATGCAGATCGAAGCTTACTATTCATTTTATGTATGTGTGTTTTCCTTTTATGTTTCTTCTTTCAAAACATGATTGATGTATAAATATGTTTCATGATTGCACATGTATAAATTCTATCATTGCTTGTCATCTTGAAGGGGAAAGGAAGGAAGGAAAAATTTGGAACTCAAAATTCTTTCTTTTTAAATTAAAACTTTTTATTTGCAAAACATATGTATAGGTAATTCTTCAAGAGTAACCCTTACAAAGCTTTCTGTTACAAATTTTTCCTCCCTAGTCCCCACCTCTCTCCTAGTGGGCAGGTTATCCACTATATGTTAATTATGTTAAAATACTTGACAAATCAAATATATGTATATATATTTCCACACTTATCATTGTTGTGCAAGAAAAATCATATCTACAAGAAAAATCAGGGGGCAGCTAGGTGGCGCAGTGGTTAGAGCACCAGCCCTGAAGTCAGGAGGACCTGAGTTCAAATCTGGTCTCAGACACTTTCTAGCTGTGTGACCCTGGGCAAGTCACTTAACCCCAATTGCCTCAGCAAAAAAAAAATCAGAGAAAGGAAACATAATGCAAGCAAACATCAATAGAGAAGGGAACTCAAAATTCTTAAAAAAATGAATGTAGAGGGACAGCTAGGTGGCTCAGTGAATAGAGAACTAGCCCTGAAGTCAGGAGGACCTGAGTTCAAATCTGGTCTCAGACACTTAACACTTCCTAGTTGTGTGACCCTGGGCAAGTCACTTAACCCCAATTGCCTCAGCAAAAAAAAAAATGAATCTAGAAAACTATCTTCATGTGTAATTGGAAATAAATACCAATTACAAAAAATGGGGGCTGCACCTTTTATTTTAGTAAGTAACAAAAGTAAAGACTTGTTCTATCACTCAAACTTACTTCTACAGTAGGACCAGAGACATTAATAGAATCTAGAACACGAAAATGAAGAGGAGCTACCCAAGGAAGGTCAAACTAGCTCAGGTTATAAAAACAAAGAGTAGAATAAAGTTTCTGAACAGATCAGCAGTGGATCAGACCATGAATGGTTGCTGCACCTCTAGCTCCACTAAGATAGGGAAACTTCACTTCAAAAAAAAATAGTTAAAACATTAACTATTTGCATGAATTTGATTCTGCTGCCCACCAAATTAACTTTTCCAACTTTAAATACAAATATCTGTGGTTTTATTAAAGTACTGATAAAACTGTTAAACAATGTAGAAGTACTATTCCTTGCAGATACTCCCTTAGAAACCTCCTATGAGGATGACAATAAACCATTAATGACTACTCTTTGGGTTTAGTCATTCAGTCAGTTGCAAATCCAATTATTCTATTATATGCCTCCCAATGCTCCATCTTATCCACAAGAATGGTATGGGTACTTTATTATATGGTTAGTTAAAATCTGGGGAAATTATATGTTTAGCATTCTATTCATGTACTGGGCTTATTTAGCAGTTGTGAGTCAGTGGGTTAAGTGACATCACTTCCATGTCTCTCTCTATTTCCTAATCTGTATAATGGGAGTAATAACAGTTGCCATGTGTCTCACATGAATGTATTAAAGAAAGGACTTTGTGAAAATTGCAGCGCTGAGAAATGTGACTTATTCTTTGCAAGAGAGAAGGTAACTCTCCAAGTCAATAATTCCACAGGTGTTCTCAATCATGAAACAAAGAATCCTTGTTCTTATTCCAGTAGTGCTGGGCTCCAGATGGCAGACTTGCTAACCTCTTACTTATAGGGTCATTCATTAATCAGGTGTTTGTAAGTTGTAAATCCACCCTTTTCTTTCTTCCTTATTCTATGATTTCATTAGTACAGAACTTTCTGAAATTGTAGAGTAGCAACCATTCTGTCAACTTTGAGTCTTGGATATTCATGCGGGGTCACTGAACTGTTGAATGTTTTGTATAGGATCACACAGACAATATAAATCAGTCAGAACTTGAATCCAGGTCTTCTTGGCTCCTAAGTTTGCTCTTTATCCATTACCCTCAAGCTTAGTCCTTGTTACTAGGGCTAGGTAAATAAAAAAGCATAATCCTGAGCGAAAAAGAAAATCTACTTTCTGTCACAGAATAGTGATCAAACTCCAACCAATGTTTACTAAAAGTACTTATTGTATGTAGAATACTCTGTTAATTGTTAAACACAATTTAGATAAGACACTATCAGCCCTTATGGAATGTACAGGTTAGTTAGGAGAGAAGAAAATGGTATGCACAAATAATAATAATGTAAGATAATACTTGCGTGGAATTAGTAAAAAATAAAAGAGAACATCAGAGAAGGTAAACATCATATGAGATCTAAAAAGGAAACACCATTATTGACTGGGAAAATCAGGGAAAGCTTTAAAGAATAGTAGGATTAAAATTGAAAAAAATGCTCCTTTAGCCAAAGGAAATGTGAGCAAGAGAACAGAGGCAAGAAAGTGTAGATTGAAGATGGGAAAAAAGTCCAGTTTTTCCAAATCACAGAATATGAAGGATTATACTGTTATAAAATGTGAAGGACCCTAGAGGTCATCTCGTCCATCCACCTAAGCTGAAAATATTGTCTTCAGTGAGCAAAAAAAATGCATTTTTCTCTCTCAACTACCTGCCACACTTTGGAAAGAAAAGAAAAAAAAATCATTATAATAAATATACGTAGAAAAGAAAGACAAATCCCTTTGTCAAGTCCAAAAATTAGATGTCTGAATGTGTAATCTTATTTCATCACCTCTCTGTCATTTGTTTTATCATGGATCCTCTGGAATCATGGTTGGTCATTGGGTTGATCAGAGTTCAAAGTTATATATAATTTCAATGCTGTTGTTACAGAATAAATTGTTTTCTTGGTTCTATTCCCTTTATATCAGTTCATACAAGTTTTCTCAGATTCTGGTTCTGGAACCATTTCTTTCATGATTTCTTATGGCACAAAAGCATGACATTCATATATTATAATTTGTTCAACCCAATTGACTTTTTTTTGATGAGCAATTAGGTAGTAGATAGAGCACCAGCCCTGAAGCCAAAAGTACCTGAGTTCAAATTTGGCACTGAATTCAAATTCTGACACATAGAAGTGTGACTCTGGGCAAGTCATTTAACCTTATTTCCTTTAGTACCTTACCTGAACTGGAAAAAGGGATGGCAAACCACTTCATTATTTTTGCCAAGAAACCCCCAGAGAGGGTCACAAAGAATCAGATTTGAATGAAATGACTGCACAACAATTACAACAAATTCTCCAATTATTGGATATTTCGTTATTGTTCATTTCATTATTACTATGAAAGGAAGCACTAAAATATTTTATATATTTTGGATCCTTTTCCTTTTTCTTTGATTTCTTTGGGAATAGACTTTGTAGAATATACACATAGAATATGCACAATTTTGTAAATTTTGTGACATTGTTCCAAATTTCTTTCTAGAATTTCTTTCCAGAGTGAACCAATTCACATCTCCGCCATCAGTGAATTCATTTACCTGTTTTCCCATTGCCCCCCACCAGCATGTGTTATTTTTCTTTCTTTTTGGAGGGTCTGTTTTGCCAATCTGAAATGGATACTTGCTTTAATTTGGGTTTTTCTAATTGTTAATGATGAAATAAGTCTTGAAAAAAGGCAGGAAAACTAAAGGGTATATTTGAAGAGAGAGGGCATCCCAATCATGAGGGACGGATAGTTTGAAGGCATAGAATCAAGAGATGAACATCAAGTCAGAAGATCAGGAAGTAGACTAGTGTAATTGAATCCTAAATGAATAGGGAGTATAATGAATAAGATTATTGGAATGTAAAAAAGAGCCAATTGTAAAAGGCTATTATCTCCCAATGGAAGATTTTATACTTGTTCTTGTAGGTAATAGAAAGACATTAGAGTTATTTAGTTGGAGGATGAAATGCTCAGTCTTAAGTTTTAGGAGAATCTCTCTGGAAGTTTTGTAGGGGATAGAATGAGCTAGGGAGAGATTTGAGATAGGGAAACGAACTAGGCTATTGAAGAGAATGAATTGACCGGATCTGGCAACTAAATTGTGTGGGAGGTGAGGGAAAGGAAAGATAGTACTAAGGTTTTAAATATAAGAAACTGCATAAATGAGTCTATTGACAATGGGGGCAGATTTTGCAGGAAAGTTTTTAAACTCAGTTTTGACCAAGATTAAGTAACCAAACAGATCCTTTGAATCCAATAAACTTACAGATTATGGAAAATTATTGAGTAGTTCTGAGATTCTAAGAACAATGTTTGCCTGCTACTAAGACAGTCCAGATGATCTGAAAAACATCTGGAAGTATTTTTTCATAAAAATCACATCACTACCTCATTGTGCATCAATGCCTAATTAATCTTGATAAATCACAGACTGTATCTGTCACAGTCACTCTATATAGGAACTTCCTCCATTTAGTTATAGAATATGAGGTTAATATAATTTTATTGAATAAATATTTTTCCTTTTCTCCTTTCTTCAGGCAGCTCAGTGATTGATAATGCAAGTAAAAAGAAATGAGGATGATGGTGATGGAGTGAGGGGCAAGGCAAAGGTGGAAAGAGATGAAGAAGTTAAGAGATTTTTTTTTAAAAAAGGAAGTGGAAACATTGCAATGAATTGATGAAGTGGGTTACTCCCAAAGGGACAATTTCAAATGGTAGGAATTTTACATTCCTCTAAAGTTTGAAATATCACTTAAAAATTTGGTCATTACTCTTGTGGATTTTAATGATTTTACAAGGAAGCAACTCAAAAACATCAGGTAGGATAATGTTATTATACTTTCAATCCTTGTTAAATTTTAGTTGGTAGTGATAGTAGAGTACTGGACTTGGGGTCATGAGGACTTGGGTTCAAATAGTGCTTAGACTCATTAACTTTGGGATGTTGGACTAGTCACTTATCTCAGTTTCAGTCTCCTGAATTGCATAATGGAACGATAACAAACATTTTTGGAAGGGTCAGATAAAATAATGTATATAATGAAATCTGCAAAGTTTAAATTGCTATGTAAATATTAGGAATTACTCTCTGACAGTGCCTCATATATTTCAATAAAAAGCAATATATAAAATAATTTATCAGAAAGTAAAATTGATTCAACTGAAATGAATTAATCTATAAGTATTTATAGTCTATTTAGTATTTATAATCTATAAGTATTTACTGAAATCATCTCTTTTTGTAATTTTTAAGGTACAATGTTATTATTCATATGCCTTAACCATTTCACCACTGGCTGAGGAGAAATCTAAGGCACCCTCTTAACTTTTAGTTCTTTTCTTTTTTCATCCCTTTTAATTTCTTAGAAAGCTTGTTTACTTGTGACTTCTCTTTCTAATATTATGTTCTTTCTTAGCCCTCCCATCCCTAATTATTTTTCTGTTGAGTTGGATGTATTTCTACATTAAAACATAAGTGTTTAACCCTCCTTTGTCCATTTCAGATAAGATTAAGGTTCAGTTGATGTGCCTTCCTTACTGTTACTATATTATTCTTCTCATATACTTCACTCAAAAGAAATAATTCAAGTTCCTTCTCCTTCATCCTCCTTCCTATGCTAGAGTATTTCTCCTTTTACCCTCTCTTGTTTCCCTTCTTAAAAACCTTCTCTTAAAACCCTCAGAGTAGAACCAACTTATTCCCAGGACTTGTGTGGGTGTTTTTTTTTTTTTTAATTCTCTCAGTGCTTATGAAGACATTAATATTTTGAAGGGACCCATTTCTCCTGCTATTAGAACATTAGCATTACATAATCATACACCTTTTTCCAATTAATTACTCAAATAAATTTACATTTTTAGGTTTCTCTGGATTTCGTATTTGCATTTAAAAGATACTATTGAACTCTTTAAAAAACATAGCTTATCAAACTTTTCCCATTCATGACCCCTTTTCATCCATGAAATTTTATGGGACCCTGGATATATATGTTTATAAAATAGGTATACAAATTAAACATTTTCTGAAAATAATAATCTTGTGACTTCTACATTCAATTATGAGATACCATATGGGGTTGTGACCCATAGTTTAAGCAACTGTGTTTTAAAAAACAGAGAAATATGCTTTAGGCCTCTATTCTATTAAAATCCATTTTTCCTTTTGTAGGATTATACTGGATTTTGCAGGAAAACTTATTTTTGGTTGCAAGCCTTTATCCATAACCTTTTGGAATATTATATTATGATGCTGATTTTATAGTTGTTGTTTGTCCTTTGTTTTCAAAGAGGACTAAGGATATCACAGGGTGATGTCTTGCATGAATTGGATTTAAGTGAAGCAGAGTTATGCAAAATCATCAGCCTTACTCTTTCTTCCAGAATTAGCTAAGTCCCGAACCAAGATAAAAGTCAGGATATTTGGTGATGTCCCAGTTTGCAATGGGACAGTTTAGCATGTTTGATGTCTTACCAAGCTCTAAGTACTCTGCAATGCCTACTTCAGCCACTTTCATGAATAAATTGTTTTCATCTGCTCATTCTACCAGGGATGGGATAAAAATCTTTGGGGCAGATATTCCTCTAACTCACTAATAGGTCTGTCTGCTGAAATGATTTCACTGGGTTGTGGCTGCTGAGGATGCTATAGCTTCTTGGAGCCACAGTTGAGAATTGAGTGCCAAATGGATACTAAAGGATGAACAGCTGTGAAAATGGCTAAGCAAGTTCTCACACTAGAAGTGCTAGACCTCTTTGAACACTTCATACATGCTGGTAAAAGCCTATGGGAACATCCCATAGGCCCCAGTAGAAGCATGTGTGTTCTTTGGTAAGTGATTCAATTACTCCTATATACTGGAAGTACTTTCTAGTTCAGATGGGAATTCTGGATTTTGTCTATGACATTAGTGGGACTTTCCTTTTCAGATGGTAATAAGTTAATTCTTTCTACATTTTGCCTTCTGATTCAATTAGATCTTGGCAGTTTTTCAGCTATAATTTATTGAAATATTATCCAGACTTTTAAAAATACACTGTTTTGGGAAGCTCAATAATTCTTTAATTATCTCTTCTTGACTTGTTTTCCATATCTGTTGCTTTGTATTTCAGATACTATTTTTTCTGTATTTTGATTTTGTGTTAATATTTATTGCTTTTTAGAGAGCTATTGATTTTTGTTTGGTTTTCCTTAGTTTTCAGGAATTCTATTGTTGGATAAAGTTTACTGCTTTCTCTTCTAAACTATGTATTCTATTTCATTCATTCATTCTATTTCATCATTAAATCTCATTTTATTTCTTTTAGATTTTCATATATTCCTTGGATAAAATTCATTATTTTACAAATTTATTTCTCTATTTGTTGTTAAGAAACCACTCACTCTTTCTTTGGGAGGGGGGATCTTTAGATTTACAATAATCTTGGATACTGATTGACATTTTCTTTAATTCACTTCTCTCTCCAGCTTCAGTTCCTGAATTGGAGTTTTGTATCAGGGTGAGGTCAGGTCTACTATTTAACTTTTGGTGGGGTGATCACCTCTTTTGGTCTCACTCTATATTCCTGGGTTTCTTGTGATGAACTTCACTTTCAGGGCTTAGGGCCTCCCAGCTATGAGCTTTGAGGTTCAGAGTTCTGGAACTGTAGGGCCTTTGCTGGCATCTTGGGACAAAATATTGACCTCAGAGACTCTCTACCTGTGCTATCTGTACTATTGGTTACTGGTCACTGCCTGTTGCTGCTTTCTAGAGTTTATACAGTTCCACCCTGAGTTTCGTTTCTTCTAGACAAAAATGCTTTATAGCCTACAAATGTCTAGCCTATGCTGGGAAGTTACTTTGTGCTGGTGCTCTTGCCTAATGTTTTCATTGAATTTAATAAAAAAAACTTTCATTATATTGCTTTTTTCTTAATTTGATAATGCTCAATACTCAAAACAGTATCTGTACTTGCATTTTTTATGAGGAAAAAATAAGAGCAGTAAGAAAAATGTCAAGTAAAAAGTCTTTATACCAATAAGTCAATTAAATGTGTTAAAATCCCATTCTCCAGCACCAGAAACATATAAAGTCTCCACTGTGTAAATAATTTAAAATATGGTTCACTGACTTCTTCCATACATATATCCTGAGCAAAAGGAAAAAACTCCAGAAGTAAAGATTGGCAGCACCTACTGAACTTGGGATTCTCAAATTTTTGGCCAGTGCCCTATTCTCTGAGCATCAGAAACCCTGGACAGCTCACCACTGCCATCTGCCAGTCACTTCTACACCTTAGTGAAACTTTAGATTAGGTTATAGGTTTATAAAAGACACACCCCAAGGGGAAAAAAATACATACAAGACATACCCTCCTAATTTCCTTTGCAACTGGGCAACATTCCAGAAAATTGAAGTGTGACTAATAGAAGAAAGGGGGCATTTCACTGCGGGATTGTTAATACTTGGCAATTAAGATTTTTCCTCCTCTTTTCATGCCTTCCCAGAAAACAAGAATTTAGAATAGAGATGATAAACATGGTCTGGGTAGTAACAGAAACATACATATATGCAACAACAACAACTCGTGTATCAATATAATGCAATGATAGAGAGACATTATCTCATGACATTTTTAGAGGTTTAAGAATACTAATTTTAGGAATGGTATGAAGAAAATTAATTTTTTCCTTTCATTTGAGGATCATTGGAAAGACAGGGGCCTCTACAAACAAACAAAAATTTAGATGTGAGTCTCTCTCCAAAATGCTGACAAAATTAAATCGGCCAGCCCAAGAAAACTTTGCTGGAAGTGGATATTGGAATGGAACATTAACAGTCCCCAAGTTCAGAATAAAGTTTGAGTCCCATCTGTGGAAATTGGAATGATAATTGCTATATTAATTCATTAGCATAGGTCCTAGAGTGGTAATGCTAGCATACCCTGGGAGATGCCATTACCATTGCCCTCGGGAAAGAGGTAAGGCCAATGGGAATGGTTTCTCAGTTTGTCTTCTACACCTAACCTACACTAGTCCATCTATGTCTACTGAGCCTGGGACTTAATAAGCACTTATTAAATTCTGGTTGATCAACTGAAAAATGCATTGGAATTGTTCTGCAGAGAAGTCACATAAAAAGTCCTGTAAGATTGGGCTTGTCTACAATTAGGTCTGAGTATGGACTTACAGCAGTTAAGATTCTAGAACTGATTTTAAGAAATATTATTTCACTGGGCACTTGGGCAATTGTATAACACTTAAGTGTCATTTGTAAGGTCAGCTTTTCTCAAACATTTTCTGCAACACTTGCATTCCATACATTGTTAATTAAAGCTTTAGAAGAAAATATCAGTGTGGTATAGTAGCTCTACCAGGTTCAGAATTAGACAGAACTAGATATTCTGCATTAGGCAAGTCATTTAATCTCTCTTTATATCATGAAACTTTCTCAGAATGTAAGCCAGAGAATATTTGCCCACCTTTGTTTGCACAAGAGATTTCTTAATTGGAAGAAACCTCATTGGTTTAGAACCAGAATAAGTTCCATGAATATAGGTATCAAGTTCCAGATTGTTCCATTGACAAATTATGCCCAGAAATATTAAGTGAGAGGACTCCCAAGGACTCTTCCATCTCTATGATTCTATCTACTTTAATGAATAAGAATACAGGGAGAAAAGGGGTTAATAGAACAAGAATGATGAGGAGAAACTGAAAGAGATAAAGAGTGGGAAAGAGGGGGTGGAGGTAGGTAAAACATTTATTAAATGCTTCTTCTGTGCCAGGAAATCTTTGTAGTTTATGAGTCTTGGTTTTAGATTTAATGACAGTTTCCTCTTTTCTTTGGTTACATGACCATTTTCATATGAGTGGAACATGTTCTCTCTGACTCTCCCAAAATTTGATACATCCTTACATATTATATTAAGTGCTGTAGCCTGGTAGGGTACTGTTAGAGAAGGGTCACAGATAATAGCAAAATTTCCAAGTATCCTCTGTAAGTGATTAGTGTTCTGTGGCTTTGAATAACTGCAGGTTAAAGACTATGTGAAAAGACTTAGCCAGTTTTGGTTCTATTGCATGATGTACCAGCAGCAAGATTAAGCTCAATACTCACCTTTTGGTGATTGTGGTGCCCACAACATTTTGAAGCATCACACATTTCAGGATTTCCCTGTTCCATGTATATGTTTACCTGTTATCTCCATCTTGATTTATATTCTTTATCATAGATTTATGGCAATTTCCTGCCCTGGCATCTATAGAGAATGCATAGAGAAAGGAAAAATCCATAGTGGAACTTTCAGTAAACATAGCAAGTCTTAATCTGATTACAAGGCCAGACTTGAAAGCAAGGGAGTTAGGATGGAGAACAAATGTGCCCTTTAGCTTTCCATTAGCATTGCTTAGGATCCTTTCTCATTGTACAATATTTAAATACAGTAATATGTGAAATAGCACTACCTAGGTACAGGGAAATTTGCCCAGCATTACATATCTGGTTACATAACTGCTGATTCATACAGGCCAAAGTTGTGATTTTGAATGTTTTTTGTTTGTTTGTTTGTAGTTTGTTTCAGGCAATATAGGCTGATGAAAAGAATATCAAAAATATGAAGGACTAGGTTCCTTGAACCACCTGAAGCAGGTCTTGCCACACAGCAAGTGCCATGACTGTACAGCAGAACAGGCCCATTTTAGACCATTACTTTCGTTTTAATTATTATTCATATCCCTTGCATTGCAACATAAAAGCCCTGAGATAAATTGTGCTATGATAGTTGGTTATAACTAGAACTCATGAAAAGTTCAGTAGTTGAAACAATATATACCTGACATGATTTCAACTTCTTAGCCTGATGAGCTTTAATCTGTGTAAGCAGAACTACAGAATTTCAGAGTGGAAAGGGCCCTTGTTTGCCATTTAGTCCAACTCTTACCTGAATAGGAATCCTGAATAGTACATTTCTGCAAATGATCATGCCATTTTTGCTTTAAAGTCTCAAAAAGGAAGGGAGCAGAGCATAGCTTCTGAGTTACCCAGTAATGTCTTCTAGTAGCCTCTTTGTGTATATTATTTGGGGTTCCTCATTTATAAGACCACCAAAATTGATTGTCTTATTGACTGCTAACCTTCAGAACTGTTGTGTTAGAAAATGGCTTTTAATATAATAGAAATTCTGAGGACCTCAGAAGTCTCTGGGCCCATAAATGAAGTCAAGGGGAAGGAGAAATTGTACCTGTTGGATGCAAACATTTCCTTGCACGACTAAAAATTGACCTTTTAAAATAACTTCATTGATTCAAAGTCCACAGAGCACTAATATCATCTTTTTTTTCTGATCTTCTCTAGAAGCCATGAAGATTGGTTAGGAAAAGAATCTCTTACATTTTCATTAGAACTCTTAGAAAACTTAGCTTTTTCTTTGGCTGTGATCCCAACAGAAGGTTGTATTATGGAGACCTTTTGCAGAGGGAGAGTGGGAAATATGGAAACTTGTTACACAAGTGGCTAGGATTTGACATCATATTACCAGTTTCCAATTATCAGGGCTTGGAACAAGGTAAGCTCTAAGCAAATGTTAATTATTATTATTATTAAAGGCAACACATTAAAAGGAACTAAAGGGCAGAGAGTAGGGGATGGGAGAAGGGATGTCTGAGGTCACATACTCTAACTCCTTACTTTACAGATGAAGAAGTTAAGTATCTTGCCCAAGGTGCCATAATTGTGATTTGAACCCTTAAACTCTTAATTGCATAGGCAGTGCTTTCCCCTTTGTACCACTTTGTTGTGTTGATGTTTGTAAAGACTGTGTTTAAAAAAAAAAGTAACTTATTAAGAAAGAAGGAAATAAGCATTTATTAAATGCTCACTATATGCCAGGGACTATGTTAATTACTTTACAAATATCTCGTTTGATCGTCATAACAACTCTGTGAGGTATATGCTACATTATTAAAGTCCTATTTTATTTTGGGGGAAACTAAGGCAAACAAAAGTTAACATTGGTCACATACCTAGTATGTCTTCCTGAATTAATGCCCAATGAAACTTTATTCATATGTTTTAGGAAATATATTAAGAAAAATTAATACAGAAAGAGACTTTTTAGTTAACTCTCAATTAACCAAAAAACTCAACTTATCAGGGTATCATTTTTTCCAACCTGCCATTTTATATATTTCTTAAAAGTTTTATATTTAAATTCTTCAAATCCAATTTAATGAATCTATTAAAGAATATTAAACTGGATACAAAATAATCTAAATTTTTTATTTTTTTGAAAATTCTATTTAATTACAATACAACTGCTTTTCACTGAAATACTACTGCCTCAACTTTCTCATCTGCAAGATAAAGTAGTTACCTTAAATTCTGACCTGACTGTAAATTTTAAAGAATATCCAGGTGCCACACACAAACATAAGATCTAAATGGGTTCATGATCTAGATATAAAGAGTGATGTTATAACCAAATTAGAGGAACATGGGATAGTTTACCTCTCAGACCTGTGGAGATGGAATAAATCTATGTCCAGGAAAGATCTGGAACTCTTAATTGAACACCAGATAGATAATTTTGATTATATTAAGTTAAAAAGTTTCTGTACAAATAAAACTAATGCAGACAAGATTAGGAGGGAAGCATCAAATTGGGAAATCATCTTTACATTTAAGGGTTCTGATAAAGGTCTCATCTCTAAGATATATAGAGAATTGTCTCACATTTATAAGAATTCAAGCCATTCTCCAATAGATGGTCAAAGGATATGAACAGACAATTTTCAGATGATGAAATTAAAACTATTTATAATCATATGAAAAGGTGCTCCAAATCACTATTGATCAGAGAAATGCAAATTAAGACAACTCTGAGGTACCATTATACACCTGTCAGATTGGCTAAAATGACAGGAAAAGATAATGATGAATGTTGGAGGGGATGTGGGAAGACTGGGACACTGATGCATTGTTGGTGGAGCTGTGAACGGATCCAACCATTCTGGAGAGCAATTTGGAGCTATGCTTAAAAAATTATCAAACTGTGCATACCCTTTGACCCAGCAGTGTTTCTATTGGGCTTATATCCCAAAGAAATCATAAAAGAAGGAAAGGGCCCCACATGTGCAAGAATGTTTGTGGCAGCTCTTTTTGTGGTGGCTAGAAACTGGAAACTGAAGGGATGCCCATCAATTGGAGAGTGGCTGAATAAATTATGGTATATGAATGTTATGGAATATTATTGCTCTGTAAGAAACGACCAACAGGATGATTTCAGAGAGGCCTGGAGAGACTTGCATGAACTGATGCTGAGTGAGATAAGCAGAACTAGGAGATAGTTGTACACGGCAACAACAGTACTATATGAGGATCAGTTCTAAGGGACATGACTCTCTTCAACAATGAAATGCTTCAAACCAATTACAATTGTTCAGTGAAGAAGGCCATATACACCCAGAGAGAGGGATATGAAATGTGGACCACAACATAACATTTTCATGTTCTCTATTGATGTTTGCTTACATTGTATTTCCTTTATCAGATTATTCTCTCTTATAGATATGATTTCTCCTGAACAAAAAAATGATGTGTGGCAATAACTATACATATATTCGATTTAAGTATTCTAACATAATTATCATATAGTGGATATCTTGCTATCTAGGGGAGGGGTGGGGAGTAGGGGGGAAAAATTTGTAACAGAAAGCTTTGTAAAGGTTAATGTTTAGGAATTACCCATACATATGTTTTGCAAATAAAAAGTATTAATAAAAAAAAAATATCCAGGTGCCTTTGAATTCTAGCCTGGCATCATTGTTTCTGTCTCCACAGCATCTATCTCATCCATTCCTTTTTCTCCACTCATACAGCTTCTGTACAAGTTCAGGTCTCTATCATTTGGACTAATACAAGTTTGTTAATTGGCATTCCTTTTTCTACTCTTTCCCCTCTCCAATTCATCTTCCATGTAGTTGTTAATTAATAATCCTAAAACAATAAATCTGATCTTGTCAGCTTAAAAATCTTCAATGTGTTCTTGCTGCCTCGAAGATAAAATAAAAACTTCTCAGACTGATATTTAAAGTCTTCTATAATTTTTTTCAGTTTTATTGCATACTGCTTTCCAGAATATAGACCCTCTTCTAAACAAATCATCTAGTTTCTACTTCTGTGTACAAATGAACCCACATGGAGTATATTCTACTGTCTTTTAACTTTTTTCAAAGCCCATCTCAAGAGATATCTCTTACATGAAGCCTTTCCTGATCCTTCCCAATTTTTAGCAATTTTTGCTTCTTGAAATGATTTTGTATTGAGTTTTATTTATTTACCTGTGTATTTGGTTTCTCCCAGGAGAACTTAAGCAACTTGAGAACAAGGAGTGTTTCATTCTGACTACTTTGGTACCTTGAAAATAATAAGCAGCACAATATGTTGATTGAATTGAAAATTATATAAATATCAGGTTGCTTTGTCTGGTAGATGTAGTTTCTCAATCAGTAATCAAAGAATAATATAACCAAAATGGAGAGCTTTCAGTTTCTCTAACTAGATGTATTTTTTCAGCTTCATTGAGAAAATGGAAGACTAGATTCCTTTTAGATTTTAAGCACTCCCTGGTGAGGTCAATATTAGCTTATAGTGTAGGAAGCAGAGTAAGCCAAGCTAATATTCATTATCCCTAATAATAAATATTTTCTTTGTTTTGCCCTGGACTTGTTGATGCTAAATAGAAGGTAAAATAGAAAGATAAAATATATAAAATAAGTAAATTCTGCCTACCAAAAACAAAATGAGAAGCTCCTCTATTATTGATTAAATGGATTTTCTCCCAGATCAGCAACATTATCTGCTGCTTTGAATTAAACTTTACTTCTTTTCCAACATAACTCTGATTGAGTAAGATTCTCCTTACTGGAGGAAAAAAAAAGATTCCTAGACATTTACATTCAGATGCTTCTTTGAATACTTCCTAGTTGTGAGATGATTGGCAGGTCATTTAAATTCTCTTAACCTCAGTTTCTACATCTATAAAATGGGGATAATCATGCCTATTGTACTTACCTTACTGTATAATTGTGAGAACCATATGAGATAAGGTCCAGAAAATGCTTTGATAATTGTAAAACCATATATAAACAACATAGGTTAAGACTGGGCTTTTTAGCATGAGCATTTAGCATTTTCCTTCTGATAATTAGAGGTTAGAGGGCTAATAATAGAGTCAGAAAGAAGCAGGTTGAAATTCTGCATCTGATATACCAACTGTGAAACCAAATACAAATAACTTAAATTTCAGTTCCCGGGTCAAATTCTATAAGTTTTCTAAAACCTAAATTACAGGTAAATTGCTCATAAGCATTGGTTAAGAGAGTTCCCACACAGAACTCATAGACTAGCTACAAGACACCTGAGAATTTGGTAGATTTAATTTAGTCATATTTAAACCTTCTTGGAGGAGATCCAAGTCTTTAATGGTGTTTTAAGTAGTTAATAATTAAAGAATATTAGCAGTATATTGAGGTACTCTGGAAGTTCATAATATTTTGTTCTCAGAACAATAACAACAACAAAAAACATTGCAATCTATTGATGTAGTTAAAATCTTTCATTTTGTAGGTGACATCATTAAGACTCAAAGAGGTCAAATGACTTTTCTTCATCAAACAAGTAGCCTCAAAGGTAAGCTTTAAAGTCAAGCCTGCAACTTCAAATTTAGTGCTCTGCACTTGCCCATGTTGCCTTCTGTTAACCATTTGATAGTGGGCAAAACATTTGTCAAATATAGGGCAGTTTATTAGAAACAGGTAAAACCAATTTTCTTCCCGGAGTTATTGCCAAGGTCACATGAAATATTCTTGAAAGCATTTAGAAATCAGATTTCCTCAGTGAAAGGAACTCCTTTCATGAACCAAACCAGTCTATGATTTATTAGTCATGTCCTTAAGCATTAAAAAGTTAAATAACATGCATACCAAAACACATCGAATAAATGTCTGAGGCAGCATTCAACCCAGGTCTTCCCTGACTTCAAATATTGTTTTTTTTCTTTTGTTTTGTTTTTTTTGTTTTTTTTTTATTAAAGCTTTTTATTTGTATAACATATGTATGGGTAGTTCCCCAGCATTGATCTTTACAAAGCTTTCCATTACAAATTTTACCCCCAGTCTCCTCCCCTCCCCTAGATGGCAGGAAGTCCACTACATGTTAATAATGTTGAAATGCTTGACAAGTTATGCAAGAAAAATACTATCTACAAGAAAAAAAAGAAAATCAGAGAAAGGCAACACAATGCAAGCAAATGTCAATAGAGATCATGAAAATGTTACGTTGTGGTCCATATTTCATATCCCTCTCTCTGGGTGTATATGGTTTTCTTCAGTGAACAATTGGAACTGGTTTGAGACAATTCTTTGTTTCAGAGAGCCATGACCATCAGAATTGATCATCATGTAATACTGTTGTTGCTGTGTATGATGATCTCCTGTTCTGCTTGTTTCACTCAGCATCAGTTCATGCAAGTCCCTCCAGGCCTCTCTGAAATTGTCCTGCTGGTCATTTCTTATAGAGCAATAATATTCCATAACATTCATATACCATAATTTATTCAGCCACTCTCCAATTGATGGGCATCCCTTCAGTTTCCAGTTTCTAGCCACTACAAAAAGGGCTGCCACAAACATTCTTGCACATGTGGGTCCCTTTCCCTCCTCTAAGATCTCTTTGGGATATAGGCCCAGTAGAAACACTGCTGGGTCAAAGGGTATGCACAGTTTGACAACTCTTTGAGCATAGCTCCAAATTTCTCTTCAGAATGGTTGGATCCATTCACAGTTCCACCAACAATGTATTAGTGTCCCAGTTTTCTCACATCCATTCCACTCCAACATTCATCGTTATCTTTTCCTGTCATTTTAGCCAATCTGACAGGTGTGTAGTGGTACCTCAGAGTTGTCTTAATTTGCATTTCTCTGATCAATAGTGATTTGGAGCAACTTTTCATATGACTAGAGATGGTTTTAATTTCATCATCTGAAAATTGTCTGTTCATATCCCTTGACCACTTATCTAATGAAGAGTGGCTTGAATTCTTATATATATGAGACAATTCTCTATATATTTTAGAAATGAGGCCTTTATCAGAGCCATTAAATGTAAAGATGGTTTCCCAATTTGATGCTTCCCTCCTAATCTTGTCTGCATTTGTTTTATTTGTACAGAAACTTTTTAACTTAATATAATCAAAATTATCCATCTGGTGTTCAATTAGGAGTTCCAGGTCTTCTTTGGACATAAATTTATTCCATCTCCACAGGTCTGAGAGATAAACTTGCTTACAAAGTCCCTCTTTATATCTAGATCATGAACCCATTTAGATCTTATCTTGGTACGTGGTGTTAGGTATGGGTCAAGCCCTAATTTCTTCCATACTAGTTTCCAATTTTCCCAGCAGTTTTTGCCGAATAGTGAGTATTTATCCCAAAAACTGGGGTCTTTGGGTTATCGAACACTAGATTGTTAAGGTTGTTGCCTAGGTTGTCCTGATAACCTATTCGGTGCCACTGATCGACTGCTCTATTTCTTAGCCAGTACCAAACGGAAATTGTTAGTCTCAAGAATGATAAGGGAGAACTTTCCTCCAATGAAGAGGAAATTAGAGCAATAATTAGGAGTTACTTTGCCCAACTTTATGCCAGTAAGTTTGATAATCTAAATGAAATGAAGGAATATCTATAAAAATATAGATTGCCCAGGTTAACAGAAGAGGATATAAATTATTTAAATATCCCCATATTAGAAAAAGAAATAGAACAAGCTATTAACTAACTCCCTAAGAAAAAATCTCCAGGGCCAGATGGATTTACATGTGAATTCTACCAAACATTCAAAGAACAATTAATTCCAATACTACACAAACTATTTGAGAAAATAGGGACAGAAGGTATACTGCCAAAA
Source organism: Myrmecobius fasciatus (assembly GCA_023553655.1). NCBI lineage: Eukaryota > Metazoa > Chordata > Mammalia > Dasyuromorphia > Myrmecobiidae > Myrmecobius > Myrmecobius fasciatus. The sequence goes on along the minus strand of JAJPUD010002698.1, from coordinate 183,788 downwards.
TCCTTCTATGAGACCGATATGGTGCTGATAGCTAAACCAGGTAGGGTGAAAACAGAGAAAGAAAACTATAGACCAATTTTCCTAATGAATATTGATGCAAAAATTTTAAATTAAATAAGATATTAGCAATGAGATTAAAGAAAGTCATCCCCAGGATAGTACACTCTGACCAAGTAGGATTTATACCAGGGATGCAGGGCTGGTTCAATATTAGGAAAACTATCAGCATAATTAATTATATTAATAACCAAATTAACAAAAACCATATGGTTATCTCAACAGATGCAGAAAAAGCCTTTGATAAAATCCAACACCCTTTCCTATTAAAAACACTAGAGAGTATAGGAATAAATGGGCTTTCCTTAAAATGATCAGTAGCATCTATTTAAAACCATCAGCAAGCATCATATATAATGGAGACAAACTGAAACCATTCCCAATAAGATCAGGAGTGAAACAAGGCTGCCCACTGTCACCATTACTATTTAATATTGTATTAAAAATGTTAGCTTTAGCAATAAGAGAAGAAAAAGAGATAAAAGGAATCAGAGTAGGTAATGAAGAAACCAAATTATCACTCTTTGCAGATGACATGATGGTATATTTAAGAGAACCCTAGAGACTCAACTAAAAAACTACTAGAAACAATTAACAACTTTAGCAAAGTTGCAGGATTCAAAATTAATCCACATAAATCATCAGCATTTTTATATATTACCAACAAAGTTCAGCAGCAAGAGATACAAAAAGAAATTCCATTCCAAACAGCAGATGATAGGATAAAATATTTGGGAATCTATCTGCCAAGGAAAAGTCAGAAACTATACGAACTAAATTACAAAACACTTTCCACACAAATAAAATCAGACCTAATCAATTGGAAAAATATTAAGTGCTCATGGGTAGGCAGAGCAAACATAATAAAAATGACAATACTACTCAAACTAATCTACTTATTTAGTGCCATACCAATCAAACTCCCAAGAAACTATTTTACAGATCTAGAAAAAAATAGTAGCAAGTTCATTTGGAAGAACAAAAGGTCAAGGATTTCAAGGGGATTAATGAAAAAAAAGGCAGATGAAGGTGGTCTTGCTGTACCAGATCTAAAACTATATTATAAAGCAGTGGTCATCAAATATTGTTGAAAGGATAGTATGTCAGTGTAAGGTGGTTTATCATGAACATTAAAGCTCTCTGACTATTTTCAGGTCTAAGATATGAGGTCAGTTGAACTCATGCTTTACCAGGGGATGAATGTGGTGCTGAGCCTGATTAAAATGGATATTTCCTATAATGAAGAATTATGAGTAAAAATGAAAAAAAGCTTTTAAAAAACAGGAGGGCAATTTATTTCTCAATTTCTAACTCCATCTTTGATTCCCCCAAGACATTTAGGCTTAATTTTTGTAGATAGACAAATTTACTCACTCAATGCCTCCTCTCCCCCATTCTGAATTAAAGAGACTGTTTCCTCCATATTCTGAATTATAGGGACATGGAGTTTTGTAGTAAGTACTTTAGTTGGGTTAGTTCCAAAAATAGGTTGATCAGATACCCAAGAAATGCATGTATATCCATTTCCTTAATGTTCCACCCTGCCATATTCCCTTTTTCTCTCCCATCCTGGCCAGGTGCAGTCAGCTCAATCTCTTAAATCTAATCTAATCACAAGGTTCAGAAAATAAAGGGAAAAAATGGAAAAGACTAAAAGTGACTTGAGGAAGGCCATAAATATATATGTATTTCAAATAATATATGTATAAAATCATATATTTATCCAACAAACAATTATTACACAATTATTGTACATATCATAGGCGAGCATGGCCTCAGAATATAAAGAACATTAATAATTTGCATTTTTGTGGTGACTTAAAGTTCCCCAACTATGCTTTTCACTATAGTGTTGTGAGGTAGATGATACAAAGATTATTATTCCATTAAAGAGGTGAAGAAACAGCATACTAAAAGGGATTTGGCTCGTTCATGGTCTCCAAATTAGTGTCAGAATTGCGATTTGAGCCCATGAATCCTGACTTTAATAGTAGGACTCTTTCTACTCCAGTACTTCCAATGTAATATTTTTTATATGCTCAGCTTGCAAATTGGTTGTGGAGACAAAAGACCCATGTGAAAAATTAAATTTAAAAGTCTGGAGAGACTTGCATGAGCTGATGCTGAGTGAAATCAGCAGAACCAGAAGAACATTATACACAGCAACAAGACTATATGATCATAAATTCTGATGGACATGGCTCTCTTCAACAATGATGTGTTTCAAACCACTTCCTACTGTTCAGCGATGAAGATAGTCATATACATCCAGAGAGAGGCCTGAGGGAATTGAGTGTAGACCACAACACAGCATTTTAACACTTTCTGTGAATATTTCCATGCATTTTGTTTTCCTTCTATTGAATTTTTCATATAATTTATCATATTTAGCATGTATTAGATTACCTGTCATCTAGGGGTAGGGGGTGGGGGGAAGGAGGGGAAAAGCTTGGAACAAAAAAAAAAGTTTTGCAAAGGTCAATGTAGAAAAATCACACATATGTTTTGTAAGTAAAAAGCTTTTAATAAAAAAAAGGACATGATAAATACAAAGCCATTCACTTGATAAATATTTATTAAGCACCTAGTGTATGAAAGATACCCAGCTAAGTGTATGGAGGTAGAAAGATAAAAATATGAAACAGAATTTTTTCTCAAGCAGCTTGCGAGGTAGGGAAAGGAGAAAACTATATTAAAAAGAAATACAAGTCACTAACAATTAGGCAAAATTCTAGGAAAAAAATTTGAAAATGGAGAAGTTACTTTTATCTGGGGAGTACAGGTGTCAGCAATGTCATTAGCAAAGTTGGCACCTGAATGAGGTTTTAAAGGAAGGGGCAGACATTCACATAAAGGGACAGGGGAAGAGTATTCCAGGAAGGGGTAATAGTACAAAGACTTAAAAGTTGCTACATATAGGACAAAACAGAGAGTGAAGAGAAAAAAAAAAGATTTGGCTAGAATTAGGGAATTACTTTGAGATAATTCTGGGAAAGTAGGTTAAAACCAGACTGTCATGGGGAGAAGTAGGTATGCTGAAATTTTAGACAAAAGGCAATTTACTGAGAGTTTGGAGATGGAGTTTGAGATTTTGTTGAGCAACATTGCAATAAATGTTTTTTAGAGAAAATAGATCAAATTTAAGAGTCTAGAGATAGCTTGATAGCTCAGATACTAGAGAACTGAGCATGGTGTCAGACTTGAATTGAGATGAAGCCTCAGACACTAACAAATTTTGTTGTATGTCTTGGAACGATTCACTTTATCCTCTTATTAGCCTCACTTTCTTCAGCTTTATAAAATGGAGACAATTATCACACCTACCTTACAGACTTGTTTTGAGGATTAAATAAGATAATATTTTTTTATTTTATTTTTTTTTGTTTTTTTTTGTTTTTTTGTTTTTATTTTTTTATTTTTTTTTAAATGAGATAATATTTATAAAACACTTAGTACAGTGAGTGGAACATAATTAACACAATAAATCTTTCCTCCCTCCCTTTCTCTCTTCCTTCCTCCCTTCTTCCTTCCCTCCCTTCTTCTCTCCCTCTCTTCCTTCCTCCCTTTTTCTTTTCCTTCTTTCTCCCCTCCTTCCCTCCTTTCCTTCCTTCTTCCCTTCCTTCCTCCTTTCTTCTTTCCCTTCTTCCTTCTCTTCCTTCTTTCTTCCCTCCCTTCTTTCATTCTTCTCTCCCTCTCTTATTCCTTCCCTTCACCCCTCCCTCCCTTCTCTCCCTCTCTTCTTCCTTTCTCCCTTTCTTCTTTCTTTCCTTCTTTCTTCTCTCCTTCCTCCCTTTCTTCCTCTCTCCTTCTGTTCCTTCTTTCCTTCCATTCTTCCTTATGTCCTTCCTTCCTTCCTCCCCCTCTTTCCCTTACTTCTTCTCTTTTTCCCTTCCTTCCTTTGTGCCTCTTGTCTTCTCTCTCTCCCCCCGCTCCATTGTTCCCTCCCTTCCTCCCACTCTTCTTCTCTTCTGTCCTTCTTTCTCCTGCTCCTCTTTTCCTTTTTTTCCTTTCATTTTAAGTGAGAAGAGATGAAGTTTGAATGTGAAAGGTTACAGAGATTGTAGAAGATGAGGCAGCATCATGCCACGGAAAATGTATCAGCATTGGAGTTTGAAAAATTGGGTTCAGATCCCAGATTTTCCACTTGTCACCTTTGTAAACTTAGATTAGTTAACTTGACTTTCTGACCCTCAGTCCCTCAATTGTAAAATGAAAGGGTTGGATAAGATGACATCACAAAAGTCTTTTCTAGCTCTTGGTCTTGGCAACTGATTGAATCAAAGGAGAGAGAAGAATAGAATACTATTTCTGGGTGACTGAGTGATTGGAGAAATAGCAACATTAAAGAGAAGGGCAAGATTAGTGGAGCAGTAGAGCATGTTGAGTTTGATGTGCTGTAGAATGTAGAACATCCAGATCTATTCCTTTGCTCCCTTTCATATACAAGTTCTTAGAAAAAAAACTACATATATCCAAATCTTCTTACATGTGGCATCCCTCCTCCCTAATAGAATGTAAACTTTTTGAGTTTCACTTATTTTAAATTGTATCCCTAGTTCTTAGCACATAGCAGATACTAAATAAACATTTGTTGAATGAATTCAAATAATGCTCTAATAGAAGTAAAGATATACAGAGAGTAGAAGTAGAGGTAGAGGTTTGGTAGCTACCTGCATAGACATGATAATTGAAGCCATGACAAAGAAATAAATTATCAGGGATGAGTGTGTATAGAGGAGAAGAAAGGCAAGGACAGGGTTGGGGGGGGGGGAGTGGAATTCATATGAGATAAAGGAAATAGAATGAGCATGAGAAACTGGCAAAGGAGACCAAAAAAGAATGATTAGAGACATAGAAGAATCAAGAGAGTATAGTGTCACAAAATCAAAATGAAAAATAACGACAATAAGTATTATTGGAGTTTAAAAGGGGGAGAGATCACTATGACCTGATTCCTGGTGAAGGTGAAACTTGAACTAAGACTTAAAAAGTTTTGTATAGACAGAAAAGAAACTAGAGGCCATTTCTTTTTTATTTTAGTATTTTATTTTTTCAAATACATGCAAAGATAGTTTTCAGCATTCACTTTTGCAAAACCTTATGTTTCAATTTTTTTCTCCCTCTATCTCCTCTCCCCCATCCCCAAGACAGCAAGCAATCCAATACAGGTTAAATATGTGCAGTTCTTCTAAATATATTTTCATATTCATCATGCTGCACAAGAAAAATCCATCAAAAGGGGAAAAATATGAGAAAGCATGCAAACAACAATACAAAAAACAGTTGAAAATAATATGCTTCAATCTACATTCAGTTTCCAAAGTTTTCTCTCTGAAAATGGATGGCATTTTCCATCACAAGTCTATTAGAATTGCCTTGAATCAATGCACTATTGAGAAGAACCAAGACTATTACAGTTGACCATCACATAATCTTGTTGTTACTGTGTACAATGTTCTCTTGGTTCTGTTCACTTCACTCGGCATCAATTCATGTAAGTCTTTCCAAGCTTTTCTGAAATCAGCAAATGGTAATATTCCCTTACATTCATATGTAATAATTTATTCATCCATTCCCCCACCAATGGGCATCCACTCTATTTCTAGTTCCTTGCCACTACAAAAAAGGGCTGCCATAAATATTTTTGCCCATGTGTGTCCTTCTCCCTCTTTTATGATCTCTTTGGGGTAAAGATCTAGTCATGAGACTGCTGGGTCAAAGGATATGCACAGTTTGATAGTCCTTTGTGCAAAGTTCCATATTGCTCTCTACAATGATTGGATCATTTCATAACTCTACCAATAATGTATGTCTAAATTTTCCCACATCTCCACTAATATTTATCATTATCTTTTCCTGTCATCTTGGTCATTCTGAGAAGTGTGAAATGGTACCTCAGGGTTTTCTTAATTTGCATTTTTCTAATCAATAGTGATTTAGAGAATTTTTTCATATGACCAAAATATGGTTTTCATCTGATAAAATAAATCCACATAAATCATTGGCATTTCTATATGTTACCAACAAAGTCCAGCAGCAAGAGATAGAAAGAGAAATTACATTTAAAATAACTGTAGATAATGTAAAATATTTGGGAGTCTTTCTGCCAAGCCAAAGCCAGCAACTATATGAACCCAATTACAAAACACTTTTTACACAAATAAAGTTAGATCTAAAGAATTAGAAAAATATTAAGTGCTCATGGGTTGGCCAAGTTAATATAATAAAAATTACAATTCTACCTAAATTAATCTATTTATTTAGTACCATACCACTCAAACTGCCAAGAAAGTACTTTGTAGAGCTAGAAAAAATAATAAGAAAATTCATCTGGGAAGAACAAAAGGTTTAGAATTTCAAGGGAATTATTGCAAACAAAAATGTTTGCAGCAGACTTTTTGTAGTAGCAAGGAACTGGAAATTGAGTGGATGCCCATCAGATGGAGAATGAATGAATAAGTTATGGTAGATGAATGTAATGGAATTTTTTTGTTCTGTAAGAAATGATGAGCAAGCTGATTTCAGAAAAGCTCGAAAAGACTTACATGAATTGATGCTGAGTGAAATGAACAGAACCAAGAGGACATTATACCCAGTAAAAAAATTATGTGATGATCAACTGTGATAGTATTGTCTCTTCTCAACTATGGAGACTGAATGTGGATTGAAGCATGGATTGTTCAACTTTGTTTCTCTCTAGTGAATTTTTTCCCTTTTGGTATGAGTTTTCTTGTACAACATGATTATTAGGGAAATATGTTCAAAAGAATTGCACAATTTAACCTATATCAGATTACTTGTTGTCTTGTGAAGGCAGGAAGTAAATGGGAAAGGAAAAAAATTTGGAGCATAAAATCTTACAAAAATGAATATTGAAAACTATATTTACATGTATCTGAGAAAATAAAATCTTATTGAAAATTTAAAAAATAAGAATAGGAGATTTGTTAAAAAAAAAAAAAGAAAGAAAGAAAGGATTGCATCACTAAGATGAGAGTTTGGTGAAAATTTTATAAATAAATTTGTAGTTGACCTAATTAGTACGGTCAATTTATCTTGCCTTTATGTCAAATTTTTCTTTCAAGAGAGCATTATGGGGGGCGGAGCCAAGATGGCGGAGTGAAAAGGTGACTTTCTGCCTCTCCTCTGATCTTCTCTCAAATCAACAATAAAATAATCCTCTGAACTGATCTTCAAGTCAACGAACTCAGAAATATTTGGGCACAGCTCTCTGGAGAACTTCATATCAGGTTAGTCGGACTCGGACAGACAGATAAATAGACGACCCCTGTGCAGGCCGGAAGTGAGGGTGGGACTCAGCTCAGCTCATCGTGGAAGAAATTCCAAACTCCAAACTCCAAATTCCAAACACCTGGAGTTTATCTGAGGCACTCGGGACACTCTGCCCTGATTGGGGACAGGTGTTCTGGCAGACTTGCCTTGTTTAAGGAGTAATTCGGGCTTAATCCTAGCCCCCACCGGCCCAGCACCTTAAGTCAACTCGCCGAAGTGCCCCAGGGCAAAGCGTTTTCAGCCGAGGTTTTTTTTTTTTCCCCTACCTTAAAGAGATATCCACTCTGTCTAAAAAAAAAAATGATGAAGTAAAAGAGAGCTCTCACCATAGACAGCTTTTATCAAGGCAAAGAAACGACCTCAGATACAGAGGTTTCTTTAGACAAAAATCCAGAAAAAAACAGCAAGGACCATCACTGGTCCCCGTTTCAAAAGGCCTTTCTGGAAGACTGCATAAAGAACCTCAAAAGCGAGCTGGAGGATAAATGGGAAAATAAACTAAAATCAGTGCAAGAAGGATACAGTATCTTGCAAGAAGGATATGATGCTTTGCAAAAGAGATATGAAAAAGACACCAATTTATTAAAAAATAAAATTAGTGAAGTAGAAAAAGAGTGCAGTGAACAAATTGGCCAGTTACAAAAGGAACTTAAAAAGGTAACTGAAGAAAACAACACTTTAAAAATAAGAATTGAACAAATGCAAGTGAATGACTCACTAAGACTTAAAGAATCAGTCAAACAAAAACAAAAAAATGAAAAATTAGAAGAAAATATGAAATATCTCCTAGGAAAAACAACTGACTTAGAAAATAGATCTAGGAGAGACAATCTAAGGATTATTGGACTTCCTGAAAACCATGATCAAAAAAAGAATCTAAACACTATCTTCCAGGAAATCCTGAAATAAAACTGCCCTGAGATTGTAGAATCAAAGGCCAAAATCACCATTGAAAGAATTCACCGATCACCTCCTGAAAGAGACCTCAAAATTAAAACCCCAAGGAATATCGTGGCTAAATTTCAGGATTATAGCACCAAGGAACAGATTCTGCTAGCAGCTAGAAAGAAACAATTCAAATACCGAGGATCAATAATTAGAATCTGTCAGGATCTGTCAGCTTCCACACTGAAGGATCGAAGGGCTTGGAACCAGATATTCCGAAGGGCAAAGGAACTTGGATTACAGCCAAGAATAACCTACCCAGCTAGAATGAGCATTATCCTCCAGGGAAGAAGATGGTCATTCAATGATATAGGTGAATTTCACCTATTTCTAATTAAAAGACCGGATCTGAACAAAAAATTCGACACCCAAACACAGAACTCAAGAGATGCATAAAAAGGTAAAAAGGAAAGGACTCTTGAGAACTTTATTTTTACTAGGGGGATACTCAAAGTTTGGGGGTATAA
>JAJPUD010002698.1:148640-160026 GCA_023553655.1 Myrmecobius fasciatus | reverse complement strand
CTTTTACTCATCCATATGCTTTAATTCATAGTGTTCTGTGACTGTCTTTATAGGTGCAAAATCTCTGTGCCATACAGAATTACTCCAGAATTACTAGATTACTGCCGCTTCTTCTCTTTGATCGTTTCTTTTGAGCAACATTCAAAATTCATTTGAGGTAATTAAAGCATCTCCATTTTAGATGTTTTCTTTGATGCTTTAAATGCTTTTGGGAACAACGCTTTCAGTTGGTATCTGTCATGTATGTAATTCATTTCAGTTAGATCATTTTACTCTGATTCAACTAGCTGAGATAAGTACTTAGAGGAACAAAAATTCTAATGGGGTAAATAAGGAGAGGTCATCTCATCCAACCCAATAGAATCAGTATTTTACAGTAGAAGTATATGACTCAAGTAAAGTAGAGTTTGTTCAGGTAGAAGAAAGGGCTTGAGAAGTCTTTAAGCAACATGAGAGCATTGTGGGTGAGGAATAGAGAGACTGATTCCAGAACTGCAAAAAGCAGATCTGAAAGAATGACATCAAAGGATCAAAAATAGATGTTGCTAATTTTGAAACATTTCCTAAAGCTCGCCATACCCAGGGATAGAAAACTAGAAAAACAATTTAAATTCTTAACTATAAAAAGAAAAAAAAGTGAATTGATTCTATTTGAATACCATCCATGGAAACTTTTTTCTTGAGTTCAAAATGGCTTGTATTCTGGAAGTTGTGGTCTAAGAAAGAAAAGCTGATTTTAATTTTTAAAATTCAGGTGTTCTTCAATGTCTGGCAAAATATAAACAACAGAAACTTTTTTTAAAAATGTGATCATTTATACTCTGACTCTTTTTAGACTGATTATTTCTTGCGGGGGGGAGAAACCCTAAGCTTCCCATTCCTTCTCCTCACATTCCTATAAAGCTAACTATGTTATGCCCCAACTTGGCTGCAAGGAAATTCCACTCCACCATTTCCCAATTTCCCCCTTCTCCTGCGAGTCTGATATTTCTCAGATGGGTCATGATAGTAAGAGTGTTTTGTAAAAGGGAGAGGGACATGGAAAGGGCAAAAGTTTCTAGAATTTGAAGGGGAAAATCACATAGAAAAGACTGCTGCTGTCTCATCCTAAGATTTTTGTTTGTTGGATAGTGATCAGATGCTGACATATTAAAATGGAAGGACTGAAGAAGAATGTGCACACAGTATAAAATGGCTGAAGGTTTTCTTTAAGCAAAAATAATTTTTTTTAAATTAAAAAATCCTCTTTATGCTGGGGGAAAAAAAGCTAGGGTGAGAGGATATAATAATGAATTTTCCATACTGTATGCATATGGCTATATCTGGCAAGGAATTACTAAGATCAAAATGATTAGTAGAGTGAAACCTCACTAACATGGACTAATTGGGTAGAAATCTAGACAGTATTACAGCCAATTTTCAAAGGAGTTTGGTTTTATTGCTTTCAAGTCTATCCAATAACTACAAGGTGATGAGGTGAGACGAAGTCTCTTTCAGACTTTGATTGCCTTCATCTGCAAAGGAAGGGGCTGGGAGTTCAGCCAAGCAGGTAGGAAAGACAACCTTGCACTTTGGATTTAGCTCAAATCTATACCTTTTCTCTGTCCATTCATTTACTTGAGAAAAAATGAGGGATTTAGGATTGGAAAAAGTATAGGATGCCAGAGAAGCTTGGAAATCAAATAACAGACATGATGAAAATAGATATTACCAAGATGGAAATAACAAAACTTGGCAAGTGACTGGTTATAAGTAGTAAAAGGAAGGGAAGAGTAAAAATTTACTTTAAGGCTTTCAGTTCCTTGAATCTGTTCCCTTTCAAAATATCCTCCCTCTAATTCATACTATATTGACAGGTTATCAGGTTAATTAAATGCATTCTATTCTAGAACTATTTCTTTTATATGCAAGGTCTTATGCAGAGCACTAGGGATATGAAGAAAAAACAGTATTTGCTTTAATGATTATAATGGTGATTATGATATATTAGATCATAAGATAATATTTGTGAGACACTTTGCAAATATTAAAGCACTACATAAATCATAATATTTTATTTTTATTATTATTTCCAGAACTTTTATGTTTTAACATTTGCAAAGTATCTCACATATGTTATTTTATTCCATTATCACAACAAACTTGAGGGAGTAGGTATTATTAGTTATCCACATTTTATACTTGAAGAAACTTGAGGCAGCAGAGGTTATGTGACATACCCAGGATCACATAACTAGTAGGTATCTTTGACTAGGTTTGAATTTATCTTCTTGACTCCAGGTTCAGCATTCTATCCACTGATCCACAAAGCTGCTTTCAAAGAAATCTACAATCCAAGATTATATACAGTATAAATTACAGATAAATATGCTACATGGTAAGAAATGAAGGGATTAAAGAAAGAAGGGGGAGAGGAATCTAGGAAAGTTCCTTTCTCTTGAATCCCCTGACCCCAAACTCTGATTCTAGTGTCAGTGAGAGCAAATACCTCTTTGTCTCTTCCTCCTGAATTTCTGGGCACTGCTGAAGTAATCATGCAACTGGGTAGATTGAGTCCAAAACAATTTTATGATATCTGATCTTAACTGGATTCTCCCTTGGCACAATATTTCAATTCTTCCCTAAATGATTCACTCTCATTATCTCTGACACAGTTATTCCAAACCTTTTTTGTCCTTAGGTTGTCAATATCTCCATCGTGAACTCACCTATCGTTTTATTGTGAAAATAGACTGCTTCTTACTTTCCAACTCAATAATTCAAAAACTCCCTAAAGCAAAGTTTGAAAAATAATCTACTTTGTGAGAAAGAAGTTTCTTCTTTTCAAATATGACCCCTGTGCTCATGACTTTCAGTCTATCCCCATGTGACTCCTCTGGGATAAGGGAGGAACTGTCCCCTTTTCATATCCACAGCGCCTCCCTGCTGACTTCTTTCTCTTGCTGTCTGCAAAGCCCCAGTCATGCTGATCTATACCTGGCCACTGAACCCAGATGGCTCTGGAGGAGAAAGTAAGGCTGGTGACTTTGTACAGTCCTCCCTCATTTGAATCCAATTCAATTGCATGTCACCTTCCTGATGTCATGGTCCTTTTTGAGAATGAAGGATTCATTCAACAACAAACTCTGTGGCTAGAGCTGCCCCACTGAGGGTCCAAATGGAACTCGATGATTGGACAGTCCTTCCCTTCCCTTCCCTTCCCTTCCCTTCCCTTCCCTTCCCTTCCCCTTCCTTCCTTCCTCCCTTCCTTTGACTAGGTAAAAAGAGGCCATTCTTTGTTTCAATTCTTTCCTAGTTTTAGATAAACTGAGACCTATTAAAGACCTTAGGCTAAAAAGGCCAAATTCTCCCACTTCTTCCAAGGCCATTCCCAATTTTCTGATCTATATCTTGCCACTGGACCAGGTAGCTTTGAAGGAGAAAGTAAAGCTGGTGACTTTGCATAGCCCTTCCTCCCTTAAATCTGATTCACTTGCATGTAATAGCACTTCCTTAATGTGTGTTACACACACACACACACACACACACACACACACATATAGGTGTGTATATATGCATATATATGTATACATGTTTATATATATATATATATGTTTTTACATATTTTACATACTCTCCAAAAGCAAAATAATATCATTATCAACCAGTCACTACCCTTATTTCTATTCCTCATTTCTATAAAATATTTTTCAAAACCAACACACTCTTGAAAATATGAGAAAGGAATTGGCAAATTTTTGCAAATGAATTTCTATATCATATCATATTCCCATTCACACAAGCCAAAAAAAAGTAGAGACTATAGGTACCCTTTCTGCTTATTGGTTTTTGTTTATATAAGGTAGTTGATTAGTAGAAGAAAATGTAGCTCTAGAGGATCTCTCCCAATAATATTTCTCATGTATCTGTTAAGATCTTATGAAGCATAAATAGAAAACTATACTCTTCAAAGTTATTCATTTTTGCTATGGAGGATATTCAGCTCAAGGGCTAAATTTATGAGAGCACTAAATGAGCCTTTTTCTACCATAGTTCCTATGGGTTCCTATTAAATAGTTCTATTTAATGGGATTATTTGAAGGATTTATGCTAAAACTTAAATAAAAAAACCCAGTTAATTTTCTGATTACATTGAACATGTATTTTTGTCTCTAGCAAAAAGCATGTATTTGTTTCAAACATTTGTTATAGTTAAAAAAGGAACAAAAATATTGGGAGCCACTGATGTTAGGGAGTGGTCTCCTGGCTTCTCTTTCATTCTTCAAGTGATTTTAGTACTTAGGCTGGAAAGGACCTTAGACATCATAGGACTATAGTTCTAGAGGACGTCTAATCCAACCATCTCCTTTTAAAAACAAGTGACTTGTAAAAACATCATGCTTTTGTTAAGTATCAGAGGTGGTTTTAATCTAGGTCTTCTGACTCTGGGAATAATGCTCTTCTTTCCTCACTGACATTCTTATTTGATAGATGGAAGAAACAAAATCTGAAAGTATTATTATTATTTTTCTTTGTTAATAGCCAAATGGAATTAACAGAAGTGTGGAAAGGGCACTGGCTCTGGAATTAGAAGATATGGGATCAAATATCATCATAATAATATCTGGGTAACATTGAGCAAGTCATTTCATCTGAGACTTAGTTTCCTTACTTGTAAAATGGAGGTTTGGGATTAAATGTCTCTTGAGGATCTTTATAACTTTAAATTTATGATCTTACAAATCAAGCATGAGTAGTGAGTAGAAAAAAAGGAAAGGAAAGCATTCTCATGGAAGATCATTGAATTGATATTAGCTTGAAACCACAATTCTCATCTTTTTTAGATAGCACCCAGTAGTGCCTATCTAAAACCAGGGAGAGATTGATAGTACATTATTAGCTTTATAAGTAACAAATGAAGTTATATATTTTAGAAGCAAGCAACTAGAAAAAGGGGAAAAAGAGAAAGGTAATAGACTGGAATTTTGAATATGATAATTGGAACCCACCAGAAAGGATGCTCATCTTAGGGTATGAATTTTGCTGACAATGTCATTCAAGCAATCAATTAACACTCATTAAGCACTTTTTTATTTTCCAAGTACTGTGAAGAGAACTGAACATACCAATACAAAGAATGAAACACTCCTTACTTTCAAGAACACACATCTTACTTTGTTATGATTTATAATCCAAGTTTATTGAAAAGAGTTAAGATCATATTAGCTTTTATGAAGGCATTTTGTGTGATTTAAAAAATAATTTGTAATATCTTTTATTGTTTTAGTTTTTTAAGTGTTCTGCTCCTCAGAGGTGATGCAAAGAAACTCTAGGTTTTTCCTTTTACTCTAATCCTCAATCTAATTGATCTGTAAAATCCATCTCTAGCCATTGAGCTCTACTTGCTTTCTTGGTCCTTGTGTTTAAACATCTGCTTGATGTTTAAGATAATGACGATAAAATAATGAGAATTTTCCCTCTTAACTTTCCCCTTTTCTTTCATTGCCAATATCCAGATCCCTACATTTTATATCCACTGTATTCCTCTTTCTAATGTTTTTGCTGCCACCCACTTTATACTCCAGTATTTGTTCACAAGTGGCACTTTATTGGTTTTAATTTACCATTTAGTGGAGAGCTAAATGCAACCTGGAAGGCTCTGATCCAAAAAGGAGTCTTGAATGCATGTGTTAAAAAATACAAAAATCAATGAAGATTCTGGAAAGATAATGGAGTAGTTCAGAAAATCACAAGCTCTCCAGATTCCTCCCACCAATAAAACAAAATAGCATTTCAGAAAGAAAATTGATTAGTAAAAATAAACAAGAGTTGGGACAGAACCTGTTCCTCATGGGATAACTGGAGAAGATCTGAAGAAAAATCCCAGAACAGAAAAATCCAAGAGGTTTGGTCATTATGAAGTATAAACATCTCCAAGTTAGCTCCACTCAAACAACAAGTTGTCCTTGGAACTAATTGTTGGGAGGGAGTCTTATTCCCAGCCATGGAATTTTCACCTCCCCAATAATGTGGGGAATCTGGTGTCTGAGCTACAGTGAGGGAGCCTTGCTGATAAGGATCACCAGACCTAGTTGTGATGCTGAGATGCATCCCTGAGCAAGAAGGAACCAGTACATGCCTGAGGGCTGAAACAGTGGAGAAGGAATGCTGCTAGCTGGGGGCATTTATAAGAGGACAGGATTCTTACTTTCGCTTCTAGGCCAGAAGAGAGAAATGAAGGAGGACATCCCTTAGACTCCAAGATTAAAGGTGATTACAATAATATGCTCTTATTTAAAACAAAACAAACAAGCAAAAAAAGAGCAGGCAAAGGTGAAAGAACAAGAAAATAGAAAATTGTTATGGGAATAGAGAAGATCACAGTTTATCTTCAGAGGAGGATACTGAAGCAAAAAAACAAAAACAAAAACCCTTTCCTACCCCCAAAGAGTAATGTCAAATGGTTACCTGTCCAAAAGGAAATCATAAAAGAATTCAAAAAGGACTAAAAATCCAATAAAGAAAAATCAAGAAAAAAAAGTCCAAGAAAAACAAGACCATTATGAAAAGAAAATCAACCAAATGGAAAAGAAGATCTAGAATTTTTATTTTATTTTATTTATTTTTAATTAAAGCTTTTTATTTTTAAAGCATGGATAATTTTTCAACATTAACTCTTGCAAAACCTTGTATTCCAATTTTCCTTCCCCTTCCACTATCCCCTCCCCAGATGGCAAGTAATCCAATATGTGTTAAACATGGTAGAAATATATGTTAAATCCAATATATGCATACATACTCATACAATTATCTTGCTACACAAAAAAAAAAATCAAGTCAAACAGGAAAAAATGAAAAAAAATAAAATGCAAGCAAACAACAACAACAAAAAAGAATGAAAATGCTATGTTGTGAACCACCCTCAGTTCCTATATTTTTCTCTCTGGGTGTAGATGGCTCTCTTCATCACAAGATCATTGGAACTGGTCTGATTGTTGAGGAGAGCCATCTCCATCAGAGTTTATCATTGTATAATCTTGTTTTTGCTGTGTGCAATGATCTCCTGGTTCTACTCACTTCTCTTAGCATCAGTTCTTGTTAAGTCTCCCCAGGCCTCTCCAAAATCATCTTGCCGGGCATTTCTTACAGAACAATAATATTCCATAACATTCATATACTATAACCTATTCAGCCATTCTCCAACTGATGGGTATCCACTCAGTTTTCAGTATCTTGCCTTTACAAAAAGGGCTGCCACAAACATTTTTGCTTATGTGGGTCCCTTTCTCTCCTTTAAGATCTCTTTGGGATATAAGCCCAGTAGAAATATGCTGGGTCAAAGCGCATGCACAGTTTGATAACTCTTTGGGCATAGTTCCAAATTTCTCTCCAGAATGGTTGAATCCATTCACAATTCCACTAACAATGTATTAGTTCCACATCCCCTCCAACATTCTTCATTATCTTTTCCTGTCATCTTAGCCAATCTGAGAGGTGTGTAGTAATATCTCACAGTTGTCTTCATTTACATTTCTCTGATCAATAGTGATTTAGAGCACATTTTCATATGACTAGAAATGTTTTCAATTTCTTCCCCTGAAAATTGTTCATATCCTTTGACCATTTAAAAGATCTAGAATCTTAAGAAAAAAAAATAACTCCTTGAAAATTATAATTGGGTAAGAATTGGCAAGCTACTGAAATGATAAGATGCCAAGAAATAACAAAACAAAATATAAAGAATGAAAAGATAGAAGAAATAGTGAAACAACTCATAAGAAAAACAATCGATCTGGAGAATGGACCAAGAAGAGAAAACAAGAATAATTGGACTAACTGAAAGTTATAAAAAAAAGAACCTTAATACAATAATATAAGAAAATATTAAAGAAAATTGTCCTCAATTGTTAGAACAAGAGATGAAAGTAGAAATAGAAAAACAAACAAACAAACAACTAATTGCTTATGGAAAAAAAAGATCCTTTGGAAAAAACCTACAGGAACATTATGGCCATATGCCATAACTCCCAGCTTAAGGAGAAAATATTATGAGCAAGAAAAAAAATCAAATATGGTAGAGCCACAATTAGAATCATACAAGATCTAGCAGCAGTTACATTAAAAGACCCTAGATCTTGGAACACTATTTATCAAAGAGCAAAAGAATTGGAGCTGCAGCCAAAAATATCATACCCAGAAAAGTTAAGTATAATCCTGAAGGGGAAAATAAAGGACAAAAAATTGCAAGACTTTCACATTTTTATTGTAAAAAGACCTGAACTTAATAAAAATTTGACATTTAGAATCTAAGAGAAATATATTGTAAACATCAAAGACTAATTACAAGGGACTCAATAAGGAAAAAATTGTTTATTTTTTTATATGTGGAAATGTAAACTATATGTCTAAGATCATCATTAGTATTTGAGTACTTCAAAAGAAAGGCTAGGGTACAGATGAGTATGATGTAATTCTAAAAAGCAAAACTGAGTAGGAAAAGGTAAAAATAATTATTTTTATTTTTTACAAATGAAGTGCAAGAGAAAGTACTAACAATGAAATTAGATGGAGGAGGAGGACTGATAGTTCTGAAATCCTTTTGGGAATCCTATCTTTGGGAATAAGTAAAGAGGGAACACGCACAAGGAAAGACAGACAGACAGACAGAGACAGAGAAAGTAAAGAGGGAAAGTAAAGAGGGAAACACACATAAAGAGAGACAGAAAGAGAGAAGGAGAGGAGGAGGGAGAGAGGAGGAGAAGGGGAGGGGAGAGAGAGGAAACAGAGAGACATAAAGTTTTCTAAATTCAGAAAAAAAATAAGAGATTTAGAGGATGGGGGAAGATAATGGAGGGATTTTAGATGGAATCCTACTCACAATAGATCTAGCTTAAAGAAAACAAAAGATACATTTAGAAGGGAATAAAAGTCTTCTAAAATTATAAATAAGAGGGGCAGCTAGATGGCGTAGTGGTTAGAGCACCAGCCCTGAAGTCAGGAGGACCTGAGTTCAAATCTGGTCTCAGACACTTCCTAGCTGTGTGACCCTGGGCAAGTCACTTAACCCCAATTGCCTCAGCAAAAAGCAAAAAAATAAAAAAAAAAATTATAAATAAGAAAGGAAATTAGGGAGGAGGTATAGAATTACATGTAGATTAAAAGGAGGACAAAAAGGGAACAGCATGCATATTTTGAAGGCTGTAAAAATCTTTTAAATTCAGATAGAAACAAGAGGACAAAGGAAAAGGAAGGAGGAAAGGATAAGGAAGGCATCCTTGGAGGAGGTAGGTTAAGTAATGGGAGGACAAGGTAGTAAGTAGAAGTACAGCAGAAGAGCCTGGGGAGATAGGAAAGAAGAGATACACACAAACATAAAAAAGATCAGGAGTAGAATTTATTAGGCAAAAAAAAAGTAGGTATAGTAATCATGATCTTAGATAAAGTTAAAGCTAAACTAGATTTAATCAAAAGAGAAAAATAGGGAAACTATACTATATATCAGCCATATTAATTAATATTGTTTTAGATTATTTAAAACAACTAGACAGTATAAGGCTGGAATATTGCTGTAATATAGTAAATGATGACTTGGTGTATTAGAGAAATATGGGGGCAGCTAGGTGGTGCAGTGGATAGAGCACCAACCCTGAAGTCAGGAGGACCTGAATTCAAATCTGGTCTCAGACACTTAACATTCCCTATCTGTGTGACCCTGGGCAAGTCACTTAACCTCAATTGCCTCAGCAAAAAGCAAAAAAAAAGAAAAATATGGAAAGCCTTGGACTTAAGTAAGATATTATCTAGCTTCAGAGAAACAGAATAAGTACAGTGCAGTCTTACACAGATGAATCTATGTTTACAGATGTCTATGTAAATGCATATGTATGTATATATGTTTGTATGCTTATGTGGGTATGTGTGTGTATTTGTGCTTAATTATAGCCTTCTTGAGATGGGAAGGAAGAGAAAGGGAGAGAAAAAGAACAAAGTAAAAACTGCACAGCAGAGAATAAAAGAAAACCTACAAAGAAACGGAGAAAGATGGACAGTTCTGAATCTAATGTATAGTATTTATTTTATAGACTTTCTTCAAATGGAAAATTATTGCTTTATATTTTGAATCCTCCCTTAAGTTCTTCTGTGCATATAACAATATTTTTTTTCTTTTTCTATTTAAATTAATATTTTTTTTTAAAAAAAGAGAGAGAACACAAGTTATTGGTACCCACTGATAAAGGGATGGCTAAGCAAATTATGGTACATGAATATAATGCATTTTTATGCTATTAAGAAATGAAAAATTCACCTGACTATATTATCATCTAGTAATCAGTAGATGAGAAAGAACATGCACTAAATGTCAACATGCTATCTCCATATCCGTAATTATATAACGAAAATAATTATGTCCATAAGCTTTGATCCTATTGCTTAAGCATACAAACTAAAAAAGTCAATGATAAAAAGAAAGCTCCCATATAAAATGAATATTCACAGTCACAGTTTTTGTAGTTTCACTTATAATTGAAATGGTGAAACAAAATATTTTACATTAATGTAATAGAATTTTATTATTCTGTTTAAAAAATAGAATATTTTTCAACAAAAAATGAAAAAATACATAGAAGCTTGGAAAGACTTAGATAAACCAATGCAAAATGTTATAATCAGAACCAGGATATAATACAAAATAAAATACATAATGACTACAATAATGTACACGGAAAGAGAAAAACAATAAAACAGTCAAAATTGAATGGTGCAAAATTTTAACAACCGAGCTTAAACCCAAATATTAAATATAAGGAGGCATCTTTCCTGTCTTCTTGCAAAAGTGAGAGATTATGGATGTGGAATACTACATGTAATTATTTGAAATATTTGCTAGTTTGGTTGAAATGTATTTTTTATTCTTTATATAAGGGATAGTTTTCTCAGAAGGTGACAGAGAAGCATTACATTAGAAAATATAGGCAATATAAAAACAAAAGCACTGATACAAGTTCATTTGTTTTAAAGAAATCTCATGAGAGTCTGATAAATGCTAATATAGAGATAAATTTTTTCAACATCTTCTTGATATTTGCTATCAATTCAGGCATGAAACAAGTAAAGATATGCTTATATTTTCCACTGTTATGGAGCTTGTCAAAATGAGAGAAAGATTCTTTAGAGATGGTGGTATCCTCCAATTGCTCCTACTTGTTGATGATATTGTGTTGATTATATCAAGGATTATATCATGGAATGAGGTTGGTCTAATAGTCCATGGAAGAAAAATGAAATAGATGAAAAAATATATTGCCCAAATAGATAGTCATTTCAATGTTTAGTTGTTAAGTTAGTATAAAAGTTTGCAGATTTGGTATATGTACTGTATTTCACACATAGAAAAAGACTGACCTGT
>JAJPUD010002698.1:107670-148630 GCA_023553655.1 Myrmecobius fasciatus | reverse complement strand
GACCTGTACTGACAATTGGTATATTCACATGGGACTTACTTTGAATGATGATCTTGACTGATTTAGATATAGATCTGAGAGTTACTGGCATAGATGAAATCATCAACCTGTTAAAATCAAACCTGTTCATGAAGGAAGGATCACTTCCAGGAATTAAAAATCAGGAATTAAAGAAAAAACCTACCATCCAGATTGGATGATACCCAAATTTAGTAATCTGCTCCCTCAAGAGAGTTCCCTAGGTCTAGGTTGGGTCATTTGATTACCTTGGCTTGAAGCCCACACCCCAGTGTGCTGTACCTATTATGTACTTCCAGTGAATGACATATTTATAACTACTTGCCTTTTTTTGTTGTTTGTTTTTGTTTTTGTTTCTCCCATTTGGGCTTTCTGAATTCAGACTATTCATCTTCCTTACACTTCTAATTTCACTCTCAGCCAAATGGGGAGTCTCCATAATTGCTGGCAAGCTTTTGGTGTTCCATTCACATTTTTACTTAATTTCTAGCTAACTAGGCAACTTTTCCCCTTTACTTGAATCAGGGAGAAGGGAAATAACTCTTAAAAATATTATTATATTGAATTTAGTTATCAAGAACAAATCCCAAAGTTCAGAAAACACACATCCCTTTACCATTCATATTCAGGGAAGAGGGAATCAGATCATCTTTCTTTTACTTGAAAGTTGGCACTCATGGTTATCATAATATGCTTTTTTTTATTATTCTATCCTGCCCTAGCTAGGGTGGGACCAGAAGTATAACACAAGATAATAGATTTAGTTTTTAGGAGCCGTCTAATACATCTCACTCATTATTTTACAGATGAAGAAGCTAAGTTCTAAAAAAGGGCAAAGTGACTTATTGTTCAATAAATCTCAGGTAAGTCCAAGTTGAATTCAGCTAACTTATTGTTAGTCAAGGGAAGCTAAGTGGCTCAGTGGGCAGTGTGTCAGGCCTGGAATCAGGAAAATTTTTCTTTCTGAATTCAAATTTAGGTTCATACAATTAATTACTAGTTGTGTGACTTTAAATAAGTCGCTTAACCCTGCTTGCCTCAATTTCTCATCTGTAAAATGAATTGGAGAAGAAAATGACAAATCATTCCAGTATCTTTGCCAGGAAAACCCCAAATGGGCTAAGTCAGATACAACTGAATATGGCTGGTCAACAATATTGTTAGGCAAATAGACTTTAGGATTCCTTCCAGTTCAAAAACTCCTCCTTTATTTGTTCTATGCAACCAACTTAAAATGGCCTTTAGTCGACTAAAATTTGTAATACAAGCCATTCCCCAAATGATAAATGACGAAAGAATATTAACAATTTTCAGATCAAGAAATTTTTTATAAGCTTTTATTTTTCAAAATACATGAAACAGTTTTCAACATTCATCCTTACAAAACCTTGCATTCCAATTTTTTCTTTATCTTTTCTTGTCATCCTCATCTTTTGAAAGGTGTGAAGTGGTACCTCAAAGTTGTCTTAATTTGCATTTCTCTAATCAATAGTGATTTAGAGCATTTTTTTCTTATGACAAAAAATGGCTTTAATTTCTTTATCTAAAATTGTCTGTTCATATCCTTTGACCATTTATTAATTGAATGATTTGTATTCTTATACATTTGAGTCAATTTTCTATATATTTTAGAAATGAGGCTGTTACCAAAACCCTTGGATATAAAATTTTTACCCCAATTTTCTGCTTCCCTTCTGATCTTGGCTATATTGGTTTTGGTTCTGCAAATACTTTTAAGTTTAATACAATCAGAATTATTCATTTTGCATTTCTTAACGTTCTCCAGTTCTTCTTTGGCCATAAATTCCTTCCTTTTCCACAGATCTGAGAGGTAAACTATACTTTGCTCTTTTAATTTGCTTATAGAATCACTTTTTATGTCTAAATCATTAACCCATTTCAACCTTATCTTGGTATAGGGTATTAGTCTTTGGTCAGTGCCTAGTTTTTGCCATACTATTTTCCAATTTTCCCAGCAATTTTTTGTCAAATAGTGAATTCTTATCCCAAGAGCTATAGTTTTTGGGTTTATCAAACATTAAATTACTATAGTCATTGAGTATTGAGTTTTGTGAATCTAACCTATTTTACTGATCAACTCCTTTATTTCTTAGCCAGTACTAAATGGTTTCGATTACAACTACATTATAATATAGTTTTAGTTCTGGTCATCTATGCCATTTTTGTTTGCATTCTTTCCCATTAATTCTCTTTAAATTCTTGACCTTTTAATCTTCCAGATGAATTTTGCTATATTTTTCCTTTATGAGCTAACATTTTAACAGAAGATAAAACAGAAAAGACAGTTTCAAAGGGAGAGTGATGAGATCCGGATTAGGCAGGTGAATGTAAACCAAAAAAAGCATAATGCACTGATAAGATTATAATACTCCCTGGGACCAGCTGGAAGGGCACTGATAGGATCCTCTCAGCTTCAAGTGAGCCTTTTGTTCTTAAGTAGGTCTTTTGTTCAAGTAGACTAATTACAGCCCACCCTAAGTGGGGGGTGGGAGAGGCGCATCTCTAAACTTACCAATTTACTTACCAATTAGAAAGCCAAGTTATGGTGCCAAACCCCTGAAGTTATATTTTCCCTACAAAAGATCTGCTTATAGATCTTGCAAACTCCTTTTTAGGACTAAGCTTTAGAGTCTTCCCTTTCATGACTTCTTCCTCCTATTTAAGTACCTTTGGTACTCCCATTTCATGATGTCTTTCTTTTTATTTCAACTAAATCCCTTTTAAAGTTAATCTACCAGTCAGTGGGGTTAGTCTGCTAAATTTTTCTATGAATTAGCTTGCAAGTCAATGGTATACTCCCACTTCTTGGTTTCTTTCATTTAATGGCTTCTTCCTCCTGGTTAATTGTGAGTTGTGCTAGGGAACTTGTCTTTCCCCTTATTAATTGTTAAAAACCTCTTTCCTTACTTTCCTTTGTAACCTATGATGGATGCCCAGGACATACTTTCTTTATGTCATAAAGTGAATCTTTATTATGCTATTTTTATATAATATTCTTTGTACAATTTATTGCTCTCCCGAATCTATTTCTATAAACCATTCCTGGTGCTTATTTTACTTAAGATAGGAAGAAGGGTACCAATATATAGGGGGTAGGGTAGGAGAACAAAGCAGCTGGTTGGGAAGTGAAGCAGGACAGAGAGGTGAAAGAATGAAAGATGTGTTGTGGAAAGATCTGGAGATGGAAGGTGAGATGTCCTATGTGAAGAATAGCAAGAAGGCTAGTTAGGATGGATAAAAAAAATGCCCAAAAAGCAGAAAAACAAAACTGGAAAATTAGGTAAAATCAAGGTTATCCACCCAAATGGACATGTTTCCTATTCCTGGAACTCAATCTTCTCTATATTTGGACTTCCTACTCAATTTCTGAGAAACCCTGACTTCATTCACAGCCCAGCTCATGTGTTATTCCCTCAGGAAGTTTTCTCTCATTCCCCTTGTTCTTTAGTACACTTTCTCTTCTCAAAAAATCAGGTATCTATTTACCTGTTTATATATTCTATCCCTCCCACAATAAGAATGTTAGATCTTTGGGACCTCCATATCACTCTCACCTTGCACAGAGCCTTTCACATGTTGTTCAGTCATTTTTAGTCACATCCAATTCTTAGTGACCTAGTTTGGAGTTTTCTTGGCAAAGATACTGAAGTGGTTTGCCATTTCCTCCTCCAGATCATTTTACAATGAGGCAAACATGGTTAAGTGACTTCCTCCAAGATCATATATTATACATGGCAGGTGTAATTGTCTTTTGAGTTCGATTGTCAGTGGAGACAGAACTCAGGTTTTGTGCTGCTTTAAGAGAAAACCTGGAGAGCAATCTGGAACTATTCTCAAAGAGTTATCAAACTGTGCATACCCTTTGACCCAGCAGTGTTTCTACTGGGCCTGTATCCCAAAGAGATCTTAGAGGAGGGAAAGGGCCCCACATGTGCAAGAATGTTTGTGGCAGCCCTTTGTGTAGTGGCTAGAAACTGGAAACTGAATGATGACCATCAACTGGAGAATGGCTGAATAAATTATGGTATATGAATGTTATGGAATATTATTGCTCTGTAAGAAATGACCAGCAGGATGATTTCAGAGAGGCCTGGAGGGACTTGCATGAACTGATGCTGAGTGAAATGAGCAGAACCAGGAGATCATTATACACAGCAACAGCAAGATTATGATAATCAATTCTGATGGACATGGCTCTCTTCAACAATGAGTTTATTCAAACCAGTTCCTATTATTCAGCGATGAAGAAAGACATATACATCTAGAGAGAGGCCTGTGGGAACTGAGTGTGGACCACAACATAGCATTTTCACGCTTTCTGTGAATATTTCCTTGTATTTTGTTTTCCTTCTTAGGTAGTTTTTTTTTTTCTCTTTCTAGATCCAATTTTTCTTATGCAGCAAGATTACTGTACAGATATGTATACATACATTGGATTTATCATATATTTTAACATATTTAATATGTATTTTCTACCTATCATCTAGGGGTGGGGGTGGAGGGAAGGAGGGGAAAAATTTGGAACAAAAAATTTTGCAAAGGTCAATATAGAAAAATCACTCATGTTCTGTAAATAAAAACCTTAAATAAAAAAAATCTAAAAACAAAAAAGAGAGAGACAAAACCACTAGAGACTAGAGAACACTTTGAAGTCAGTCTAGTCAGTAGGCAGTTACTATTAGCAGACTTCCCAAGATTTCATGATAACATTTGTGTGCGCAGAGTATTCCTTATACATACTATAGAAGCTTGTTTCAATCCCATGTGAGATGTTAGGTTTAGATAAGTTTGGAGATTTACTTCTAACATTTTGCATTTCTACTATTCTGGGGATCCTTAGATACCTTGCAAAGAAAATAAGAACCAACTATCTTATGTAGTCATGACTTCAAACTATGTTTTGTTTAAGAGAAATGATCATTAATAATAAGCAATATTTTGGGGAGATTTAGATTTCCCCCCTTTCTGTTATTTCAAGACCTCAGTCTTGAAATTAACATTGAGTTAACATTCTTTCTCCCACTCCACCCAACATTACCAGGAACTTTTAGTCTAAGATGAATTTACGTTCAGTCAAACTTTGGTGGAGATAAATCCTTTTGACTATATTGCTCAAGACCGAGTTGTTTTTGTTGCTGTTTATTCTTATTCTCAAAAAGAACCTTGACTTCAGGGAGGTGATGCCGTGAAATACAAGTGAATTGGATTTAAGTGAAGGAGGGTTGTGCAAAGTCACCAGCCTCACTTTCCCCTCCAGTGGCCTGATATAGCCCAGGACAACTAAAGATGGCCCTGTGTGCAGTGAGAGATCTTGGTCTTTTTAAGGTAACAAGTGTCTGTTTGACTGAGGCCCACCCATTCAGCAATTTAGACTAGGTAGCAGTTCAGGCAAAGAATAGCCTCTTTCATTTATTAAATAAAACTAAATAGATAAATATATAAATATGTGAGGGAAAGATCCTCAGGGTTTCTGGCAGAAAAGAAATGATTGCTATTTACATTCACTCTGAATCTGAACCCAAACAATAACCAGTTGCGGCTTGCTTGGCCTGGGACCTATTGTTGATCAATCAGTGAGAGTCAGAGTGATTTGGATTTAAGGCATGGTCCAGATAGTTTGAGAAAAGGGATAGTTTCTGTCTGAGAGTGACAGCCCCTAATTGGAGTGAGCTCACTTTTCTTTTAAAGTTCACTTCTCGTTAATTAATAATCAATCAGAGTTGATTGCCACCCTCAGGAACACTTCTTCCAAAAAAGCACGTAAGCTACAAGCTTGCTTCCATGATTGTCTTTAGTCTGAGATGACTAAATCTTTTTTATTAATAAATATGTTGGCATTGCTAATAAAATAATTAAATTAACCAGAAATAATGCCTCTCAAACCTTTTAAAATAGAACAAATATTAGCCTTCTACCACAGTTAGATTATTAATCTTTTGTACTACCCTGGCAAAATGGCAAAATTTAGAGATGCTTTTCAGAATTGTATTTTTTCATAATTGAAAGAAATGCCAAATTCAACTAAAAGTGGGGAAAAAATATAACTTTTTTCCCATCCAAATAAATAGATACCTTATAATCTATTCATAGACATTTTGGGATCTATAGATACCAGGTCAGGTACATTACTAGGTTACTACTGAGTTGATGAAATTAAAGCCCTGCCTTTTTTTGAACTCAAGGTTTTTTGCTTTAAGGAAACTAGCCTATATTTCTGGGAACCTATGTTTCTCAAAATGGAAAAAATAGGTTTTTTTTTCATAAATAAACAGTATAATATTTACTCATTTTAAAAAATTATTTGGTTGATAGCAACTTGGCAGGATATTCCTTAACAAGGTACTGTGATAGTATTTGGAGCAGACTATTATGAATCAACTACAGTTATAAACCTTAGGGAATGGTGAATAGACAGTGCTGTACTTTTTGGGAAGGGGAGGAAGAGAAGGGACAACATTGCCCTTTAACTTCATGACTAAAGCCAGTTTCTGTATTATCCTTGTGTTCAACTTCCATCTTCTTTGTTTTTAGAAACTGGCACATCTAAATGGCACAGTGAATAAAGCACTGGGGGCCTGGAGTCAGGAAGACTGACCTTTCTGAGTTCAAATCTGATCTCATTTACTAGCTATGTGCAAGTAAATTTTTTTTCCCTCAATAATATTTCATTTTTCCAAATATACATAAAATCATTTTCAAAGATAATGACGAATGTAGAAGGGGATGTGGGAAAACTGGGACACTAATACATTGTTGGTGGAACTGTGAGCGTATCCAACCATTCTGGGAGAGCAATTTAGAACTATGCCCAGAGAGCTATCAAACTGTGTATACTCTTTGATCCAGCAGTGTTTCTACTGGAAAATCATAAAGAGATCATACAAGAGGAAAAGGCACCCACATGTGCAAGAACGTTTGTGGCAGCCCTTTTTGTAGTGGCAAAAAACTGGAAACTGAGTGGATGCTCTTCAGTTGGTGAATGGCTGAATAAGTTATGAAATATTATTGTTCTATAAGAAATGATCAGCAGGATGATTTCAGAGAGACCTAGAGAGACCTACATGAACTGATGCTAAGTGAAGTGAATAGAACCAGGAGAACATTGTACACAGCAGCAGCAAGATTATATGATGATCAATTCTGATGGATATAGCTTTTTTCGACAACGAGATGATTAAAGCCAGTTCTAATGATCTTGTGATAGGGAGAGTCATCTGCACCCAGAGAGAGGACTGTGGGAACTGAGTGTGGATCAAAACAGCATTTTTGCTCTTTTTGCTGTTATTTGCTTGCATTGTTTTCTTTCTCTTTCTTCCATGCATATGTTTGAAAATAAAATAATAATAAAAATTTTATTTAATAAAAAATATTGGAAAAATATGAAAGGATTTTTCTAGAAATTAGGAATCTAGCTTCCAGGAAACCAGAAAGTGGCAATGACAAGGGAGAGTAAATGATTCTTTGTCCTTTGTCCTGGAAAAGGGCTACTGATATAGTGAAGGTGATGACTTGCAAGTGAAATGGGTTTAAGAGAGGCAGAGCTGCACAAAGTCATCGGCCTTACTCTTTTCTTCAGAGTCATCCAAGTCCTGAGTCAAGATGACTGGCCAAAAGGGTTTTCCTGATTTTTTAATATTAAGGTCTTTCCTGGGTCTCAGTTTGTCTGAGACTATTCAGCAACTAAAGAACTAAGACAAAAATGGCCTAATTTGCCATCACTAAAGTATCAATCTGGAAGACCAGAACAGAAAACAATTCTTACTTGCACTCACTTGCTGTTTCTTCATGATAGAATACTCACCAATGACCATCAAAGTCCAAACAGTGAGACAGAGGAAGATAATTCCAGTCATGAAGGAACAGCAAATGAAAAAGTTGGGAGATGGGGTATCTTGTGCAAAGAACAATAAGGAGACCAGTGTCATTGCATCACAGAATAAGTGGGGATAAATAAGTGGAAAGAAGAATGTAAAGGTAAGAAGGGGCCAGACTTTGAAGGCCCAAATGAGGATAATGGGCATAAACTTGATCCTGGAAGGAAGAGGTAGCTACTATTTGCTAAATGGTGGGGTTGGGAGAGAGAACCTGGTCAGACTTGTGCTTTATGAAGATCAACTTGATAAGCCAATTAGAAGATGGATCATACTGGGGAGAGATCTGAGGCAGGGAGACCAACCAGTAAGCTACTGCAAAAGTCCATGTGTGAGATGATGATGGCCTATATATGAGGGTGGTGGCAGTATCAGAACAGAGATCCTCTCTCAGATCTCTGTCAGCTCTAAATTTAAATCATAAATGGATATTTGCCACAGTTCTCCCTCCTCTCCTTTTAATAGTAGCCTTCAATTCTAATATTACTTGGTAATGATAGGAAATTTAACCCATCTCATTGGAAAATGCCAATAAATTTGATTATTTTACTTCACTGGTAGAAACTAGTCTTTTATGTCCTCATAAGTTACTATAATCACAGATATGGAACTGGAGGAGCCCTTTGGGAATATCTAGTTAAGTCCTTTTATTGTATGAGACCAGAGAAACTGAGAGAGATTGGAATAATTTGTTCACGGTCACTTGGCAGCAAAGGACTATAACCCTACTATCTTAAGATCAGTGTTCTTCCCTGAACACTTTTTATCTTGAATTTTATAAAGTGTATGGAAAAGAAAGCTTTAAAAACTCAGATATAAAGGTGATTATTCTACATCTGAATTGTGGCATGTATAATACTTCCCAAGTTCTGTTCCATGGAATCTTGGTGTTATCAATATTGAGGTGGTGAGATAGAAGAATGGATATTTCCCTGCAATTGGAGTTTAAGAAGATCCGAATTTAAATCAGCCTTTTTGGCCCTGGGAAAATCATTAAACAGCTCTTTGCTGTAGACTAAACCCCCAAGAGGGTTAGTATTTTACCCATGGTTACATAGCTTTTAAATATCAGAGGACAAGCAACCAGGCTTGCTTGATTCCAAGTCTGGAATTTTCTATGGAGTTATACTATCTTTCTTAATGTGATATTGATCTTGGGAAAGTTATGGATTCTGAAAATAATACCAAACACCTCAAGGCATTCCAAGGCTGAATAAATCTTAGTATATAAAGTGTTGTGTTAAGATATTCATATGACCATACTGGAAAGTGTTTATGTAGAGGTGAGATATATGGGAGTCCATAGAATAGAAGTTTTTAACCTTTCTTATATCCTGGACCTCTTTGAAAATCTGGTGAAATCTATGGACCCATTCTTAGAATAATATCTTTAACTGCATAAAAGAAAATTTATATAGTTACACATTTATTAAAACAAAGATACATTTTTAGTTTTTACTTTTTGCACCTTCCAAGTTTGTGAAAGCCTGTAAAAGGTAGAAAGAACGACTCAAATTCAATGCTTGTTACTTTGAATGCTATGTTAGTGCATTTGTGGGATTTGTGAAATCATGTCAGACCTGCTGTGAGAACATTACACAAGCTGAGCCCAAGGATGGTCAGCAGCTCAGGGCATTGACAGTAAGAAGGTTTCTGATTTAAAAGCCAAAGGAGGCAGGCCAGCTATTTGTTCTGCATGCACAAGTCTTTCACAGGAGTCAGAATCCAAAAATATTTCTGGATAGAGTCAAAGGCAAGCCTCTGATGCTACTGTGGCTGCTGAGATGTCAGGCAAGGCAGGGTCTTTAACTTGTGGCTTTTATTGGATTAACTGTATCTCCCTGAATGGTGAAGAATGAAGAGTTCCTTTTTCCTTTGGTTCATTGAATAGAATCCAATCTTCTTTGGATTAAACCCAAAGTTAAAGCACCATATCCATCAGCTCTTTGATAGTTATTTAAATGTTACAAAATAATAGAATTTAGATATGAAAATCAATTCAACTCCATCATTTTACAAATGAAGAGACTAAGACCCAAAAAGATTGGGACTTGCCAGTGTTATATAATTATCTAGCCTTTCTTCAGTGAATTAGCAAAAATAAAGTGCCAAGCATTGTACATTGTACTAAGCATTGGGGATACAAAGACAGAAATAGAATAGTCCCTACCTTCAAAGAACTTGCATTTTAAACAGAATTGGTATGAAAATCCTGGTGCTTTCATTTTAAGAACAATGCACCCTATTCCTTGTTATGGTTCTTGTCCTATAGTGTCATTCTTGTTCTACAGGCTTTGGGGACATGCTGTATTTCTCTTATGCAATGGAAGAAGTTTCATTTAGATGGCTGTCTAATTAGTGTTGATAGCTAATCTTTATCTTTTTGTCCCTTCCCTCTAAAATACAATAATCTTCTGCTGGGCTCATAATAATGTTTTGTTTTATTTTCCTTTTCTGTAATTTTTATTTTTTTTATTTAGTTTTAAATAAGTGTTTTTAAAAGCTTAAAGGGGGGGAGGGACACAACTAGATGGCATAGTGGATAAAGTGGTGGCCCTGGAGCTAGGAGGACCCAGTTCAAATCTAGCCTTAGACACATTTAACACTTACTAGCTGTGTGATCTGGGCAAGTCACTTAACCCCAATTGTCTCAGTAAAAAAATAATTAAAATACAATATAATAATGTAAACTTTCCTCTATGTAGAAGAACAAAGAACAAACTAATCCAAAACAGTTGAATTTCAGAAGAATGAGTTTAAAATTGCTACTGTGGGCTCACTCCATCTTGTCATCAATGTGTGTTTATATTAAATCTGAGATAATACATTATACATGATAAAGCCATAGAATATTTGTAGCCATGTACATATTTCCTTTGAGTGTCACTTACTTGACTCTAGTATTCTTTTCCTCCCTCTGGAGATTACTTTGCATTTATCTTTTCTATTAATTTACCTGAATCTAATATTGTGTTAATACTTTTTTCTACTTCCCTTCTCCAATGAAAGCTCCTTGAGGACAAAGAATGTCATATACCTCTTTTTATTCTCTCTGACTCGCACAGTATCTGGCAGATAGTAGTTGCTTAATAAATGTTTACTGAATGAATCAATGAGTATACAATCTAGACTAGATGTTCTCCTCCTTTGGGCTACAAATTCCTGGAAAGGTTCAGTAAGTTAAAATTTGCGTGTGTGTGAGCGCGTGGGGTGTATAGAAGGATTGCATTAATGATTTCTGTGTTGTTGGACATTTCCTCTATGAAGAGAATTGTTTAGAACAGTGGTATTAACCCACTGGACTGCATATGGCCTATAGAACTCCTGAGTGTGACTGGATCAGATTAAAATCTAGTTCCTGAATTTAATGTGTTAATGTATTAATTAAAAAAAAAGAAATATATAATATTTAGCTTTTCTAAATCAATAAATGGCCCAGATGGATTCATATGTATAGTTTGGTGTCTCCCATTTCTATTTGAATTTAAGCACTAGCCTAGGAAATTGAGAGTTTAAGTGACTTGTCCATGGTTCTATATATCAGGTATAGAATTTGAATGCTAATCTTAATTCTCAGGTTAGCCCTCCAAGTAATATTTCATACTGCCTCTCTTAAAGGTATTTCAGTTTACCAAATGTATATAAATTCTATTAGGTACAAAGTCATTTAAAATCATTATTGAGATTGTAAGTTTTTTTTGGTCATCTCTTTTCTTCATTAACAGATAACAGTAGTAGTGTTATTACTGTACTACTATTTTACTATACTTACTAAATATGAGTTATTTTATTTATCTTCAGATGAGGATCTTCAGTCTCAAAGAGATTGAGAACCAGAGTATACCATCCAGTTTTATAATTACATATCATCTTGCATTGTTATCTAATTTTGTTTTGTTCTGTTTTTGCCTTATTCTTATCACAGTTTTAAGTCCACAGTATAAAAATAATCAATACTTTTGGACTTGACATTGCTAGAAAAATAACTTCTGAATTTAAAATCCCAAAATGCTAATGGGTATGAATTTTAAAGGTCTAGACTGAATGTCTCATTTTATAGACATGGACATTAAGGTTCAGAAGGATGAAGTGATCTTCTTTGATAGAGGCATTTGTTGAAGATGGAATGCTCCTGTTAAAGAGAATCCAGGTTGCAAATAGGGAGATCTCATTATTGGTTGGGGACAGAAAATGAGTCAATTGTCAATTTTTGTAGATGGAGAAAGAGTAGCTCTGAGAGATGAAATGATTTGTTGTCTCATTCAACAAAGCCAGTTTTGATCCAGAAAATAGATTCCCTTATTTTATACTCCTCTGACCCCTTCTGTTTTCCTCCTCCTTAACAATTCACATACTCTAACTTTCAATTAGCTGCTTTTGCCACAGTAGTACTATAGTTCTACAAAATACATCAAGATTTAGTTGCTTTGGGGCCAAAGGTCATTCATTGTAAAATTTATGGAGCAGAAAGAGTAGCTGCATTGAGATATCTGTAGGGTAGTGCAAAGAGCAATGTACTGGGAATTAGGAGAACCTCCATATACTGTCTGATTTTGAACACTCACTTTTTGACTATAAACCCCAGTTTCTTCATCTGCAAAATGAGATCATAAAAGATTATTTCTTACCTAAGATGCTTTCTAACACTAAAAATCTTTAGTTGTAAAGTTAAAAAGCAGAACAAATAATGTGAGCATAATAATATGTGGTATTTAAATTATTTTTAGTAAAAGCACATGTGTCTTTGTAAATGTTTAACAATCAGCTCACTGGAGGAAAAAATTATACAGAATATACTTCTAAGTTTAACATGCATTATTAACATATTTCCCATCACTTTCTTAAGTCTAGACAATTAACAAAACCATAAGAGAAACACATAACTTTGTGGGTTTCCTAGATGAAAAACTCCCACTGAAAATTTAACAGTTGACTCTCACCATCAGTCTGAGCTAATTTCTGCTCATCTCTGCAGAAATCACAGGCCAAAAATACTTGTAGTATTTAAAATAGTGTATCTAAAATCATTTTGGCTCTGTTTTATATACAAAGACTAAATAGAGTATCTGTCTGTCTCTGTCTATTCATCTATCCATACACACATATGTACAGACACTAATAGTTTATACAAATATTCAAGGAAAATAGCTTATCATTTTAATATTAATAAATATTTGAAATCATCTTGTTCTCCTAGTTTTTTGAGATATCATCCTCTTCTGCTTCTCTTTCAACCCATCTGACCCCTTCTACTGAGTCTCCTTTAACGGATCCTCATCCAGATCATGACTCTTAATTGTGAGTGCCCCACAGGGCTCTGTCCTGGGCTCTCTTCTCTTCTCCCTCCCCATTTCACTTGGTGTTCTAATTAGTTTCCATGGATTTAATTACCGTCTCTAAATTAATCCAAACTTCTTCCCCAAACTCTCTGCTGACCTACAATCTCTATTTAATGATGATAATAATAATAGTTAAGATTTACATAGTCCTTACTATGTGCACTGTAATAAGTGGTCAGGGTGATATAGTAAATGTCTCAGGCCAGATTTGAATTCATATCTTCCTTATGTCAGGCCCCTTGCTCTAGCCACTTTACTGCTGTCCTAATTACTTTTCAGATATCTTGAATGAGATATCCAATAGACATCTTAAAAATAATATGTTCAAAATGAAATTCAGTGCCTTTCCCCCTAAACTCTCTCTAATCCTTCTTATCTTCCCTATTAAAGCGATAACGTCATCATCCCAAATCCCTAAGGTTTTCAACCTAGGAATCTTCCCTGATTCATTAAGCTCTCTCACTCCATCATAGGCAAGCAATTTTCAAGACTTGTTGATTCTACCTTTACAACATTTACACCTTCTCTCCTCTGACACTGCTACCATTCTAGTGAAGCCCTCATAACTTAATACTTGGATTAATGCAATAACCTGCTGCTGGATCTACCTGACTCAAGTCTCTACTCCAATCAATTCCCCATTTAGCTACTAATGTGATTTTTCTGAAGTGTAGATCTCATCACACACACCCCATTCAATAAATTTCAGTGATGCTCTATTATTTCCAGAATCAGAACAAAATCTTCTTTCATTCAAAACCCTTCACAACCTAGTCCTTTTTGTTTCCTGAAAACTCTCCAGTTTTCAGACATTTTACTTTTCAACATTTCCTTTTTGACCCATTGTTTTGTTTGTTTGTTTGTCTGTCTGATTGGGGTTTTGGACCACTCTATCCCATTGTAGATTAATATTGAGCTTGTAGTATACTTAATATCCTTACTTGATGACTTCTGCATCTTGTACTTATGAAGTTGATTTTTTGAGCCCAAGTATACAAATATAAATTTTACATTTGTCTATTAAATTTTGTTTTATTAGATTTAGCCTAATTGTTCAATCTCATCTGCGATCTTTTTTTAACTTTTTTTTCATTAATTTTTTTTAAATTTTCCCAGTTACATGTAAAACATTTTTTGGTTGTATATGCACATTCATTTTTATATATTTCTATATGAATCTTTTGGGAGAGAAAAATCAGAACAAAAGGAAAAAAACACAAGAAGAAAAAGAAGGAAAAAAAAGTGAACATAGCATGTGTTGATTTACATCCAGTCTCTATAGTTCTTTCTCTGGATGCAGATGTTGTTTTCCATCCAAATAAATTGGGATTGCATTAAATCACTGTACTGCTGAGAAGACCCAAGTCTATGATAGTTGTTCATCACACAATCTTGATGTTGCTGTCTACAATGTTTTCCTGGCTCTGCTTGTTTCACTCAACTTTAGTTCATGTAAATGGGAAGATCTTTTTGGATCCTAATTCATGTTCTTCCTTGCTTTTTATCATCAGGAAATTTGATCAGTATCTATGCCTTTTTCTAAGTCATTACTTAAAGATATTCAGCCACCCAAGGCCAAGCCCAGGTCCTCTGTTGCAAAACTCTTGCCAGTTCACATAGAATCATTACTAGAAATTCTTATAGTAAGACCATTCACTTATTTCAAAATCCATATAATTGTGTTATCCCTAATAAACATGTCTCTGTCTTTTCTATCTTCTGCCTTGTCTCCAGCTTCATGGAGAAGATTAAAAAGGAATGTGGGATGTTCTGCTCTAAGAGCTTCACAGATTCAAAAGGTCAAGATGCTAAAGACATGCAGAGGTGTTTGCATTCCATGACTGTAGTCAGTGTGATAGAGAAACAGATTGTCGTAAAGGCTTGTTTGAGTTTAGAAGATGAAAGATGTCTGGACCAGAATCAGAAGACCTAGTTCACATCACTTCTCTGACATTCTCTACCCTTTGTCATGTTGGGCCTCAGTTATCTCATGTTTAATGTGAGGCAGTTGGATTGGATAGTCTCTGAGATCTTTCACCTTCAGATCTCTGCTCCTTTGATCTTAGGTTGAATGATGATTTCAGATCACTTTAAATTTTAACTTTTGGGATGTATATATGAATCTGGGATTTTTCTGCTATACAGAATGAATATTGTGGTTAATTCTTTCCTCTTAAGCAAACTGAATGATCAGGAAACTGTACCTGAAAATCTTAAAGAATTGCCCAGAAAACTAAGGCAGGTAGGTAGTACAGTGGATAGAGTGCAGATTGAAATCAGGAATATTCACCATCTTGAGTTCAAATCTGGCCTTAGAAATTTACTAGTTGTGTGACTTTGGATAATTTAATTCTATCTGCCTCAGTTTCCTCATCTGTAAAATAAGCTGGAGAAGAAAATGGCAAACCACTTCAGTCTCTTTTGGCAAGAAAACCCAAATGATGCCATAAAGAGTTTGGACATAACTAAGCAGCAATCACAGGAAACAGAAATTTGTTTACCCCTGATCATCTAGCTAGTTTGTGTCAGGGATGGAACTTGCATCTAGGCCTCCCTAACTTGCTGGCCTGCCTTCCATCCACTCCACCAGTGATGTCAAGCTGAAAGAGAATTAGAGCTATTAAACCATACATAAATATTCCTCAGAACTTTTTATTGACTTAGAAAACCACATGTTAACATTATCTATGTTCTCTTTCATTTTTACTTATTTTTTAAAAAATGTTTATCAATTATATTTTAATCTGGTTCAGCTTGGATTCTGGAATTTTACCAGCTTCTTGCTTACAGGTAGCAGTATATCTGATTACTCTGTAGTATTTTATTGCTTGCTAAACATAGCTACTAATGACCTAATGCTTAAAGATTTGCTAAGCTTTTTATTTCTGGGGTTTATGTATGGACCTGGGACTTTTCCATTGTAGTCTTCCATGTAATTGTAGTTTCTATAGTCTTCACAATCATCTTCTGAGCTGGGTGCTAATATCACTCCCATTAAATATCTGAGGAAACAGACTGATAAAGTTTAAGTGACTTACCTGGAGTCACATAGCTAGTAGCAATTTGAGACAAAATTTGAACCCAGTTCTTCCTAACCCCAAAGCCAGTTCCAAGCATCCAGGAAAAAAAAAGCAATTAAAGTATAATGGAGCCACAGTCCAAATAACACAAGATTTAGCAGCTTCTACATTAAACGACTAGAGAGCTTGGAATATGATATTCCCAAAAGCAATGGAACTAGAATTGCAACCAAGAATTACCTACCCAGCAAAACTTCAGAGTGAAAGGTAGTCGTTCAGTGAAATAGAGGATTTTCAAGCATTTGTGATGAAAAGACCAGAGTTGAATGGAAAATCTGATTTTCAAATAGAGGACTCTAGAGAAGCATAAGGAGGTAATGAGGAAAGTGATATTATAAGGAACTTAATAAGGTTTATCTGTTTACATTCCTACATGGGAGGATGATACTTGTAACACATTAGAACTTTTTTATTATTATGGCAGTTAGATCAAATATATATCTACAGAGGACACAGGTAAGAGTTGAATATGAAAAGATAATTTTTTAAAAATGATCAAATTAATGAGTGAGAGGAATGTACTGGGAGAAGGGGAAAGGAGAAGTGGATTGATGCAAATTATCTGCCAAAAAAAAAAGAGTCCAGAGTTTATGGTGTAGAGGAAGGAGAGAAGAGTGAGTAAAACTTTATTCTTATCAGAACTGGCTCAAAGAGGAAATAACATACATACTCTATAGGGGTATAGAAATCTATCATATCCTGTAGAAAAATAGAAGGGGTTATGAAAGGGGGGAGAAGGATGATAAAAGAGAAGTCATATTGTGGGAAGTAGTGGTCATAGCAAAATACTTTTGAGGAGGGACAGGGTGAAAGGAAAGAATAAGTGGGGGAAATACATTTAGTAATAATAATTACCAAAAAAATTTGAAGCACGTTTCTCTGATAAAGTCTCATTTCTCAGAGGGAATTGAGTCAAATTTATAAAAAATAAAAACCATACCCCAATTGATTAATGGTCAAAAGATATAATCTGTGCCCAAAGAGCTA
The DNA here is from genome assembly GCA_023553655.1 of Myrmecobius fasciatus. Classification (NCBI taxonomy): domain Eukaryota; kingdom Metazoa; phylum Chordata; class Mammalia; order Dasyuromorphia; family Myrmecobiidae; genus Myrmecobius; species Myrmecobius fasciatus. The sequence continues at coordinate 131,314 of JAJPUD010002698.1, read as the reverse complement.
TAAATTCCTGCATACATATATACACACATATATATATACTTTTACCTAACAACACTACTACTAGACATGCATACCAAAAGAGATTTAAAAAAAAAACTATATGTGCAAAAATATTCATAGCAGCTCTCTTCTCAGGACAAAAAAAAAATTGAAAATTGAGGGTTTGCTCATCAATTGGGGAATGGCTCAATAAACTATGGTGTATGTTTATGATGGGATATTGTTGTTCTATGGGAAATGAACAGGATGTTCTCAAAAAAAAAACAAACAAAAACAAAAACAAAAAAAACCAACCTAGAAAGTCCTCCATGAACAAAGTGAAATGTATTGTCTTCAGTGTTCTGGAATGACCAGTTTAAATGACTTTGCTTTATGATGAAAAATCCTATCTGTACTCAGATAAGGAACTGATTATTTCTGAATACAGATTTAAGCATTCTCTCTTTTTAACTTATTTTTTTCTTAAGGATTTTTATTTTCATTAGGATGGGAGATGTATGTTTTCATTCACAACTTGACTTTTATGGAAATGTTTTGCATAATTTCACTTCCATAAAAGTCAAGTCATTTCCATATGGGGATAAGGGAAAGAACTTAGAACTCAAATATCTTAATATTAAAGAAGTTATTTTTGAATGTAACTGGGGAAAATATTCAATAAATAAAATAAAATTAAAATTAAAAAAGTATTTTGGGGTACTTTGTCCTTTGTGTCTGTTTCTATTTCCCTGTGATTGCTCACTGGAAAGAGCTCATTTGCCTGGCTGGGTTGTGAAACTATCTGAGGTCTAGAACATAGAAAACCCCACAGGGGCTTGGCTGTGAGGAATCCAGGTTATAAGCTCAGCAAAAATTACATCCATGATAGTACCCTCTGAGTCATTTTTACTCATGAGGCATGTCTGTGTCCAAGGTTATGGGACTTGACTTTTTCCAGCTGTACAACGAAAGACTCAGCACTTCTTGAACTTCTTCCAAGTTAATGAATAAACCATCTTAAATAGACAAAATTGAACAATGACCCTTTGGATGACACATTCTTATAACCTTTTATAAGGTAATTGGGAATATTATGTAGAATTTTAAACTAAATGACAGAATAGATGTTTCAAGTCATTCAAGTCCCCCAAAATAACCTATTGGAAAGTTGAGTTGGATGAAAGCTTTCACAGCTAAAATGAAAATAATCTAGAATTCTTTTGATTTAATATTCTGCCATGACCCTGGAAATGTTGGCTTTATGCTTAACAAATACCAAATAGCTTCTGTCCATCCCATTTTCCTTGAATGTTATTTCTTCCTAGTGACAAAAGTTGACAAAAAAATTAAGCAAAAATAATAACTCTTTGAAGTCATTATGCTTTCTCTAGGACTCAGTGCCATTTTTATGCCTTCTACTTGCCTTTCTACAGGCACTAAAATTATAATAAATTTAAATACATTATACATTCAAATATATTATAGAATACAAGGGATGGAACCATAGACTCACAGAATTTTGAGAGTTGAAAGGGACCTCGGGCCATATATAAAAAGTCTTTGCTAGACATACCTGTCCTAGCACTTCTTTCACCTTTGGATAGCCCTAATTGTCAAGAAGTTTTTCCTGATATCAAGATTAAACCTACCTCTTTGCAAGTTTTACCCATTACTCCTGGTTCTTCCCTTTTGAACCTAATAGTAGAATGTTATAGGAGCAACCTGCTAGTGGTTGCTGGAAATTGAATTTTGACCAGCAGAATGAACTCTTCATGGGAAAGAATGATAACGATACAAGGAGACTGAGAGGCAGTTATATTCTCTGACCTCTCTCCTCTTCCCTCTTGCCTCCAATTTATTTCATTCCCCATTCACAAGCAACATCTGTGTCAGTAAAAGTTGATTTGCAATTCCTTCAGGGGTGTTATGATTCACAGCTGTGGGGGCTTTCCAGCGAACTGACCCACCCCTTACTTAGTCATTGTCCTTAACAGTAAGGACCACTTTTACGTAGTTAAATTTTTGGGTATACTTATCCTATTATCGTTCTCTTTCTCCAGTCTTCTCTTCTCCAAACTAAGTTTCCCTGTGTCCTTCAATTAGTTCTCATGTGACCTATATTCAAGGTCCTTTACCATCCTAGGTATCTACTTTTTCTATCAACTTTCCCACACATTCATGTCCTTCTTAAACCATTTGTTCTGAGAACAGGACACAATACTCTAGAGTTCTGAGAAGGACAAAGAATGATGGGAATGCCCCTTCTTTAATCCTGGAGACTATGACTTTCTTAATGCAGCCCAAGACTGGTTAGTTCTTTTGGCTTTCATATCACATTATTAAACTTGAATTCTACTATAATTCACACAAACCAATAACCCAACCACTTCAAAATGGTTTATATAGAATGTTCCCAAATGTCTTAGTGTAGTTTTAGCTATTAAATAGCTTTCAAGCTATTATTAAGAGTGTAATCCTGCACTTAGCACAAGTACAGGGTCCCCTGAGATCTCTCTCTGACCAAATATTCACTCCCCATACCATTCCTTCATGTTGCTTTCACTCCAGTCTAGTGTTGCTTATATGGTACTATGCCCTGGACCACTCCTATCCCTCATCCCAGTGTCAACTGGACTCTTTTTCTGTCTTTGTGAGCTGTCATGGACTGGGAAAGTTACTTACTATGACTTTTTGTTGTCCTAACTCAAAATTTGGTTTGACTCATTTTTAAAGTTATTGTATAGGGGATATGTTGGGAAAGCTCAACAAAAATGCTAACTTTGTTCCACCATCTTTGTTCTCCCCTTTATTTTAGCTTAAAAGCTATTTAATAGTTTAAAACTGCACTAAGACTTTGGAACCCTTGTATAAAAATAGGAAGAACTTGAGTGATGGGCTTTGAATCAGGTGGAATTATGCTCAACTCCTCACTCCATGTACCCAATCAGTCTTGCTGTGTTGATCTCCACAATAGCTCTTCTCACCACTCATTCACTTACTACCTTAATTCAAATCCTCAGCAGGTCTTTCCCAGACTCTTGAAGTTATTTTCTAATTAGTTTCCTTACCTTAAGTATCTTCTTATTCCAATCTATTCTCTTTACAATTACCAAAGTGATTTTCTTTAGTTTTAGAACTGGCTACACCATCATTTTACTTAGTAAATCCCAATGGCTTTTATATACCACTTATTTAAAATGAAAGAAAATTTTACTTTGGAATTTACCAAGCATACCTATATAAGAAATATAAGATTATTTTTTCATGAATATTTTATTTAGTATGTCACATTTTTAATATAGAGTTGTTAACTACTTATCAGAACAGATATAAAAATTAACAAGATCTTTGATTCTGTTTCTTGTTAAGCAACATTTTTAGTCTTAGTAAAGTATTTTATATGTTTAGAAAAATTGCTTATGTTTAATTTATATCACATTGCTTGTTCTGTCGGGGAAGGAAAGTCCGGGATAGAGGGAAAAATTTTGAATACAAGGTTTTGCAAAGGTGAATGTTGAAAACTATCTTTGTATGTATTTGGAAAAAAATACAATGCTATTTTAAAAAAAAGAAAAAAAATTAAAAAAATTAAGTATTTGAAAGAGATACTCACATGTCACATTCAGCTTCCAGTTTCCTCCTTTGGATTCAATTGAGAATAGGACTAACAATTCTGATTTGCAGAGATAAGTTGTAGATAAAATTAGAATATTTTGATCATGTTTAGTAAGAATGTGATTTTTCCCCGAGAGTACATGAAACATTTTCTAATTATCAAGATTGGAAATCAATTCAGAGTTTCTGGTTTTTGCAGAAATCAATTGGCTTGTTTTTTACTGGATTGTAGTCAATGATTTTTTTCCTCGTTTAATGTGAAATTGGTTTTATATGAAACATTTATTTAGATTTTGGTCAATAGGAATTTTTTGGTTCTATTATTTCTTTCAATTTTTTTCCAGAGATGCTATAAGACTTCCTCCTTTTCCCACCCTCAATCTCCACCTCTTCTTTATTCTAGCTACAATTCACTCCTCCCCATAAAAATACAACTATTTTTGAAATATTTCAATAAAATTACATAGTTACTCACCAAAAATTTCTTGTGTATTCATAAGGATATACATGTATCTGGTGGGAAAGTTGGAGATGACTTTTAAAATCCTTTCCTGTCATAGGACAATATTGTTTTCTTTTTAAAAATTTTTGAGGAAATTCTATTTAATTCTTTTACATGAACAAAAATTGATTTTATTTTTTTCAATACTCCCCCATCCTCATGGGGGGTAAACTCAACCAATTAATCAATAAGCATTTATTAAGTGTCTGCTATGTGCCCAGTAATGTACCAAGTGCCCAATTATACAAAAAGGGGAAAAGGCTCACAATATAATGTGAGTTTCCTTAATGTAGGAAATTACATGCAAACAAATATAGACAACTAAACTATATACAGGAAAAATAGGAAGTAATTAAGAGAGAGAAAGCACTAGAATTAAGCTAGATTAGGAAGACTTCCTATAAAAGATAGAATCTTAGTTGGGACTTAACGGAAGCTAAAGATGTCAGTAGGCAGAATTGAGGAGAGAGAATTCTGGGCATGAGGATAGTCAAAGAAAATGCCCAGAACAGAGAGATGGAGGGTTTTGCTCCAGCAAAGCAGTGTTGTTGGATCATGGATTATGCTATGATAAGTACTTTATTAAAAAAAAAACTAGACAGAAATTTATTGGAACTTCTTCCTCTGGTTTCTGCAGCAAGAAAAAGAAAATTCTTGTAACAAACATGCTTAGCAAGTTCACGCACTGGTAATAGCCCCAAAATATGTTTCCTTTTTCGCCCAAAATGACTATCTAATTGAGAGTATCAGATATTGTTGAGAGAGAAATAGGGCTGTCAAACATCTGTGCTTCTCCTCTGTATACATAGGATTTTCTTCTCTCCCTTCTCCCCTTCCCTCCTTCCCTCCCTCTGTTTTCTTTATTTCCTTCCTTTTTTCTTTCTTTCTCTTCTTTTCCTTCTTTCTTCCTTTCTTTCTTCTTCTTTTTTCTCATTGTTAAGAGAAGATGATTAGGGAAGCAAAGGGAAAGAAAAAGCCTTAGAAAAAAAGAGAATTGGAAGTGATATAGTTCTCCCCACTGGCAACTTATTACTTACTAATGGGAAAAATGATGAGGTAACAGTATAACCTACTCTGACCTCTTCCATCTGTTTACATAGGCAGGGGAGCAAGTAATATTCACCCCCTTCATCAATTTGGACACTAAACAGCCCTGAAATGTGACTGCCAGTTGAGACTCTTTTTCCAATGAATTTTAAAACAATACCATCAGGACAAGAAATTTGAAGTGTTATGCTGGCACATGGCAGGTGGCAATGCAACCACCATACTGGTTTGAAATACTTAGACCTAGGAGCCTATAATAATCTGGGACCTGAAAAGAGAGAGTTCATTTCTGTTAATTCCTTGAACTGTTTACATTTGTTCAAAACTAAGTCCTTGGTCTCTGAGAGATTTGCATCTGTTTGTTCTTGGAGATCTTCCATTGATTTAGAAGGAAGCCAAGGTATCCATATCATCTCAGAGAAAGAATAATCTGTTGTTCAAGATTTGAGACAATACAAATTTAAGGAACATTTTTAATTTTCTTGATGAGGTTTTTTAAAAAAAAATTCTTGAAAAATAAACATTTCTTGAGATTGGGAGAACTAGTGGATCATTATTCCCAATTTTGCCTTTCAGTAACATCAAAAAGGAGATGAGCACTTCTCATTCCAACAAGACAGGAAACTAAATCTATAATAAAATAGACTCCCAAGCTTTTTGTGTACCAGCCCTATAGCAGGCAGCCTATATCAAAGTGTTATTGGCCATGCATCACAGCAGGTAGAGTTATTAATGGTTTCTGCCACAGAGGAAAAGGGTTATGATGTAGTATGTGAAACTTCAATTTAGGATTTAGTATGGAATGTGCACCTCACAGAGTGCCTAGCACAAAAGTGCTTAAACACAAATCAATAATGACTGGAGACTGTATGTATGTGTGCATGTGTATATATACGTACATATATATATGTGTGTGTGTGAGAGTGTGTGTATATATATATATATATATATAGAGAGAGAGAGAGAGAGAGAGAGAGAGAGAGATTCTAAAGTTATAAGTTATTTATTTTTTGCTGAGGTAATTGGGGTTGTGACTTGCCTAGGAACATACATCCAGGAATTTTTAAGTGTCTGAGGCCAGATTTGAACTCAGGTCCTCCTGACTTCGGAGCTGGTGCTCTACCCATTACACTAATTAGTTGCCCCGAAATTTTAAAAATATTTACAAATATCTCATTTTATCTACAACCATCCTATGAGATCGATGTTATTTTACCCATTTTATAGTTAAGGAAATTGAGGTTACTTGGCTTCATCATGTCTTCACAGTATTTGAGGCAAGTTTGGGTCTTTCTTGCTCCAAGTCCAGTATTCTACTCACTACATTAATCAGCTTCTCAATACTTGAATGTCTGAATATTCCTTATCTTGGTGTATCAATTTTTTGCCATTTTGTGCCCAATTATATTGATTTAATCTGTGTAGATTTATCTATACATCTTTTGTACCTCCTTTACCTGGCAATGTTGACCAGCCAACTTTGTGGTAGAACTTCTAGCTCTTTCATAGCCCAGCTACTAGGAGAAAACTTCACAACATGAGGGTGTGAAGAGTGGCTGTGTCCAACCCATTTTTATCACCTAGCCACTGAAGGACTAGCTCACTTTCCATCCCAGAGAAGAAGGCAGTGAGAACTACTGCTACCTTTTTTCCCTGAACTGACTCTCTTCCTACTCTTCCACTAATTTTTTTTTTAAATTGAACTCTGAAGCCCTTAGGTTATTATAATAGTCCAAACTATGGGCAAAATTAGAGACACGTATAATTTTGTGGTACTGGTCCAAGATACTGAGTATTCTTTGACATGCTAACAGCAGGATAACTGCCCACTTTGATACCAAACCCCTGTAGTTCTGAGTGAAGAAATTGTACAAGGTATTAGTGTAAACAGAACCATCTCTTCCCACTAGTGTTGAAGATATATATTAGCTGTCATATAAAAAAATCAGTCATCACAAGAGGTGGCAATGAGGTGTAATGACATAGCCATGGACTTTAGGTTTGATTTTTCCCTCAGGCTTTTTCCTCACTAGATCTCATTTGATGCTGGTCAAGTGACTTAACCTCACTAGATCTTATTTGGTGATGATCAAGTGACCTGATCTCACCAGGCCTCATTTTCCTCATCTGTCAGATAAAAACTCTCTTCCTCTCCCTCTCCATATACAGCTATATAGATATAAGTATAGATATATAAATATGGACATATTACACATAGATGACTAATTCTGTAGACTACACTTCCAGCAGTTTATCAGAGCTTAGACAAAAGACATTTTTTATCTTCTTGATTTTTCCAATATGAATAATTAGACCAAACTCTTTTGAGTGAGTATGGATCTAATTTAGAAGGTTTTGCAACATCAATGCCATGAGCACAAAAATAGCATACTGAAGACATCATCAAGGATCCTGATGTAATAGATGTTGTAAATGTTTTTAAGTGAAGGAACCCCCCTTTTTTTTTTTTTTTTTTGCTGAGGCAATTGGAGCTAAGTGACTTGCCCAGGGTCACTCAGCTAGGGAATGTTAAGTGTCTGAGACCAGATTTGAACTCAGGTCCTTCTGACTTCAGGGCTGGTGCTCTATCCACTACACCACTTAGCTGTCCCAGAACCCTTTGCTTTTTGATGAGGATAAAGTCACATGTTTCAGGCATCAAAGGATGAGATCAGAGAAACAATTCCTAGTTCAAAATACATGTGACAATTTTCCTAAGGGTTTTCTCTTAATCAAAAGGTACATTTATTTAGGAGATGTTACATACAAAATGAAGAGGTAAAATAGGCACTAGGAGTGGTAAATATGAAATAGATTTGGGAGAGCAATAGGGTTACCAAGGAAAGGCATTTGGAAGAAGACATTAAAAGAATATGCCATGAAGTATGAGTATACTGTTGACTGGCAAGATAAATCCATAGAGGAGTTTGGCTGATTAGCTAGAGTTACTTACAATAAGGAGGAAAAACACCATTGAAAGAATGATTAGTCCTGAAAAAGACTTAGCCTCATCATGGGTTCTCAAATGATATTGTTTTATGGACCTCTTTGCCAATTCTACATTTAAAATAAAAGAAAATGCTAAATTACATTTTGAGGCTAATTAAAATAAAGATACATATATTCCCCTCATTCAAGTTGAGAAATCCCATGAAATTTCTCCAAAGACTCTCTTGAAGGAAAGGTGCATGAACTTGAGGTTAAGAACCTCCAAACTATATGGAATCCCTCTTCTATTTAGAATAGCAGTGTCTAATATTCAGTAAAGGCTGGATCTCCTTCATGACATTTTGACAGGTATACATCTCTTTGTTTTTTGCCTCATTTGTTAGTAATGATTTGAGGTATATCAGAGTTCTCATGTCACATTTTTCAAAGAATCTTATGATTTTTTGTGTAGGAAAATACTTCATTGAAGATAGAATTTTGTTTTATTAAATAAAGACTTTTTTTGCAAGCAAAAAACAATAAGCTCAAAGAATCTTATTTTCTTTGCACCTTCCAGTCAATAAGAAGACTTAAAATATAATCTGCTGTAGAGCATCTTGTAATAACCTGTCTGCTGATTTCTCACATATCTGCCAGGGATGATTCCAAAATATGTGTAGATTATTTTCATAAAGATTTTGTAATCCTGGGGAAGTAGTCATATGCATTGGTAGTTATCAATACTTTTAATCCTCCTCCATTAATAATAATATCCCTGATTTTTTCCCTTGATCATTTGAAATCAAATACCTTGAGAAATATGTTCTTAGAATTATTTCCCAAGATTACCTCACTATGACTTTTCCCTTCCCTTTCCAAGGAAGTGTTCTAGGCAGGAAGAAAACTGTTATTTTATTGTTGCTTTTCTACTTCTACTCTCCATTCAATTTGGTGGTTTTTCCAAATCTGTTGGTTTGTGAGGCATTTTCCTCTCTAATAGAATGTAATCTTCTTGAGGGAAGGAACAATATTGTTTTTGTCTTTGGATCTTCTATAACTAATACAATGCCTTTCACATAGCAAATGTTTAATAAATCCTGGTTCACTGTTTGATTTTCCTGATGTGGATCAAGTTTCTTTCTTGCCTCTTGTCCAACTCTTTGGATTTAGTTTCACTATGAACTCCGAATTGATTAACATAATCTCTCATTGATTCTCTCATTAGTTTGGACTACATTCTCCTTTGCCACAAGTGTTCTTTCCTTAGAGTCTTGCTAATTCTTTTTAATCATTGTCATTTATGGGACTAATTCTCGTATAGTAAGCTTTCAATAATTATTGACAAAATATTCTTCAATATTTAAAAAAATATAATTTATTTACCAAAATTGATATTCCATTTTGTTAGTTGCTTAGAAAGCTCTTTTTCCCCTCTATAAATCTCTAAGCTAAGCTTTAGCCCATCTTTTGAATTGTCTAAAAATTCAAATTTGGATGAATGGATAAAGAGCATTATAGATTCATAGTATGGAATGGTCATTTAATGGTCATTTTATAGATAAGGAACCAGAACCAGAGATAATGAGTGGAAATTACAAGTCAAATTTCAGTCAAAAGTGAGGGATAAACCTCTTGGCAATGAGAGCCAGCCAACATTACTGGAAAGCTTCAAATAAAGGCTTGAGGACTATTTGTTAGTACTTTGTAAAGATCAGTCTTCAGGAATGAATTAGACTATCAGTGAAGTGACATATTCAGGGGTCATATCAACAGAAAACAGCAAACCTGGTATTTCTATTCAATCCTCTACCTCCAAATTGAGCAGGTCAAATCATGGAGACCTTTGTTGACTTTTTACCTGCTTTTAACAAAGGGGTAGAAGGAAGAGCCTTTGCTAGTTTTTAGCTGCAAGGTCCTCATCTTTTACTCTTGTTTGAATGGAAAGAAAATGGAAATTTATGAGAGTGAGACTTCTTAGAAGAGTACTGGGCCAGCAGGCTCCAAAGAACATGTTTATGAATAACAAGAAACACATTGGTGCAGGAAATCTGAAGTGAGGGAAACCTGGCGAGGCGTTCATGTGTAGTGAGTGAGTCAACTATAGACATGTTGTGGTCATGGCTGAAGCCTTGGCCCATTTTCCCTTAATATGCTTCTGCTGTCCGGTATTTGACATTTGGCACGTCCAGTGAGGTTTGAACACATGAGGACCTCACAGCAGTGGGAAATGATTGTTGCTAGTTACTTGGTTGCTAATCAAATGAATAAGAATATAAACAAGTAGGATCCTGTTATATACATGGGTCAATTTCTAGGTGCTTTTCTCAGGACATGTGATGTGTTCATCTGAGGAGTAGGGGAATTTGAGGGCAATTCTTTGGCCATTGTACCAGTCCCAGGAAGAGATGCTGCTTGCTTCCAAATCACCATCTGTAGATGAGTAAGCTCTGAGGCAGGATATTCTCCCAGGGTAGTTAACATCATTGAGTCTCCAATTTGGGAGGGATTACAGCCATCATAAGATCATAGACTTAAAGCTGGAAGACACATTAGAAATCATTTCATCTAATTCCATCATTTGGCAGTTGAGGAAATTAAAACCCAAGAGGCTAAGAGATTTGCCTGGGATCTGACACAAATGCCACTTGAAGCATTAAATCCATTTAAGATGGCTGGGTTCAAATTTTATCTCTGATATTTGTTGGATGTGTGGTCATGACCCAGTCTTAAATCCTCACCTGTAAAATGAGGATAATGGTATTAATTGTTGTTGAGTTGTTTTTCAGGCATATTTGACTCTTCGTGATCCCATTTGGAATTTTCTTGGCAAAGATACTGGAATGGTCTGCCATTTCTTTCTCCAGCTCATTTTATAGATGGAGAAACTAAGGTAAATAAGGTTAAGTGATTTGCACAGCTAATAAGTATCTTCGGCTAGATTTGAACTCATAAAGATAAATATCCCTGATTTCATGCCTGCCACTCTATCCATTATGCCCTCTAGTTACCCATAATAATACTAAATCATCTAGCACTTCCATAAATGCTATCATTTATACAAAATTTCATTTTATTCCCACAACTATGGGAAATAGGTGCTGTTATGATCCCTGCTTTATAGAAGAAGAAACTAAGGCAGAGAGAGATTGAATGACCTGCCCAGGGTCACGTGGCTAGGAAGTATCTGAGAGGTGACTTGAACTCTTTCTTCCTTATTCCTCATCTAACACCCTATCTAACATTGTACCAACCTAGTTACCCATGGCACCAATGACACATCATATTGTGAATTGCTTCATAAGCTTTAAAATACTAGGGAACTAGCTCTAATTATTATCTCTAGAAATGAGAAACTCTCTCTGACCAAAAGAGTGGGTTTGGGAACTTTAGATAATTCATAAAAGTAAGAAGAGTTTGGGACTGTAAAGGCAAGGAGAAGTCACATTTTACCAATAAAATTTGAATTCAAACAGTCTCCCCTTGTTTTCTCATCCCAATGATTGGCTGAATGGAAAAACTATTCAGTGATAATGCCAGGCTGTCCAGCTGATATTACCTGTTGATCCTTTTGATAAAACATGACTAATTGTAAATATATCAATTTGCAAATATTCATAATCTATTTAAGAGAACATTATATATTTTACTTTCTTTTATCTCTGAGCCTCAAAGAACTTTTTCAAGGATTATAAAGTACAGAAATTTTTTTTTAGGGAGAAAAAAAGGGCTGAAATACATGTATTATCCCAGGGTTTGTCTCTTATAAATACTTCCATGGATGGTAAATGAAACAGACAAATAACAGATGTTAGGAGATGGTTAGCTGAATTGTATAATGCATGAAATCACAGCTGATTCTGTATTTTTCCTTAGAATTGTTGGGAGGTGGAGTTTTATTGATGTCACTTTTCTACAGGGAATTTGAAAAACCTTAGCATAGTTTTAAGCTACTAAAGCTTAAAGCTGCACTAAAACTTTTAGGGCAGGGCAGATAGGTGGTGCAGTAAAGCACCAGCTGGGGTAAGGAAGTCATCTTGGTAACTTTAAATTTAGCTTCAGATACTAGTTTTGTGACCCTGGACAAGTGTTAATTCATTTGTTTGCCTCAATTACCTCATTGGTAAAGTGAGCTGGAGAAGGAAATAGCAAACCATTCCAGTGTCTTTGCCAAATCATCTCCTAAGTAAGGTCATAGAGAACTAAACATGAAACCATAACCACCATCACCAATACATTTTGCTGAGTTTCTATTTGTATAAATCAGAGTGAGTTATGCCCCAGGTAATTTCAGCATGCTGTGGGTATGTGTGTGAATTGATTTTCGATAACATATGGGTATCTGCTTTCATACCATCTTCTTTTTTTATTTTTTATTAATACTTTTTATTTGCAAAACATATGTATGGGTAATATTTCAACATTAATCCTTACAAAGCTTTCTGTTACAAATTTTCCCCCCTACTCCCCACCCCTCCCCTAGATGGCAGGATATCCACTACATGTTAATTATGTTAAAATACTTAAGAAATTGAATATATGTATACTTATTTACACACGTCATTTTTGTGCAGGAGAAATATCTACAAGAAAGAATAATCAGATAAAGGAAATACAATGCAAGCAAACACCAATAGAGAGCATGAAAATGATATGTTGTGGTCCACATTTCACATCCCTCTCTCTGGGTGTATATGGCTTTTTTCACTGAACAATTGGAACTGGTTTGAGACATTTCATTGTTGCAGAGAGCCATGTCCATCAGAATTGATCATCATATAGTATTGTTGTTGCTGTGAATAATGATCTCCTGGTCCTGCTCATTTCACTCAGCATCAGTTCATGCAAGTCTCTCCTGGCCTCTCTGAAATCGTCCTGCTGGTCGTTTCTTACAGAACAATAATATTCCATAACATTCAAATACCATAATTTATTCAGCCACTCTCCAATTGATGGGCATCCATTCAGTTGCCAGTTTCTAGCCACTACAAAAAGAGCTGCCACAAACATTCTTGCACATGTGGGGCCCTTTCCTTCTTTTATGATTTCTTTGGGATATAAACCCAATAGAAACACTGCTGGGTCAAAGGGTATGCACAGTTTGACAACTTTTTGAGCATAGCTCCAAATTGCTCTCCAGAATGGTTGGATCCGTTCACAGTTCCACCAACAATGTATCAGTGTCCCAGTTTTCCCACATCCCCTCCAATACCTGTCATTATCCTGTCCTGTCATTTTAGCTAATCTGACAGGTGTGTAGTGGTATCTCAGAGTTGTCTTAATTTGCATTTCTCTGATCAATAGTGATTTGGAGCACCTTTTCATATGACTATAAATAGTTTTAATTTCATCATCTGAAAATTGTCTGTTCATATCCCTTGACCACTTATCTATTGAAGGATGGCTTGAATTCTTATATATATATGAGACAATTCTCTATATATTTTAGAAATGAGGCCTTTATCAGAACCCTTAAATGTAAAGATGATTTCCCAATTTGATGCTTTCCTCCTAATCTTGTCTGCATTAGTTTTGTTTATACAGAAACTTTTTAACTTAACATAATCAAAATTATCTATCTGGTGTTCAATTAAGAGTTCCAGATCTTCTCTGGACATAAATTTATTCCATCTCCACAGGTCTGAGAGGTAAACTATCCTATGTTCCTCTAATTTGCTTACAATATCACTCTTTATATCTAGATCATGAACTCATTTAGATCTTATCTTGGTGTGCGGTGTTAGGTGTGGGTCCAGCCCTAATTTCTTCCATACTAGTGTCCAATTATCCCAGCAGTTTTTGCCGAATAGTGAGAAGGAAGATGGAATATTTTTTTTAACCCTAAGGGTTTAGAAGCAGAACGTGATAGAAAAGTTTAATATGATATGATTTAATATGAAAAGAATGGTATAGCATCAGTAGCTAGGGCTCATCATTAAGTGACTTGCTATAGATCATATAGGGCATATGTCAGTGACAAAATTTGCATTCAGATCCTCTGACTTGAGAAGTTCTAGATAGTAGGATCCCAAATAAAGCCATTTTAATTGCTGTTAGAACATGCTTTTATAATTTAAAAACATTGCTTATTTGCTCCCAGTTGGATTTTCTCTCTAAACTGGGTGTGCAAAATAAGACAAAGTTATGTATGAACAAGCCAGCTGTGGAACATTTCCTCAACTCTCCTCCATGACATTCCATTTCACCCTGGGTCACAACCCTACTCCACATCAGTCCTGGATCACACTTGCTTCTTTCTCTGAAGTCTTTTCTTCTTTGATGCCACATGGTCACCAGGGAATTGACTGAGGTCAGAACTGATTCTTTTTTTTTTTTTTCAGGGTTCTCTAGACTGGAGTGCTCTGCCTTTTATGGTTGGTGCTGGCCTGAAGTAGCCTGTCATTAACTGTTCCTTTGGGACTTTCACACAAACCAGATGTCTTTGTCTAGAAACCTCCCATGTGAATAAGATATAAAATAAACAGAGCAGCCTGACTGGGTTTTCCAATATCCCTCAAAAATATTGTGTACTTGTTTTTTAAGCTTTTATTTTAAAACAGGATTGTAAAAAAATGGAGGCTGGTATGTCACATATTCTAGCAAAAACTCTTCCTGACCTTTAGGATTACAGAACATGGTTATCCCCTATGTGTGTCAGGATCCCTGAGAGCTTTGTGATCATGTTGGTTTATTTGACTCACTGTTCCAAAGCAAGGGAGCATACTCAGAAAAGGATAGTGCATTTATAGGTCAGTTCTTTCTGTGGTTTATAGATGAACATGGGCACAGTCTCACATGGTACCAGGTAGTTTCTCTTTGTGGGTAATTTTAAATAATATAGACAATTGCAGGAGACATCATTCTGAAGTCCAGGTGGTCATGACTGCACAGTAGATAATTATAGATATGACTAAGTTTATGAGAATAAATGTCTTCACCATATCCTTATGAAGCATATGATTGTGAGTCAGGCATCAGGGAAAATATATATGATTATAAGATCACAAACAGGAAGAGAACAAAAATTCCCCTCATTTTACACATATAGAAATTGAGTCCAAGAGATAAAGCAGCATGACATAGTGTATTTGGAATTAGAGAATCTGGGTTTAAATCTTACTTCTTTCATCTACTTTCAATGTGACCTTAAATAAGTCAATTTCTCTTTCTTTGTCTCATTATTTTCATTTATAAAATGCAAGACTCAGAGTCTGAGCTTATATTTCATCCATTTGCTAAAGATCATGAGCCACTAGTGGCTATTATTTTGTCTTTCATTGTTCTTGGGGATGAAGGCTGTGTTGACTGATCTAGGAAAAGCTTCCCCTTTTCCAATTGCTGGGCACTCCCTCAGTTTCCAGCTCTCTACTGTTACAAAAAAGTGTCTTTATGAATATTTTTGTATGTATCTGCCCTTCCTTGTTTCTTTGATTTCTTTGAAGTATAAGATGAGAAATGGTATCACTAATTTGAAGGGTATACATAATTTACTGAGTTGTGGGGAATAATTCCAAATTGCTATCAAGAATGGCTGGACCACAGGTTCAAGCCAAGTATGACAAAGGACTTGTCTTCTCATAATTCCTCTAGCAATTGTCATTCTCCCTTTTTTTTTTTTTTTTTTTTTAATCCTTGTTGCCAATTTGATGGGGGTGAGGTAGAACTTCACAGTGATTTTAATGTACACTTTTCTCAATTATTTATGATTAGGGATTTTTTTAATAGTTGTTATTAGTTTTTCTTATTTTAAGAAGTGCCTTTCTTATCACATGATAATTTGTCTATTGAGAAATTCTTTTGCTCTTATGTTTGAAACCGTTACATATATATATATCGGGGACCTGATTTTCATCAGGGAAATCTTATGCACAGATTTTTTTTTTCAACTTGTCCCCTTCTAATTTTAGTTGCAATGATTTTGTTTGTACAAAAGCTTCATCTCTTTTGACTCTCTCTGACCTTTGTTTCATCAAGAATTTTTCCTTGTCTATAATTGAAAAATATAACATTCCCTACTCTTCTAATTCGTTTTTGATATAACCTGTTTTGTATTTATTTGGAGTTTGTTACATAAACTTTTTTGCCACATTTTTTTGCCTAATTTTTGCCATACTGCTTTTTACTTTTCTTACTAAATCCAGAAAACAGTGAATCCTTAGTTGAGGTCATTGATCTTACCAAACACTATACTACCATATTCATTTGCTTCTGGATTTTGTGTTCTCATTTGTCCTACTAATCAATTTTGCTATTTTCTAACTAATACTAAATAATTTTGGCAATTCCTCCTTTGTAAAATAGTTTGACCTCGAGTACTGTTCCTGCAGTTTATTTTTCATACTTAATTTTTCATTATTTCCCTAGAGATTATTGATCTTCCTCCGGATTAATTTATGATTTTTGTAGCTCTACAAATAATTGGATTTAAATAGATGCTATTTGTCATAATAAAGACAGTTTCAATTTTTCTAAGCTTTTTAATGTGTGTGCATGTTTGTGTCTTTAGCAGAAAAAGAAAATGCATTTTGTTACTCGGAGTGGTCAATATTATAAGAGCTATTTGGCTTACTGGCCAAATAGTGTCCTAAAGGGATTAGAGAATTAAAGTTGTATTTGGTTATAATGTGGTAATGGAATTGCTCTGAAACAAATGATAAAAATAAATGTATACTAATTTCTTGGCTTAGAAATAGGAAAACCTAAATTTGAACCTTGCTTCAAATACTCACTGGCCACAAGTTACTTTACCTTTCTCAGCCTTGGTTTCCTCCTGAGGAAAATGGGGATGAAAATATCTGGCACCTATCTCACAGTATTGTTTTGGGGATTAAATATTAAGATTAAATCAAGAGTTTTACAAATCGTAAATAACCATATGAATATCAGTTGTCATTCTCATTATCAAGGACAATGCTAGGCAGAGAACAGTGTTTTCTTTCAATTTGTCCTCTTCTAATTTTAATTGCAATGATTTTGTTTGTACAAAAGCTTTATCTCTTTTAACCCTCTCTACCTTTGTTTCATCAAGAATTTTTCTAAGGAGAAAAGATTTAGGATTAGGACAAAGAAATTTCAAAATCTAGGAAAAGGATTTATGGAGTACTCCTGGCAAATAGTTGAAATCTTAGCTGGTCTTAAATCACTGGTGAATGACTTAAGTATTTGCATATAATGTGGAGTGTTTGTTAATGGATTTTATTGTGTAAATAAGCATCCATATATATTTATTTAGAATTGTGGATATAAAAAGCTAAAAATTAGATAAAACATACATAAATTTGCTAATTATTTCCTTTTAATAAAGTGATTGATCAGCATCAGTGAAAATAAACATTAGAGTATGCTCACATTACTATTTATGGGAATGGGCCTAAAACCAAGAAATATGTAGTAGACTTCTGTGTCTCACTAAATTTGAACTGGTTATTAATTTTGTTAGGGGTTGACTGAAACTTGATCCTTAAAAGTACCTCTAAAAATAGGCCTCAAAACTGATAGCTCAAAATGAAAAGCTCATTATGGGGAATATCCGAACTATATGAAAAAACTGTAGTTTTCAAATAATTTAGGATCACCATTGAAAGGCAACTGATAGGTAGTGTACAAGTGTTTATTCATTAAAAAATTTCTCTCTAAAATTTCCATTTCATGAAAGTTTGTTAGACTAATTTTAAATTTTAAAAAATATTTTAAAGTAATTCTTTTACAAAATATTCTCAAATTCAAGTTTTTAATTCATATTAATTTGACCCCACCATTTCACATGGGATATCCTTCTTCTTTGCTTTAACCGAGTTTCCACTGAAGGTTCTATCTATTCTCCTCCAAGAATAAATCCATGGTGTTCATATTTATTCCAATTATGAGATGTCATGTGTGGTTCTAGGCAACTGCCTTTTTGAGACCCCAGATGCTTGAGAGCACAATATTGTCTGCTAATATCCAATAGATTTGTAAATCACAACCAAATTGGTAACATAAAGTTGTGTTTTCCAAAATGGTCAAAGAGTAGAAAGTACACAAGAAAAGATTCAGTTTTGAAACAAATTGAAGTCCACATATACACCTCTTTATGATTTTCCTTAGGGAAAGTATTTCTGAAATGTTTGCTAGGATCTGATAATATAACTGAAGGAGAACAATTCTCCTCCTTAGATTATAAAAGGAAAAAAAAAAAAGGAAATTAGTAGTCTTGAAAAAAATGTCTTCTCCAGTGTTCCTGGTGAGGCTCCATCTCAGATCTGTATATAGGCCAATCCAGAGGGCAATTATTGACCTTGGTTGCTGAAAGTTATTTACATAGTAATTTTTTAACCCTTCCTTAGTCCTTTTTAATTTCCTCAATTTACTTTATATGTTAAAGAGAAAATTAAAAGAATACAAAGGACTAGAAAAAAAGGAAAAGGACAATTCAATAGGAAACCTATATACACACATGTATACATATGCATGTATGTATGTATACATAGATATATACACACATACATATTTAAGCATATATGTGTGTGTTGTGCATATACACATGCACACACATGTATGTACACACATATAATTTTATACTAGAAATCATGTAAGAGAAAACATTCTAGCAGATGAGAAAGAGAAGCTGAAGGCTTAAGAGTTTGAGGCAAAAAACAAACAAAATAAACTAAGCTAAAAAAAGGGAAGAGCTTAGAATATGGAGACATTTTTTCTAAGAAAGGTTAGAAGAGATCTCTAATGAGAAAAGTGAAAGAGAAATTAGATTAGGATCAAAGAAATAGGAAACAGTAAAGAAGAATGAAGTGTTAATGTAGAAGAAATCAAAAGTCCAAGTACATTAGAGACCCATTTATATTTTTTAAATGACACAAAATGGTTAAAAGGGAATATAAAATAAAAGATGTAAAGAGAGAGTACATACCATTCAAGGGAAAAAAAAAAACAAAACAAGAGTTAGAAGAGGAAAGCAAAAGCAGCCCTTAGAATTTAGCTTATTGGACATTTTATTTCATCAAAGCACTAATACTCATTTCATAATGAAACTAAACACAGATGCTGCTGTTAGTTATTGAGGAGATGAGAGGATAAAACCATTTTTGGCAAAATTTGGATAATAACTTTCCCTAGATGGAAGGAGTAAGTAGAGGTCCTATTATGCAGAACACTGGGTACCCTCTGTATAATAGACTAGTACTTACAGATGGCCTCTTTACCATGTGAATTTTGTCACAGTTCCATTTAGCCCCTCTCTTCAATGCCTCTAGGAACCATTTTTCTCATGTCTGCCATAAATCTGCTCTAGCCTGGCCTTGGAAAGCATCTGGCTTTGAGTCTCTCCAACTGGCAGGAGGGACATTGGGGGTATGAGGTGTCTTGTTCCACTTATGCCCATCTCAGACCCGCACTGCTGCCTCTGCCCTCTCACACATGCGTTGGAGTATGCGGTGAATACTGGTGAAACTGGGCCTGTCTGCAGGCAGCTTACTCCAACAGAGACGCATCAGGTTGTAAAGCTCTAGTGGGCAGTTCTCGGGGCAGGAGAGGATGTTGCCGTCCCTTACATAGAAAATCACCTCCTCGTGGGCCATCCCATAGTAGGGCTGCAGACCATAGGAGAATATCTCCCAGAGGACCACCCCATAGGCCCAGACATCAGATTCTGTTGTATAGCGGTTATAGAAAATGGACTCTGGGGGCATCCAGCGGATGGGGATAGCATCATTTTCATTGGCTTTGTAATAGTCAGCTGAGTAGATGT
Source organism: Myrmecobius fasciatus (assembly GCA_023553655.1). Classification (NCBI taxonomy): domain Eukaryota; kingdom Metazoa; phylum Chordata; class Mammalia; order Dasyuromorphia; family Myrmecobiidae; genus Myrmecobius; species Myrmecobius fasciatus. The sequence continues at coordinate 111,506 of JAJPUD010002698.1, read as the reverse complement.
TTCTGGAGAGGCCAAAGTCAGCGATCTTCACCACCATATTATTACCTACCAGACAGTTCCTGGTGGCTAAGTCCCGGTGAACAAACTTACGCTCTGAGAGGTAAGCCATGCCGGCTGCTACCTGCCTAGCAATGCAGAGCTGCTCAGCACAACACAGGGGAGCGGGTCCTGGGCTGGACAACCGGACCCTGGTCGCCAAGTTACTGTGGCTGAGGTTGCACATTGTCCGAGGAGACATGTTTCTGAGGTACTCATTGAGGTCACCATAGGCCATATATTCAAACAGCAAACACATTGGCTTACCAACGGCACACACTCCTAGAACCAAAATAATACATAGTCAGTCATGTTTGCTAGAACGTAGAACACAGAGGAGAGAAAAAAAAGGTGATCACAAGATCCAGTAATCATAGATCTAGATCTAGAAGCGAATTCAGAGGTCACATAATACCATCATTTTACAGCTGGGGAAACTGATGCCCATGGAGGAGGTGGGATTGACTCACAGGTCCTTTGAGTCTAAAGGCTGGGTTCTTTCTACTATCTCAGCACGCCTTGGTGGTTGGAGGTAAGTGTTGAGTTAGAGTTAAGTTTAATCACAAACATTACAGAATCATAAAGTCATCAGCAGCTATCTCGTCTGATCAGTATCCAAAATAAAGTTTTCAACATACAGATTTGAAAAGATGTGCTTTTTCACCATTTCATACCCCTCTAACTTTTATCATTGAGACAATTTAATTCCCAACTTTAGTCTCAACTCTACCTTGGACTTTGGAAGCAATTTCATTTCCAGATATGGAAAAGATAAGGAACCCTAGCCTATAACTTAGTTTCAAGTCACCTTTACTGTTAATCTTTATAATTTTTCCAATAGTTGTGTTCTTCCCTTGTTCTTCTATAACTATTCTTTTGCTTTATCATCAATCTTCTCAGGGACAAGCATCATATTTCTGACTAGATTTTGCTGCCAAATCTTCCTATTATTAGTTGCTTACCTGCCTATCTGGACCTCCATATACTGCCTACTGTCAGGTTCTCTTAATGCCATGATGTACTCTCCTGTTTGAATCTCTGTCCTTGGTCAGAACTACTAATGCCACCCACCTTCCTGTCTTGGACTCTTCCAATATTTTAGTGCTTGAATATTCCCTTCTCCCTGTTCTCCAACACCTTCCTACATCACCATATTCTCTTGATCATTTCTAGTCTTTCCTCCTCCAGCCTGAGAACAGACGTAGTTGTCACAGCAGGTTCTGAGAATATATACTGAATACAAGATGGTCTCTTGAGGTAGAAGAGAAGGTAAAAGGGAAAGAGGTATGCTTTATTTTCTGGCTATCTAGTAGGACAGGGGAGTGATAGGGAGAAAGTATTCCTTGAGAAGGTTGAAGACCTGATCATAAAGAAGAAAAAAAAAGTTTTCAGTAAACAGAGAGATATTTATGACAAGAACTTAGAAGAAGAAGCAAGATCTTTGAAGTGATAGTATAACATCTCAGTAGGTTTTCAGCTGGAAATGTCTTTTGTAAGGAATATAAGTTACCAGAGAAGGTTTTATATTGTGCCAAAAGGCAACTATTTCCTTGGACCCTTCTTTCATTTGGAATTAGTTGTACTAAGATGAAGAAAATATATTATGTAAAAAAAGATTTGAGGACCTTAGTGGACTATAAGCTCTATATAAGTTAAAAGTGACATGAGAAGTAAAAAAGATAATGAGATCTTAGGCAGCATTAAAAAAGACATTTTTGTTGTTGTAGATTAGTTGCATTTGACTCTTCGTGACCCATTTGGGGTTTTCTTGGCAAAGATACTGGAGGGGTTTACCATTTCCTTTTCCAGCTCATTTTATGGTTGAGGAAACTGAGATAAATAAACTAAGTAACTTGTCCACTGGTACATGTCTGAGGCCACATTTGAACTCAGGTCCTTCTCACTCCAGGCCCTATGCTACTTAGTTGCCCCAAGAAAAATATAGGATTAGAAAAAAATTAGAGGTGATAATTATATAAATTACTTAACCTCTCTGGGCCTCAGCTTACGCATCTGTAAAATGAAGAAATTGAAACAGACTTCTTATGAAATTCTTTCTAGTTGTCTATTTATGATCTATCACCTAATTACTGAATTGCCTCAGCAGGTAATAAATTCTTTGTAAATTAGGTTTTCACTTGTTCTTTTTTTACTTTCTTTTCTTTTCTTTTTCTTTTTTTTTATGCTTCAGGAGAGACTTTGATTAGGTGATCTCTTTTCTTTTTTCTTTTTTCTTTTTTTTTTCATGCTTCAAGAGAGACTTTGATTAGGATCAAGAACTGGCAAAATTACATTTTTGCTTCATTGTTGTTTCCATCTGAGGCATCTGAGGTGGAAAGAGCACTAGACCAGGAGCCAAGTCCCACCATTGCCACTAATAATGCTTTACTCTTCAGTCCAAGTTATGGATCTATAAAATGGGAATAATAATACCTGCCCCCTTAATTGTACAGGGTACTAAAATCCTCAAGTCTGATAATGTGTGCCTAGAGCTTTGAAAACTAGAAGGTGCTATAGTATTTTTGCAATTATTTTCTATCAATGATGATAATAAAAAGACTGCATTTGAATGAAGATGTTAAAAGGGATTAATTGATAACATTTCAAAGTAGCATTTAACATTTAACATCCGGACATTTTTGTAGATACCATAGAATGCAGAATTTTTTAAATTTGCCATTTTCATGTGATATAGGCAGGTAAAAATTTGCACATCAAGTCTTTCTCTTTTCCTCTGATATCCCCTCCCAACCTTAATTTCCAGCCATGATCTTGAGTTTTAACTAATCTCTAATTCCAGGGGCTTCTTCAATCAGCATATCCCTATAGACACAATAAGAAATTAATAAATAGCTACACCCTCTTACTCTAGGTAATTGGATGTTCCTTCAGAAATCAGTCCATAAATAAGATACTATTCTTATTCTACCCGTAAATATATTTAATAAAATCCTGCCTGTGCTTTTCTAGGTGGTTGATTTTGCATTCGTCAAAAGCAGCAAATATAGGGTAGAAATGAGGAAAAAGAAAAGCACTTGATGTGAATAAATGCTTGGGTATAAATCCCAATAAGACTTTTCACTAGTTGTGTGACTCTGCACTAGATATTTCTTTTTGTCAGTTTTCTCATCTGTAAAATGGGGATTAATGATAGCACTTATTTTCTAGGGATGTTGTGAAGATCAGATAAGATAACATATGTAAAGCATTTAAAACTTTAAGACACTCTATAAATGTCTATTTGAATTACAGATAAAGATTAATAGTAATTATCTACAATGTGCAGGCACTGTGGTAGACGCAATTCTTTGCTGTCTGACCCATGACAATTATACCTTTTTTTTACATCAAATCTCTCCTAAGAGTAACAAGGCTTTCCCTCAATAGTTCTTACTATATTCCTGGGTGGTAGGTTAATCTCAAGGTCAAGCATAAAAAGCCACAATTTGGAAGTCAGAAACCCTGAGTTCTGGGTGTAACTCTGTGATTAACTGATTTCAAAACAAATCTCTTCAGCTGGTTGCAGTTTCCTTATCTGTCAAGTGATGAGATGGGAGGAGATGATTTAAGGTTCTCTTAAGTTCCAAAATTCTCTGAGTATCACAGTCATTTAAGCCTTTCTCTAAGGTGCAGATTGAGAAACAGAAGTATTTTAGAATATCTGTGCTGGAGTATCCTCATTGTAGTTAGGACTGATGTTTAATCCAAGGATCTGAAGATTCTGATCTAGGAACCTGACTTCTTTCATAGGAAATGTTATCCTTTCCTGTGTGTGTGTGTGTGTGTGTGTGTGTGTGTGT
>JAJPUD010002698.1:68253-105414 GCA_023553655.1 Myrmecobius fasciatus | reverse complement strand
TATATATATATATATATATATATATATATATATATATATATATATATATATAATTTTGTAAACCTTAATGTGCTATATAAATATTAGCTGTAATAATAATGATGATGATGATGATAATGATAATTACCATTACCTGATATGTTGTTGTAAGAGTTATGTATCAGACAGTGAATGTAAAGGATTATATAAATGTTTTCTATTATAAATTGTAAAATATCAGAATATGGATATGAAATGTATCTAAAGAATTTAGGTAGTAGTGAAGTTTTATCACAGGTAGTTAGATTCTTGGAATTATACCAAACCTGCTTTTTGCTTATCTATAAGCTCCTTTCTTCTCCCTGAGAAAGGCAAAATATTTTCCATATATCTTGCTTTTTCTGACACCAGTCAAACAGTGTTGTATGGGTGGAGAAACTGAATTGCATGAGCTGTGATATCACTTATCATTGGGTTATTGTCATAAAATAGCAGATCACTTGCTTAACTTCTAGTGCATGTATCTAATCACTCACTGGACATGTGTCTTGCTGTTTTTTGTCCCTGTGAGATTTAGGAAATGCCTACAGGTATTTCCTAATTTCTAATACAAAGGCAAGAAAGAGAATCATGGTATTTTAGAGCCAGAAGGTATATCAGAGATCATCTATTACCAACCCGTTATAATATTATTTGACAATTGGTCACCCAGAAATGAAGAGAATGGAGGGGAAAAAAAGAGGTAACTGTGGTGATGATGCCTTGAAGGCCACCAGTAATTAATTCTGGTGATATTCATTGGCACCAATGGAATAAATAAGTCACCTATCCCTGCAATATGCTGCTCTTGTGTGAGAGACAGCAAGCTATAGTTGAAAGGGCATTGGAAAGAGTGACATGAAACCCCAGGGCCCAATTCCTTATTATGCCACTTAACCTGCGTGATCTTAGATATAAGTCATTTCCTATCTTTTACATCCCAACATCCTCATCTGTTTTTAGGGGAACTGAAGACTTTGCTGGTCAAAATACAGCACTTCGGCTAAGATGCAAAAGAATTTGAGTCAGAGAAGTTATAAGCTAAAGAGTGTTCTCTAGCTACCTACCCTGAATTCCTAGCTTCACTCTCTGCATATCTAACAGCAACCAATGCAGGAAGACTGGCTTTCACTGGCACAAATCTAGACCAAAGTTTTCAGGCTTCTTGGAAACCCACATGTGAAAGAGGAAGGCCACAGGCACATTTTCAAAATGAAGAGTTTAGTCTCAAAGCTCTCAGAAAACCACTTTGGCTTTAAATCTCCTGATTCTGTAATTGCTAATTCATTGTGCCTACCAACAATGCCTGACCACTGTAACCCTTTTCATTGCAAATTATCCAAACTTCCCTAAGGGAATTAGGATAGCCACCCTTAAGAGTCACCACAGTTGATCTGAGTTTCAGCAGGGGCAACTTGAAGAATTACCCATAGCTTCCCACAGAAAAGCCCAATCATGCATTTTCCTTTCATACCAAGGAGCCTAACAATGTTTGGATGATCAAACTCTGCCATGAGGGCTGCTTCCCTCTGGAAATCTGCCTGCATGTCTGCTGAGGCTTCTTCTTTCAGCATCTTCACAGCCACCATGGTAAAAGGCTCATAAGGTCGTAGGCCAGGAGCTCTGAGAATCAAAAATGAAAATCAGCATTCATGGGTACTGTGGATCAATCCGTGCCCACCTTCAACTTCCATACTGAAAGACTGAGCGTCTACAAAAATATAAATACTGTACTGATCCAAATAGAAGCTAAGTTTGAATTCTCCCCAGTTCTGGTTTTGACATGAATGTGGCCTAAAAACTGTTGTTATTTTAATGTTTTTGTTTTCCTTTTCAGAAAGGATTTATTTTAGGGATATGTTTTATATTCATATTAATATGAATGCCTCTTCAAAGGAAATGATGTTAAAGTTTGCAAAGTAACTTACATAAGTTGTTGCATTTGGTCCTAAAAACTGCATGAGATAATTGCCATTATTATTATTATTATCTCCATTTTCCAGAAGAGGAAACTGAGGGAGTCAGAGGTTAAGTGACATACTCAGAGTCACACAACAAGAGAGGGGCTGGGCAAAAAAAGATGAACCCATATCTTCCTGAATCCAGGTAGCCAGCTTTGCCCACTAAGCCCTCCTGCCCACCTCCACCTGGCATTCTTAACCTTTTTGTGTATGTCATGGATGCATTTGGCAATCTGGCAAAAATCTGTGGACCCCTTTTCAAAACAGTAATTTTAAATGATTGAAGGAACTACTATATTCTAATTAAAGAGTATTAAAAATAAAGATGCATTTTTTCCCCATTTGAAGAACTCTTGAAACCTGCTTGTGGTGATCTAAAATGATATGAGTAGTACTCTCTCTTATTAGCAGAGACTGAATTCCATAAGAAAGAGATAAATATAACATTTTAACTCCATTTATTAAGCAATATAATGTGAGAAGATTTGACTTTAGGCCCAAAAACAATTTTTGGGGATAGGGGCAACAAGGGACTAAGTGACTTGGCCAGGGTCACACAGCTGGTAAATGACTGAGGCTGAATTTGAACTCAGGTTCTCCTCATTGCAGGGCTAGTGCTCTATCCACTGTGCCACCTTGCTGTACTAGGATCAACATTTCTATATAAATCAAGAGAATTATTGTCCATAAGAAAAGAAAAAATTGAGAATAATCTTTAAAACAAAGATTTATAATCATATTTAAATGAAACAAAAAAACTATAGCAATAGAAAATAGATAAGTGAATTTGGAAATTGTTCATTGAAAATAATGCACTATGTTAAAAAGTCATTGTATGTATGAATATACAAGAATAGGAGACCAGATTTAGAGCTTAGATGCAATTACTCCAACCACCTCATTTTAAAAATGAGGAAACTGAGACTTAAGGAGGATCAATGAATGGGACATAAGTGGCACAGCCACAATTTGATCTCAGGTTCAATGACTTTAAATTCAGTTCCTATTTTGTAGCATTAAATGATAGGTGGGTTTCATTGACTCTTAAGGACCTGCAGTACTATGTGATTGGGTTTACACTTGTTCTTCATTACTTATTTTCTTTCCCATGCACCATGATCCTTAAGTGGTTTGTGTGTGTGTGTGTGTGTGTGTGTGTGTGTGTGTGTGTCTGTGTCTGTGTGTGTGTGTATATGTGTACGTATATTTTTGTCATTTTTCAATTTTGTCTGACTCTTCATGATCCCATTTGGAGTTTTCTTGGCAAAGATATTGGAGTGGATTATTATTTCTTCTCCAGTTTCTTTTACAAATGAGGAAACTGAGGCAATCAGGAGTAAGTGACTTGCCCAATAAGTAAGTGTCTGAAGCCAAATTTGAACTCAAGAAGATGAATCTTCCTGACTTTAGGTCCCATGCTCCACCCAGTGTGCTACCTAGCTGCCACTATGCATTATAATCTGAATGCCAAATTAAATGAACAAATACTTTTTCTCAAATTTAATAATTTGGTAAAAAACATGCAAAATTTTACAAATAAAAATTTAATGTAATTCCTTTTCACATCCCACAACACCCTCACAAAAGTTACAAAAACTACTTCCAAAGGGAAAAAGTTCATGCCTTCTAACAATTGAAATATTTTTCTTTAGAAACTTTACCTTGCTTGAAAGACCCTTCCAAATGCTCCTTCTCCAATATCTCTTACATACTCAATATTATTTCTTGGATACTCCAAGCTGAGGAGTTTGGGGTTCAGAAGAAGTGGCATGCGCTGGTACATAGGGTTGGGATGAAGTCTGTCCAGCAAGAGCTCAGACGGGAGAGTAGTGAGTGTGGGGGTTGCAGATTCCCTATACAGAAGAGCAATATATACATCTCAGGATTGGTTAAAATGGCGGATTCTTTTGTTCTTCCTAACCAGCAACAATATCTTCAAAGGACTTCTAGTTTATTGGTCAAAAGGGTTGGAAGGATCCAAGGGCGCCTTTTGGAAGGTCTTATCTTGTATTAGTATTATTTAAGTGTGAATACCATGCAACCCAATAAGCACTTAAGTGCTTATATGCCCGACACTGTATACACTAGATGCTGAGGCTAGAAAGACAAAACAAAATAAAAAATCCTTTTCCTCAAGAAGCTTTTATTTTTTGGACATACTCCAAATTTAACATTGGACTGACTGCAAGGCAAAAGTCTTTTCAAGTAGAGATTTTAATTCTTTGTACTTTTGTCTATAATACCTCCAACACTGCCTACTAAGGACAGATATTTAATAAATGCTTGTTGACTAATTGGTATCCAAATCATCTGCCACATTTCATAATAACTACCAATACCACTATAATTGTTATACAATTACCCAGCACATTTGAAACTATCTACCCTGCCAAGTAGATTGGAAAAAAAAAAATCTAAATCTTCTTTAATTCTCTCCAACAATTACTTTGATTTAAAAAAAAAATGATCCCATAGCCTTTTGCCCTAAAAGATATTACTATTTTTTTGAAAAAAAAAGTTTAATTAATGGCTTTTTAAAATACATCATTTTCTGATTGCCATCCTTTCTCAAAAAATAGTTTAAGTAAAACTAACCAACAAAATGATGTTTGACAGCATGTGAAACATTCTTTCCTTGTAGTTCCCTGCTTGTCTTCTAGGACCAAGATAGGCCAAATTATTTTCGATAATTACTTGTAGATCAGGATGACTAATGACAGAAGCAGATTGAGGAAAATAACTGTAGTCAGGTCTTACTCTTGGTTGTGCCATTTAAAGCAAGACTTTCTTCCTTATTTGAGGAGACTGACACAAGAAAAACATAATTTTACCTCTTCTTATTTTTCCATTGTCTTCGCCTTTGGCGGCAGCAAAGGAGAATAATCAAGGTAAGAAAACCAATCACTGCAAAACTGGAGATTATGGCAATGATGACAGTCATTGAGTAGGTGGGTGAAAATGCAGATGAGGAAGAAGACCGGTCTGGAATGTCTGCACTTGGCTTGACTGTTACCATTGCGGAGACTGTAAAAAAAAAAAAAAAAAAAAATGATGGGTTTTGGTTCAGTTGCAAATGTGAAAGAAGGTTCTGAACTGAAGTAAGCTAAGAAATTATACATTCTGAATCAAGTGCCTAGGGGCTAATGTCCTCCAGATTACCCAGTTGACTCAATCTTTAAGCTAATTACCAACACCAATCCCAAGGGTTACAACTATTGTTGTTCAGTTAATGATTAAATGAAAAATTATTTTACTAATTGCTTATTATGTACATTGCTAAACACTATACATAACTTTAATTCAAATTGCTCTCTGTTTCATTCTATGAAGCATATAGCTCTCAAGACTAAAAATAGGTAACTCTAAGGAGAGAGGGTATTGTTCAGAGATCAGATGGCTCACTCAAGCATTGGTCAAAGGGGAATTATTGAGGATTTTGATTTTAATTTGTGAGCAAATAATTTCAGTGTAAATAATGGAAACTGCAGTGTAATCTTAAAGAAATTAATTCAGACAAATCCTGACGCTGAAGTTTAAATGTTTAGTCACAAAATGGGAAGACAGGACTCATTGGAAAAGACCCTGATGTTGGGAAAGACTGAAGGCAAAAGAAAGAGGCAGGGGCTGTCTTTCTTTCTGCCTATATTTGTATTCCCAACACTTAGCAAATTGCCTGTAAGATAGTAAATGCTAAAAATGTTTGTTGACTTGATTAATAGGTAGAATTTGGACTTCTTAATCTCTCAGGAGTCTACTAAACTGGAGATTCCATTTATCAGTGCCAGAATAAAGAAGCATTAAACTCAAAATTCAGTGCAATGTATGTATGACCTATATCTAATTGTTTGCCATTTAGGGGAGGAGAAGAGGAAGAGGGAAGAGAGGAAAGAATAGAATTTGCAATTCAAAGCTTTAAATACAAATGCTTAAAAAAAATATAGTGCTAGAGGAAACATCTCTAGGAATATGAGACAAAAAGAGAAAAGTTCTACTAGATATCAGAACAGTTTTTTTGTTGTAGGCCACTTTCTAGACCATTGTGATTGATGCCCTTATTTTGCTTACCACTGGTGCAGAGAGGTACAGCACAGTATTCCCATCTTATAGCTCTGTCCTTCGTGAAGCACCAGGGCCGTTCCCTTTCTCCTCCTGGATTTCGGCAATAATTCTCTGCAATTGATAGCTCAGGGAACATCTGAGGTGTCTTTCTGTGTACTTGGGGGGCCTGATGAAAAAAAAATAGCCATATCAGTGATTATTCTTTCCAAACCAAATCCAAATATTAGGAGCTTTGATTTGCTATAATTTTCTTTAGATGATTCTTCCCTTTCTCCTTCTCCTTCCCCTAACCAGATCAAAGATTAGACACTGATAATTATATCTCAGAAAAGATGCACCATTCACTTCATTTCTGATTGGAATCCCAAAAACTGTATGAATTGAGGTGAAGGATATAGCAATTGGCCAGGAATTCTCCTAGACAAGCTCTATTTATCCATAGATGGAATCTACTGGTGAAAACTATTGCACTAAACAGAAACATGTAGATAAAGAAAATCAATGGAAAAAATAGAGGTAAAATAGCTAAACAACAAACATTTAGCTAAACAATAGCTAAACAAAAAACTTTTTTTTTCCTAAGAGTCTTTTAAAAGCTCACCTGTTCACTCCATTTCTGACAAGGAATGCCTGATACTGTGACATTGATGGTACCTTGATACAATCTTCCCTTGTCTTGATAGCAAGTTGCTGAAACAAAGAGAAAAAAAGAAGTAAACTTTTAATATCAAAAGAACAATTGACATATCAAAATTTAAAATGAAGGCTAAATACACACAGCCTACATTTGGAGTAAAAGTAGAATACAAATGACTTTAGTAACAATAGGAATGGAAAAGAACAAACTTTCTTTTTTCAAGGCAATTAGGGTTGTCACTTTTTCAGGGTTACATGTGTTAAGTGTCTGAGGCCAGATTTAAAGCCAGATCCTCCTGATGACACAGTAGATAGAGCACTGAAGTCAGGAGGACCTGGATTTTAAATGATGTTAAATAGGGCCAAGTAAATCATACACAATGTGAGGAATAAATCTTTGGACTCAGAAAGGGGTGAACTTAAAAGTCTGTTTTGTTACACACAAATGCAGAAGTGGATGTGGATAGGCACCCACCTAGGAGAGGAAGATTAAGCATTATATCCCTATTCCCAGTCACAAGTTCCCTCCTCTGTTTCCCCATTTGCTGGGTATTCCAGGAGGTACAACTTCTCACTCTTGCCTACTACATGTTTAACCCTTCCCTCTTCCCTCACATGCATCACATGATCATTAAAATGAGCTTAAACTCCTGGGGAAAAGAAGTTAATATTGATGAATTAATTATGCATAAGCACTTCAAATAAAATAATCTCTACCCTACTTTACTACCTTCTACTCTTGAACAAGACATCCCCCCCCCTTTTTTTAATCTGGTCCTTCTGCTAACTGCTACTTCTGAATTTATGCAAACAGTGATTCCTATAAGCTGTATATTTACTTAGAAAACCACCTATTATCTATGTTCTATTGCGTTTTTATTTTGTTAATCATCTCCTAGTTATATTTTATTATGGTTCCAGTGTCTCATAATATAGTGGGGGTGCATGTGGCTATATGTTTAAGACCTTGGTATTGAGCAATTTCTTAAGACTATAAGCAATAGAGAGGGAAACAGCCTGTGAAAGAGTCAGTTTCCTCTTATGGAAGTTCCCGATGCATTGGAAATTATAGGTTCTGACATTGTTTAGATCTCTTTTGAAAGATAATGGCATTGTTTTGTTCATTTTAGTATCAGCTGTACAGAATTCTATTTCCAAATTTGGGACATGAATTCAATTTGAGTGTTTTTCCTCTTTTTTTTTTTTAAAGAAAAGAAAAAAATTCCATCACTAAAAACATTAGGACATATTTCTGATTTAATAACAGATAAGCCATGAAGAATAATCTGACAGATTAATGCCATTAGCTTTATAGAAACACCAGTGGATCTGGGAAAACCAAAATCATTAGATTATAATGAGCATTCTAGTGCTAACTTGCTGAGTCAAATATTGTCCTTATACACACAGAGCCCAGATAAATTATTCATGGAATTTGGCTTAGCATGGAGTGAGCCTAAGTTCCTTTGTTTATTAGAAATAGATTGCACCCTTGACATGATTCTAACTTCCCCTAACAATCTTGTTTTGCTTATTAGTCATGCAAGGTAATTATTTCTTTTTACAAGAAAATTGTTTACTTTTAGTGAGTTCTGTTACTGACAGTAGTCTGTAGGCTATTGTTTTGAGAAGTCTATTTCCTGTGATGGATTATTCTGGTCCACTTGCTGCTTTTCTTCATAGGCATTCATCAGCTCCCATCTCTATGCTTTTGCCCAGGCTCTCCCCATGCTTGGAAGATATTACCTCCTCATCTCTGCATATTAAAATTCCTAGTTTTCTTCAAATTTCAGCTTCAGTACAATCTCCTATACAAAGTCTTCCCTGCTCCCCTGCCTGTTAATCTCCCCTCCCAACTGCATTACATATATATATTTTTTATTTCTCTGAATGTGTTATTTTCTTCCACAGAATATAAATCTTTGAAGACAAGAACTGTCTTAGTTTAGTCTTTATATTCCACGACCCTAAGAACAGCTGCCACATAGTAGGTGCTTAATAAATGTTTTTTGATTGATCTTTTTTCTTTCCCCTCTTTATGCTACTGGAAAAGGCCCAGAAAGAAAGGCATAAAGACAACTAAATAGATTACCCAATAATAGTAATAGATGATCCAATAATAGTAATGTACAAAAGTGAAATAACAAAAAACCTAAATGAAAAATAGTTTCCTATCGGTAATGATGCTTGAAAATATTCTCCCCTTGTCAAACTGGGCATACCCTTTGACCTAGCAGTGTTTCTACTGGGCCTATATCCCAAAGAGATCTTAGAAGAGGGAAAAGGACCCACATGTGCAAGAATGTTTGTGGCAGCCCTTTTTGTAGTGGCTAGAAATTGGAAACTGAAGGGATGCCCATCAATTGGAGAATGGCTGAATAAATTATGTTATATGAATGTTATGTAATATTATTGCTCTGTAAGAAACGACCAGCAGGACGATTTCAGAGAGGCCTGGAGGGACTTGCATGAACTGATGCTGAGTGAAATGAGCAGAACCAGGAGATCATCATACACAGCAACAACAGTATTACATGATGATCAATTCTGATGGACATGGCTCTCTGCAACAAAGAATTGTCTCAAACCAGTTCCAATTGTTCACTGAAGAAAACCATATACACCCAGAGAGAGGGAAATGAAATATGGACCACAACGTAACATTTTCATGATCTCTATTGACATTTGCTTGCATTGTGTTGCCTTTCTTTGATTTCTTTTTTTTTTTCTTGTAGATAGGATTTTTCTTGCATAACTTCTCAAACTTTTCAACATAATTAACATGTAGTGGACTTCCTGCCATCTAGGGGAGGGGAGGGGACTGGAGGTAAAATTTGTAATGGAAAACTTTGTAAAGATCAATGTTGGGGAACTACCCATACATATGTTATACAAATAAAAAGCTTTAATAAAAAAATAAAGAAAGAAAATATTCTCCCCTTTCTACCAATTTGAAGTCTTTTTAACATTTGTTTAATTCACCTTCCCATTCCTAAGAGGTAACGATATTAGACTTGGCTGAAATGTTGAGTTTTGCTGAATTGTTTTTTTTCTTCCTCTTTAGTTTTTATTATTTTATTCTCTGATACAACTGTCTTCAGAGGGCAAAGATATCTTTGGAAATCAAGGTGATATAAAAGTGAAAGAAAGATAGTAAAGGAGAAAAAAAGGAGAGAGAGAGAAGATGGATTGGGGAAGGAAGAGAAACAGGGATAAAGATTAAGGTAGAGAGAATTTATGTGTGTAGATGCATATGTATATATTTATCTATGTATGTACATGTATATATGGATATGAGTGCATATGTGTGTGTATGTATATGGAAAATAGAGAGAAAGACATTGTGTAAGAGAGAAAGAGACCGACACAGAGACAGACAGACACACACAGAGACACACATAGAGAGGGACAGAAACAGAGACAGAGAGAGACAAAGAGACAGAGAGAGACTCAGAGACAGAGACAGACAGACAAAGATACACACAGAGAGAAACATTAGCAGAAAGACACAGAGAGAACCGCAGTGAATAGTGCCAGGCCTGGAGTCAGGAAGACTCATCTTCATGAATTCAAATATGTTCTCACTAGCTGGTGACTGTGGGCAAGTCATTTTATGCTGGTTACCTCAGTTGTCTCATCTGGAAAATTATTTGGAAAAGGAAATGACAAATTTCTGTATATTTGCCGAGAAAACCCCAGATGAGATCATAAAGAATCAGACACTCCTGAAATGAACAATGATAACAACCAAAAATATACATATACACTCAAATAATATTGTTTCTATTAAATACACTAAATTGCATGGCATATATTTTGTATTTACACAGATATTGCTGAACTATGGGTAAAGTTTTATGATTCATTGGACAACAGTGAATTATGGAGTGGTCAAACATTAGAATTATTAGAACATTAGAAGAACACTTAGAAATCATTCCAAAAGTCTGTCTAGGGCAGAAGTTTAAAAAAAATTGATTGCTTCATTTCTCAATATGTCCTTCCTCCTACTCTCTGAGACTTATCTCTTAGAATAATAATAAAGGGTGTGGGGAGTTGGCAAGTAGTGGGATGTGTGATCTTGGGTGAGCCACAGCCTCTGTGAGTTTTAGTTTTTTCATCCATAAAGAGATGCAATAAGACAGCCTCTGAAATTCCTTTCAGACATAGATATTTAATTCTAAAACAACTTAGAAAAACTAATCAACATTTTAAAATAAGTCTGATATTATATACAGTATTCCACACCTATAGTCCCCCTCCTTACTACTAACAGATTTTCACTGTTCCACAAGACTTTTTCTGCCAAAAACAGATAGTTCTTTAAAACCTCTCAATTTCAAAAACTGACTTCTTTTCTTTCCTCCTGCCCCTCCTCCCACCCCCTCCTTCCTCCTCCTCCTCTTCCCACTCCCTCCTTCCTCCTCTTCCTTCTCCTCCTCCTCCCATCCTCTCCTGATACTATATTGAATTCATTTACCTCCATTTTCCCATTCCTGTTTTTTCAGGTATCTTCTGGAAAAGAGGTCTTGCAGAGTTCAGCTCCCCAAGTTCACAGATAAAAAGACTGAGGCCTAGAGAGACTCTACTACATCACACAAGTAACAATAAGGGATATGCAAAACTAATGATTTCCAACAGGAAATCAACAGGAGCAAGTCACTCAACTTCTTTTTCATTAAGAAGGATCACTATGTAGTATCATATTTCTAAAGGCTTTGGTTAACTAATGTTCACAAAAGAAAGCAGAAAAATTTAGTGCTTTAAATTATTTGATGACTTTTGATTTAGAATTTGTTAGAAAGGTTTCTGTCTTCCTTTTTGAGTCTTAGGTGACTAAGAGAGGCATGAACTTGATTTAATTTCTATAAGACAGTAGAAACAAATTTACAACCTTGCTTTCTTGAAAGCCCCAGGACTGAGAGAAGAATAAGTCTGAAGATTTGGGGCTTGGAAGTTGGATGCCTATTCTGGTCCTCAAGCATATGGGTTCAATCCTAATCAGTTTCTAATAGGGTGAGGAGAGGGTAATGGTGGTCCTAGGTTTATTTTTCTTATACTCTTTGACTCGTGACATCTGGAACCATAGGGTCAAATTATTTAAAGCTTAGTTATTGATGAATGTCGAAGGCTTCTTCACAATGGAGGAAATTAGAAAAGTAATCAATGTATAATATGAATCAAGCATGGGACAAGTTTTTATTTCTTAGACACAGAAGACTCATTGCATATAGCAAAAGAAAAAGGATTAAAATAGTACATTAACAACTAATATACTGTTGGTAGAGCTATAAATTGGTCCAGCCACTTGGAAAAACCATTTAGAACTTTTTTATTAAAAACAAAACAAAACTAAACAAAAAAACAAAAAAACACCACCACCACCACCCAAGCTGTTTGTGCTCTTTGACCTAGAGATTCTGTTAAGGAAGTCAGAGACAGAAAAACCCCCACATATACTAAATATTCTTTTCAGCTGCAAAAGTGATACTTTGCATAAGTAACAAAGTAGATGCTCTTTGGTTGGGGAATGGCTGAAAAAATATGATATATGAGTAGGGAAAGGTACTTGACTTATGTTTTCATTACTGTAAGGAACTCCCAGATGTGGAAACTCCCTGTACCAATGAAAGTTAACTCCTCTGCAATTTATAATCTTAAAGAAAACTGAGACATTGAGTGACAGTGAATATGGGCCAGGGATGTAACTTGAGTCTAAGTATTTGCAGTTTTGAGACCTGTTTTCTCTTTACTATGCCTGGGCTTCTTTTCTATTTTTTAGTGAGTGCCAAGTTATTTTGAGGATAAATATTAATAATAATATTAATAGTATAATATAAGAATATAGAAATATTGTTACAATATATTTGTGTTATAACATATCTATAAATTATTATAATATAATATTTATATATTGTAACTTATAGTTATATTATGATATATGATTACACACATATTTTATTGGTAATTATTAATATATTATGATATATAATACCTAATATATGATTATATATCACATGTATATATGACAATATAATATAATTAAATTATATAATACAAACTTAAAATTATGTATTATAATTATATAGTATGTTATATAATAAAATATATATTAGTAACAGAAATAGTTAATATCAGTGCTAATATTGATTTTTGAAATTTAGTAACTCTATGCTTCCGTCACTCCTACTTTTTTCCTTTTTTTCCTTCTTAACATTCTAGATTTTTTGTTCTTTCAAATGAATCTTGTGATCATTTTTTCTATAGAGTATAGAGTGATCTATAAAGTATGCATTGACAGTTTGATAGTATTAAGGTTATACTTCCTTAGACATGTTTTATTGTTTCTTTAAGATATATGTCTATAGGTTGCTTGCTATCATATTACTAAGACCACCAAATAGGAACAGAAAAGTAAGAAAAATCTTAGACTAAATGCTTTTACATGATTGACAATGGGAAACCACTGAAAGTTTCTGAATATGGAAGTAGTATGATTATAGAAGAGCAATGAGAAGATTATTCATATAGTAAGCAGTATGAAAGATGGATCAGAAAAAGGGATAGACTAGAAGGGAGAAGGCTAATTAGGAGGAGATTATTATAAATATTCTCAAATGTAATCTATTCTGTACTCTTCCTCATGTCTGTATTATTTTTGTGTTGATTCAATATTACCCAGGGCTATCTCTAGTCATTCTGATCTGTATCTTGCCACTGGACCCAGATGGCTATGGAGGGGAAAGTGAAGCAGATGACCTTGCACAGCCCTCATTCATTTATATTCCAATTCACTTGCATGTTCCTCTTCTAGAATGAAGGACAAACAACAATCCTAATTATAAGACGCAGTCTTGTATCTTTGTTTTTACGTAGTAGAAGTATTGAATCCATTGAATACAACAGAAACTTGAGTTCAAATACTGTCTCAGATTATGTTTGACAGCAAGCAATTCACTTAATCTCTTAAAATATGGAGTTGTCAAGACTATATCTGATATATTAGGTTTGTTGTTAAGCCCTGAGAGGAATCCTGCCCCAAATTATGCTGTAGTGTTGTCTGTCACGGAATCTTGAAATGATGCTACTATATGTAACAGAGGAGTATCTTTAAGGTTTCAGTTTGTGTCATCAAATTCAATACTATTTGTTGTTCAGTTGTGTCTGATTCTATGATATCATAGACTGTACTGTCCAAGGGGTTTTCCAGTATCCAAAGATATTGAAAGAGTTTGCCATTTCCTTCTCTACTCAGTTAAGGCAAACAGAGTGTTAAGTGACTTGCCCAAATTCACATATCTACTATCTGAAACAGATTTGAATTCAAATCTTCCCAATTCCAGGGCTAATACTCCATCCATTGAGCAAACTACTGGCCATTATTTCATTACCAAAAAATCATACAAGATTGTGGCACCTAACATTCTCTGTATCTTTTGACCAGTTGGGTGATTATGAAAGTATGGTCAGCAGTTGTCAGAGCCCATCTATTTCCTTCTTATGTCTTCATTAACAGTGTTTTTAATAAGCAAATCATTCTTACAAATAATTTATAGAGGTGAAAACACTAGAA
Source organism: Myrmecobius fasciatus (assembly GCA_023553655.1). Taxonomy (NCBI): domain Eukaryota; kingdom Metazoa; phylum Chordata; class Mammalia; order Dasyuromorphia; family Myrmecobiidae; genus Myrmecobius; species Myrmecobius fasciatus. The sequence continues at coordinate 91,167 of JAJPUD010002698.1, read as the reverse complement.
TATTTTTTGTTTATTATTGATTTTTTTCTTGCCTTGTTTTTTGGTTATAATACCATATAAGATTCCCAACTATATTTGTTTTCAGGTCTTGCAGATATTTTGAAAATTGATCACATGATCAAACAAAATTGTTTTGTGTCCAGCATAGATATTTTTCTGTATGGATTCAGTGTAGTCTAGTCTAACTGCTTTTCTTAATTTCATTTTCTTTTTTTTTTTTTGTTATTGTTCCTGTTGTTTTATATTTCTATTTTTAAATTTAGAAAATTATTTTAATGGTATTTTATTTTTCCAAATATATGCAAAGATAGTTTTCAACATCAGCTTTGCAAAACTTTGGGTTCCAAATTTTTCTCCCTCCCCTTGTTGTGCCTGTCTCAGTTTCCCTCAGTTACTGTCTCAGTCTTCCTCAGTTACTGTCTCAGTTTCCCTCAGTTGCAGTATCAGTTTCCTTCAGTTGCTGTCTCAGTTTCCCTCAGTTACTGTCTCAGTTTCCCTCAGTTACTCTCTCAGTCTCCCTCAGTTACTGTTTCAGTTTCCCTCAGTTGCTATTTCAGTCTCCCTTAATTGCTCTGTCCCAGAATAGCAGCCCCCACTTCCTGACCTTCAGAAATAATTGGACTCACATTCCAAAGTAATCATGAAACCTCCAGATGGCCAGCCTCGACCTACCCTTATCTGTGACCCAGACGAAGAGGACTTTGGCAAGCCTCCTTACTCCCTAACCTGTCAGAACTGAATTTATGGTTTCCTTGGACACCAGATGTGCTCAGCTGTTCCCATGAGTTCTTTGTCTCCCTGGGCTATAGGAACCCTATATTAATCCATGACTTTCCTCAATGGAGTGCTGATTACTTTGTATTCAGTCAGCTAACATGGCTACTGAGTACTTTGTATTCAATCGGCTAACATGGCTGTGGCTGTGTTAGTCTCTGGCCTGGACTGTGTGCTTTGAGACATGAGTCCCACCAGTCCTGATCCATAGCTATGGATTCTGAACTCTCAATTAACATCAATAAAGCATTACCTAATTTCCACTGTGTGATACTGCCTCAGTTTCTCCCTGAGCATTACACCCTCCCTTTCTCCTTCCCTAAGATAGTAAGCAATTCATTATAGGTTAAACATGTGCAATTCTTCTAAATATATTTCCATATTTGTCATGCCATGAAAAAAAAATCAGATCTAAAGGGGAAAAAGCACAAGAAAGAAAAAAAAAGCAAACAACAACAAAAGTTGAAAATATTATGCTTTGATCCACATTCAATCTCCATGGTTCTCTCTCTGCATGTGAATGGCACTTTCCATGACAAGTTTATTGGAATTGATTTGAATCATCTTTCAGTTTCATTTTCTTAAACATCATTTCCACATAATCATATGATAAGTATATTGAAAATGAAAAATCCAAATGGCAGATCATTGGTGAAAGAAAGCATTCACTAGAAATACTGGTAGACAGATTTCTTTCTTTCTTTCTTTCTTTCTTTCTTTCTTTCTTTCTTTCTTTCTTTCTTTCTTTCTTTCTTTCTTTCTTTCTTTCTTTCTTTTTTTTTTTTTTTGCGGAGGCAATTGGGGTTAAGTAACTTGCCCAGGGTCACAAGCTAGGAAGTATTGAGTGTCTGAGGTCAAATTTGAACTTAGGTCCTCCTGACTTTAGCAGTGCTCTATCCACTGCACTACCTAGCTGCCCCCGACTGATTTTATTTTATTATTCTCTTCTAGTTTCATTATTAAATACTTTTGGAATGATTTTCTTTAGTTGGATTTTATATCCAGTCTTCTATAAGCTTTTTTCCCCTCCCCTATTCTTCACTAATCTATAAATAAGACTGTTTATAATCTTCTATGATCCCCTTTCCTCAAAATTTTGCATATGAATTTTCTAAATCAGCATTGCCCTTGGCTACTATATTCTTCAAGATAGAGAGATCAAGTAGTTGCTGATTAAGGAAATGTATACATTCTTTTGGCCTTTAGTGTTTGTTTTATATCTTTTTTCTCCTTTCTTTTTTTTGCTAAAGTAATTGGGGTTAAATGACTTGTTTGCAGCTAAGAAGTAATAAATGTCTGAGACTAAATTTGAACTCAGGTTCTCTGATTTCAGGGGTGGTGCTCTATATATTGTGCTATCTAACTGAATTAAACTTCTAAAAGAAAAGCTGGTAAATAGAATCAATATCTATTCCTTTGTAATTTTCTACTTTTTAGTGACTGCATCTTATTTAAATAAGTGAGGAAGTATATGTAAGTATATGCAACATTTTTATATAGATTATTGTTGATTCTGGTCGATAAATGACTTCTGTATCCAGTTATTTCTTGTCTATTAAGATATTTTAAATTTCATTTGTTTTGTTCTGTTCCTTGATGCTTACCATATCTGACTTGTTCTAACTCTCTTCTTGAGAACAGTATTCATGATATATAAATATGAGGCTTTCGAGTGGTCTAAAAAGTCATTGTCTCTTTATTTCTTAATCCTAGATCATATTTTACCAGAATACTTTTCACTATTCTCTTCTATGCCCATCTTCAATGTTCTACTCTCTAAATATTAATGTATAAGTTGATTTGCTCAGGATTTATCAGTTTCTTCAAAGGATTTTATGGCTTTGTTTATTCTCTGGAACAAATGTTGACTCATAGGGACAATTACCTTAATTATTAGTTTTTTTATTATATTTGTCTTGAGCACTGCAATATGAGATGGACTACATGTCACATTAGGTATTTCTCATTGCCTTTGGTGTATAGCATAATGCACGTGGTTGATGTCTTTGTCCTTTCTCCAAACAAAACCTGAGTCATCTTCCCAGAGAACTACAACTTTCTTATGTTTTATGGTTTAATTTATGGAGCTAATGTCAATATGGATATGGTTTGATTTCTCCAGTAATATAACAATATAATCTAGTAATGAACTGGAGTAAGGATCTTACATTAAGATTACATTAAGAATGAAAATGGCTAAGTTAATATTTTTAAGTGGAACAAAAATCAACACTCTTACACCATCACTGGCCTCAGAAAAGGCTATGTGGATTTGGGGGTCATCTTGTATTTTTCTTTGGTACGTGGACATCAATGGTCAAATTGTTGTTCCACAGTTCCCATGTCTCAGTTTCCCTCAGTTGCTCTGTTTCAGTTTCCCTTGATTGTTCTGCCCCAAAATAGCAACCTCCTTCCTTCTGACCATCAGAAATAATTGGACTCACATTCCAAAGGAGTCAAAAAACCTACAGATGGTCCACCTCAATATACCCCTTATATTTTGGCTCCAGACTTACTGTCTTCCAGTTCCTGTCTCGAAGCTTCCTTTACTCCCTACCTGTCAGAATTGAATTGATAGCCCTTCCTGGAACTCAATTCTCCTCTCCCCCCCTACCCCCCGCAAGTGCTCAAACCCCTCCTTCTGTTCCTTCTGCATTGTGAGCTCTTTCTTCCCAGGATTCTATAAAAATGTTATGACCAAACTTACTATTTGCTGGACCTGCTTGAGATCCAGTCGGCTGGCATGTCTGTCCGTCTAAACTCTTAATGGACTGTGGACTTTGAGACAAGAGCCCCAGCAGTCCCGATCCATAGCTATGGATTCTGAACTCTCAGTTAATATCAATAAAGTATTATCTAATCTCCAATGTGTGATACTGCCTCAGTTTCTCCCTGAGCATTACAAAATAATTCACCAACAAATTATCCAGTCCACTCTTGGCATTTAGCTAGGCTAAGTGGAGACAGTCTATTGCTGATATCATATCCAAAGTTTTTCCAGGTGGGTATGATTAACCAGTGCTCAGACTCTGTCAGCACAATCTTGAAAAAACTAAGGTCACCTCTAAAACATAAAGTATCACGTGGATTTTTGGAGAAGTAAATGCCTCTAACAATGAAAGAATTAAAGAAATACAGTAGGAATAATTTTAATTATTAGCATTGGGGAAAAGAAAATCTAATTTAATACTTCAGTTGATCTGTGAGTTTCCTGAGTCAGATCTGATGTAGATTTTTCTTTAGAGGATGTAGATAAAAAATTTCTCCATGTACTCTCCTCCTCTGTGACTCACTTCTCAAAGCCTCCATGAGGGGTTTATCCAATGTTTTGGGTATCTTCCTAAGCTCTCTTGACATTGAGTGTAGAGAAATCCAGCAAAGACGCTGGATTCATCAGTTATCCTTCACTTTTTCCATATAAGCAAAAATCATACATTGAAAATTAGGGCACTTTAATAGTTTGATTCAGACACAAATGGAATAATGCTCTCAGGAAGAACCCTTTAGAAGTTGACATTGAAATTTTGGAAATCTTTATCTGTTTTTCTAATTTAAACATCCTTTTTTCATATAAGCACAAGTTTAGACTAGGAGAGGTTATAACCTTATAAGGTCAAAGAGATAGATGAGATAGCAGTTAAAATCTCTTGACCCTGAGTGTAGTTTATTATTTTTTCCTCTTCTTTCTCCTTCTACTTGTTGTACAACTTCATGAGTGTAGAAAACTCCCAGTGACAAACTTCCTCTATTAATGCAGATCACAAAATTCTAGTCCTACGTGTTTAGAGCACTGAGATTTGTTGAGAGTCACACATCCATTAAGTGGCAGGGTTAGGACATGAGCCCAGAAATTTCTGACTCCAAGGACAATTCTCCTTTCACTTTCCTATCTGGTCTCCCCAACAACTATGAGGTAGTCATAAGGTAAGTGGATAAAAAGCTGGCTTTAAAGCTAAGAAAACCTACATTATAGTCTTGCCTCTGATACAAATTGCCTCTAAGATTCTGGTCACTTAACTTTTTAATGCTCTAGGTGCTCCACATTAGACACATTCCACCTACAGTACTTCCTGTCTTTTCATTGTCTCAATTACTATTGGGTTTAATACTACTACTCTAGGCAGCACTCTTAAATGAAAGGTTGCAGAGAAGATGCCAGCTTGTTTTAGTGGAGGGAATTTCCTCACCTGGGGAATGGAATTGTAGATTTGGTCCCAAAGGGAACTATGTTAATCACAGTGCATATTTCAACTTAAGCCACTTGTACCATCAAATAATCAAATGTCAAGTTTTATGCCATGTTTAAATGCTCCATATTTTTTCTCTGATTAAGACAAAGAAATAGATGCAAAGAAACATGCTGGTTACTAATGAAACACATACAAGAATTCGAGAATACACACAAAACTACTTACTTGTCATGTTATCTTTTTTTAAATCTGAGGGGGAAAGGGCAAATGTTAAAAAAATGAATAATAGGTTTTCCAATTATTCTGTGAAAGATCATTAAGAAAGAAATCATTTCTCAGCTTTATAGTATGTAGTAGGAAAGCAGATTTCCCCGAAATTACTCACCCCAGATGTTTGGGATAACTACATGGTCACTTATGAAGCTCATTATGGCAACATGGAGTTGATCAGTTTTATTTGGTGAAGTCAGCAGTTTGAAGCACATGTAATGAGGATTTTTGCTTAAGTATCTGCTTCAAGCTGCTCTGGAGAGATTTTTTAAAGAGTAATTTAGTTCTTCCCTCCTCTGATTAAGTCAATTCAGGGCAAGTCTTAGTTCTTTCTTTCAACATCCCAAAGAAAGGTACTCAGATCTTGTAAAGATCCATTGTGAAGTAAGGCCAGGCTTCTGGTAAAGATAAAGCTTTCAATGGGTTTAGAATGAATTCATTCTTTTTTTTTTTTTTTTTTTTTTTTTTTTTACAATGACCTTTGAAACTAGATAGTTTAATTTTCCTTTTAACCTGAGGAAAGGGAGAGTTAATTCATAAGAGTAACCTTGCCCTAAGAACATACCCTTTTATTCTCCTCTAAATACTAAGTAAAGCAGAGATTCTTAATCTTTTTATTTTGGGGGTAATAGATCCCATTAGTATCTGGTAAAACCTGTGGATCTCTTCTTAGAATACTTTTAAATACATAAAATAAAATACCAATTATAATTGATAGACAGTTATCAAAATATTTTTAAAAATGTTCATGGATGGCAAGAACCCCTGAGGTAGAGGATTCTGCATTACCTAAATGTGGCACTTTTGTACAAGCCATGGGCTCCTTGTGCATGCTGGGAAGCTTGGTACATTCAGGCAAGATCAACAAATGCAATCCAGATTTATACAGGCCTTTGTGGGATTTTTCTTCCAGTGTCAACCACTCCTTTATGCAGAATAGATCCTTCACAGCCAGGCAGTGCTCTCTAAAACATTTTATGGAGAACAGTGAGAGGAACTGTTTAGAGTAACATGTTAGTGCAGTGTTTAAGATATAATTTATATGTCATGTTTTCAAAACAATATGGCAGTGCAACTGATTCTCATTCCAAGAAGGATCTTAAATTCATTCCTTGATTTTAAAACATAGGAAGCTTTATAGGGAACAGAGTTTTCCATCTTAGATATTCCAGTAGCATAGCTTGGATTTTTTTTTCTTTTTTTTATTTTTTGCTGAGGCAATTGAGGTTAAGTGACTTGCCCAGGGTCACACAGCTAGGGAATGTTAAGTGTCTGAGACCAGATTTGAACTCAAGTCCTCCTGACTTCAGGGCTGGTGCTCTATCCACTGCGCCCCCTAGCTGCCCCCATAGCTTGGATTTTTAACACAAGTAATTCTAAGGTCCAGGATTACAAAGGAGGGATTATCTATAAATTTGGAATAAAACAGATTATATGTGTGTAAGGAAGACCCATTGTATTTTGGAAGAATTGTAAAAAATAATCAGCTGCAATAAATAAGTTCCTTTTAGAATTAGGATCACAAATCTCAGAGGCCAGAGATTAGGGAGATTAAAATATGACTAAACTCATAGTCCTAGTAGGTGCCAGATATAGGATTTGAACTCAGTTCCAATACTTATTCTATTGAACCAGTCTCTTTATATTGCCAAACTTTAATATAAGAGCGTAATTCCTGGGTTCTTGATTTTTGCTAACAACATTTTTTTTCTTTTGCCAGTATTTTGACCAAAATACAAAGATTAGGCATCTAAAAAGACAGCACACTATAGTGGGAAAAGCCCCCTTCTAGGATCTGATGATTATCCCCAATCTCCTTCTGCAACTTTGAGAGAGTTTTTTATGATATCTGGACCTCAATGACCTTATCTGTAAAGTTGTAAAGATAGCTTGAGTTTCCTTCCAGCTTTGATGCTACCTTAGGCTTTCTTAATCGAATTATCTTTCTTCTGCATTAATGTCCTCTTATATCTAAAACTCTATTGCACTCACATTGAAATATTTGTGACAGTGAACAACTACAAGCTGCCTAAGTATCCTCACTGTAGGGCTGGCTGAATAAACTGTGATAGACACAGTATCCCAAAAGTTTTGGTGTGAAATAAAAATGTACACAAATCTTTGGACATCTTGTCTAACAGAATGCTTATGATTCCAATAAATCTGACAAATCTGAGGAATATAAAAATATCATAATACAAAAAGAAGAAAGCAACAACAGAAGTAAAATATGTATGTAAATGATGCCTACTTATATTTTGTTGTTTTGGTCTGGTTCAGTGATTTTATTAAAATAGGGAACTCCCAATATGAAAACTCCCTTTACCAGTACAAATGAGCAATTCTTTTATAAACTTTTGTTAGCCATTTTAAGTTATGTCTGACTCTTCATGATCCCATTTGGCTTTCTTGGAAAAGTGCTGAAGTGTTTTGCCATGTTTCCAGCTCATTTTACAGATAAGAAAACTGAAGCATATAGTTAAGTGACTTGGCTGGGTTCACACAGCTAATAAGTGTCTGAAAGTGGATCTGTCTTCCTGACTTTTATCTGCCACTCTACCCAATGCACCACCTGTCTTAGAGTCCTAGAATGTTGTGTGTGGCACTGTGAAATTAAATAATTTGCCCAGGGTTATACAGCTACTATCTGTAAAAGGCATCGCTTGAACTCAAGTCTTCCTAACTTTATCCACTTTATATGCCATGTGCTTTACATGCTTTTTTAAAAATTATTTTTAAAATTCTATTTTTTAATTTATTTTAGGTTACACATGTATGTTCCTTTTTTACATATTTCTAAATGAGTTATATAGGGAGAGAAAAAGAACAAAAGGGAAAAACCAGGAGAAAGAAAAAAAAGAAGAAAAAAATGGAAAATAATATGCTTTGGTCCACATTTAGTTTTCATAGTTCACTCTCTAAATGCAGATGGCATTTTCTATTCAAAGTTTGTTGAAATTTCCTTGGATCACTGAATTGCTGAGAAGTCTATCATAATTGATCATTATACAATCTTGCCATTGCTGGTTCTGCTTGCTTCACTCAGCATCAGTTCATGTAAGTTTTTCCAGGCTGATTTTTGCTGTCTCACAGAGTCAGCTTCTATTTCATAACACTCTTTGAATTTCTTCTGTGACCATTTTGTCCTCCTCTGAGTTTGTTTTTTGGTATGTCCTGTCACCATAATAACTTTCTATGGTCAAGGTTCTTTTCTGTTTCTTGCTCATTTTCTATCCTTTTCTTTTTGTCTTTCCTCTTTTTTTTTTTTTTTAACTTTTATGATTGAGTTCTACTCCTGGGGTAAAAAGGGCATTATCCCAAGCTTCTTGTGCAGCTCTGAGCCTTAGCTTTGAACACAGGGGCCCCTTGGTTTGTAGGGGGTAGATTTGCCTGTTCTTTTCAGGAAACAGCCTGATTTCCTAGAGTTTGCCTGCTGAATTGGCCACAAGACCAAAGAGACTTCTTGGAAGTGCTCATACAAGGCAAATATGAGAAGAAGAAGAAAAAATGAGAAAGGAAATAAGAGGTATGCATGAGAGAGTCAATAGCTTGGAAAAGGAAGGAAAAAATTGTTTAAAGCAAATAACTCCTTAAAAAGTAAAATTAATCAAATGGAAAAAAGAGATACAAAAGCTAACTGAAAAAAAATCACACATTAAAAACTAGAACAGGGCAAATGGAAGCTAATGACTGTGAGACAGCCAGAATCAGTCAAACAAACTAAAAAGAATGAAAAAATGGAAGAAAATATGAAATACCCCATTGGAAAAACAGCTCACATAGAAAATAATCCAGAAGAAACAATTTAAAAATTATTGGCCTACCTGAAGGCCATGATTAAAATAAGAGCCTGGATAGTATTCTTCAAGAAATCATTAAGGAAAACTGCCCCAATATTTCTAGAAACAGAGGGGGAAAATCCATCAATCACCTTTGGAAAAAGTTCCCACAAGGAAAACCCCAAAAGGAATATTGTTGCAAAACTCTAGAACTACAATCTCAAGGAAAAAATATTGCAAGCTGCCAGATAAAAACAATTCAAATATTAAGGAGCAATAGTCAGATTACCCAAGATCTGGCAGCTTCTTCAATAAAGGATCCGAGGGTCTGTAATACCATATTCCAAAAGACAAAGGATCTAGGGTTACAACTAAAAATTAACTACCCAATGAGATGGAGTTTCAATGAAGTAAGAGACTTTCAATCATTTCTATTGAAAAAACCAAAACTAAACAGAAAATTTAATATACAAACACAGGATTCAAAGAGAGGCATAAAAAAGGTAAAATATATTATTTAAAGGTAAACTGTTTACATTCCTAGATGGAAAAATAAAATCTGCAGCTCTTGAGAACTATATCTGTTATTGGGGTAGATAGAGGGGGGGACCTCACATGGACTCAGGGTGTACTTGTGAATGAACTCTGATGTGATGACATCAAAGAAAAAGACATTAAAGGATGAGAAAAGGTCTATACTGGAAAGGGGGATATATACTGGAAAAGAGGAGGTATAATGGGACAATTAGTTCACATTAAGAGGTACAAAAGACCTATTCCAATCAAGGAAAACAAAGGAGGGAGATGAGCATTGTCTGAAACTTGATCTCATCAGTTTTGGCTCTCAGGGAATAACTTAATCATTCAGTTGTATAAAGAAATTTAGCTAACCCTATAAAGAAGTAGGAGGAGAAAGAAGAGAGAAAAGGGAGGGCAGAAACACCAGAGAAATGGTAAGAGAAGGGGGAAGGGGTGATGGAAGATAAGATAGTGGGTAGAATGGGTTAAAAAAACATTACTAAGAGAAGGGGGAGAGGTGATAGAAGATAAGGTAGTAGATGGGGTGGGTAAAAAAAACAAGACTAAAAACAGGGTGGAAAGAGAAAAAGTACATACAGAGGAGAAAATACAATAGAGGGAAATACAGAGCTGCTAATCATAACTGAGTGTGAATGGAATGAACTCTCTCATAAAGAGAAGTGAATAGCAGACAGGATTAAAAAACAGATTCATACAATATTTTGTTTACAAGAAACACAATTGACACAGAGAGACATATACAGAGTAAAAGTAAAAGGCTGGAACCGAATTTATTATGCTTTAGCTGAAGTAAAAAAAAAAGCAGAGGTAGTAATTCTGATCTCAGATAAAACAAAAGTAAAAATAGATCTTATTAATAGAGATAAGGAGGTAAAGTACAACTTGATAAAGGGTACTGTAAATAATGAAATAGTAATGATACTAAATGTATATGCACCAAGTGGTAGAGCAGGCAAATTTCTAGAGAAGATTTTAAGCCAGTAATAGGAAGAAATAGAAACTATTATAGTTGGGGACCTCAACCTTTCCCTCTCAGAATAAGACAAATCTAACTACAAAATAAACAAGAAAGAAACTAGAGAGGTTAATAGGATCCTAGAAAACCTAAATATGATTGACTTCTGGAGAAACCTGAATAGGGACAAAAAGGAATATGCCCTTTTCTTGCCACTACATGGAACCTACACAAAAATTGATTATGTATTAGGGAAAGAAAAAAAACACAAACTCACAATCAAATGCAAAAAGGCAGAAAAAGTAAATGCTTCCTTTTCAGATCATAATGCAATAGAAATTTTATTTGATAAAAGGACAGATAGACTAAAAAACAATTGGAAATTAAATAATTTAATTCTAAAAAATGAGTGGGTCAAAAAGCAAATCACAAAAACAATTCATAATTTCATCCAAGGGAATGACAATAATGAGACAACATACCAAAACCTATGGGATGTAGTCAAAGTAGTTCTTAGGGGAAATTATATATCTCTAAAAGCTACATTAATAAAATAAAGGAAGAGAAGATCAATGAATTGAGCATGCAACTAAGAAAGCAAGAAAAAGAACAAATTAAACCCCCCAATTAAATATTAAATTAAAAATTCTGAAACTGAAAGGAGAGAATAATAAAATAGAAACTAAGAAAACCAATGAACTAATAAAACTAAGAGTTGGTTTTATGAAAAAAGCCAACAAAATAGACACATTTTTGGTTAATTTGATTAGAAAAAGGAAAGAAAACACCAAATCAGTAACATATGAAATGAAAGGGTGAACTTGCCAACAATGACAAAGAAAGTAAAGCAATAAATAATAAAAAAAAAATTTTGCCCAACTGTATGGCAGCAAGTATGACAATCTAACTGAAATGGATGAATATTTATAAAAATATAAATTGCCCAGATTAACAGAAGAGGAAACAAGTTACTTAAATAGTCCCACTTTAGAAAAAGAAATTGAACAAGCCATTAATTAACTCCCTAAGAAAAAATTTTCCAGGACCAGAGAGATTTATAAGTGAATTCTACCAAACATTTAAGAACAATTAATTCCAATAGTATATAAACTACTTAGAAAAATGCGTAAAGGAGGAATACTGAAAAGTTCATTCTATGGCACAAATATGGCACTGATGCCGAAACAGAGAAAGAAAATTACAGACCAATCTTGCTAATGAACATCAATGCAAAAGTTTTAAATAAAATATTAGCAAAGAGATTATATAGCACTTTATCAGCAGGATAATATACTGTGACCAAATGGGATTTATACCAGGAATGCAGGGATGGTTCAATATCAGGAAAACTATTACCATAATCAATCACAGCAATAATAAAACCAACAGAAATCATATGATAATTTCAATAGATGCAGAAAAAGCTCTTGACAAAATACAGCACCCATTCCTATTAAAAACACTAGAGATCATAGGGAAAAAGGAAGTTTTGGTTATAATAATAAGTAGTATCCATCTAAAGTCAACAGTAAGCATTATTTGTAATGGAGAGGAGCTGGATACATTCCCAAAAGATCAGGGGTGAAACAAGAATGCCCATTATCAACCTTATTATTCAACATTCTACTAGAAATGCTGGCTTTAGCTATAAGAAAAGAAAAAGAAATCAAAGCAATTAGAATAGTCAATGAGAAAATAAAACTCATTATTTGCAGATGATATGATGGATGATGTACTTAGATAATCCTAGAAAGTAAACCAAAAATCTACTGAAAAAATTCACAGCTTTAGTAGAATTGCAGGATATAAAATAAACTCACAGAAATCATTAGCATTCCTATATATTACAGACAATGCCCATCAGCAAGTGACAGAAAGAACAATTCCATTTAAAATTACTGTAGACAAAATAAAATACATGCAGGTCTACCTCCCAAGAATTATATAAACACAATTACAAAACACTTCTCACACAAATAAAGTCAGATCTAAACAACTGGAAAAATATCAATTTCTCATGAGTAGGCTGAGTTAATATTTAAAAAATGACAATTCTGCCTAAATTGATTTACTTTTTCAGTGCCACATCAATAAAACTGCCAAAATTGTATTTTATAGAACTAGAAAAAATAATAACAAAATTTATCTGGAAGAGCAAAAGGTCAAGAATATGAAAGGAATTTATTAAAGAAAATACAAAGGACGGTGACTTAGCAGTACCAAACCTAAAACTATATTATAAAGCAGCAGTCATCAAAACCATTTGGTACTGGCTAAGAAATATGGATCTGTGCAATACATTAGATATACATGACAGTAATCAAGGCCTATACTGATCTAATATTTTATACCCTCCAAAACTCAGCTTCTAGAATACGAACTCAGTATTTGACAAAAATGCTGGGAAAACTGGAAAATAACTTCAGAAACTTGGCATAGGCCTACATCTCATACTCCATACCAACATAAGGTGAAAATGGATACATGATTTGGGCATAAAGGATGATACCATAAACAAATTAGGAGAACAAGGGATAATTTACCCAGCAGATCTTTGGAAGAGGGTGACCAAAGAAGAGTTAGAGAACATAATGAAAGGCAAAGTGGACAAATTTTATTACATTAAATTAAAAAAATTTTGTACAAACAAAACCAACAGAAGCAAGATTAAAAGAGTACAAAACTGGAAATATATCTTTATAATCAGTGTTTCTGTTAAACGTCTCATTTCTAAAATATATGAAGAATTGTGTCAAATTTATAAAAATACAAATCATTTCCCATTTGATAAGTGGTCAAGGGATTTGAACAGACACTTTTCAGATGACAAAATTAAAGCCATCTATACTTATATGAAAAAATGTTCTAAATCACTATTGATTAGAGAAATGTAAATTAAAACAACACTGAGCTACCACCTCACACCTCTCAGGTTGGTTAAGATGACAGGAAAAGATAATGATAAATGTTGGAGGGGATGTGGGAAAACTGGGGCACTACATTATTGGTGGAGCTGTGAAATGATCCATCCATTTTGGAGAGCAATCTGGAACTTTGCCCAAAGCACTATAAAATTTTACATACCCTTGATCCAGAAGTGCCATTATAGGTCTCTATCTCAAGGAAATCATAAAGGAGAAAAAAAGGATCCATACGTACAAAAATGTTTGTAGCAGCTTTTTTTGTGGTACCAAAGAATTGGAAAATAAGTTGATGCCCATCAATTGGGGAATGGCTGAACAAGCAATGGTATATGAAGGTAATAGAGTATTATTTTTTTTTAAGTTTAAAAAAGCATTCTTCAATTTATTTATTTATTAAAGCTTTTTATTTGTATAACATATGTATGGGTAGTTCCCCAGCATTGATCTTTACAAAGCTTTCCATTACAAGTTTTACCCCCAGTCCCTTCCCCTCTCCTAGATGGCAGGAAGTCCACTACATGTTAATAATGTTGAAATACTTGATAAGTTATGCAAGAAAAATCCTATCTACAAGAAAAAAAAAGAAAACCAGAGAAAGGCAACACAATGCAAGCAAATACCAATAGAGATCATGAAAATGTTATATTGTGGTCCATATTTCATATCCCTCTCTCTGGGTGTATATGGTTTTCTTCAGTGAACAATTGGAACTGGTTTGAGACAATTCTTTGTTGCAGAGAGCCATGACCATCAGAATTGATCATCATGTAATACTGTTGTTGCTGTGTATGATGATCTCCTGGTTCTGCTCGTTTCACTCAGCATCAGTTCATGCAAGTCCCTCCAGGCCTCTCTGAAATCGTCCTGCTGGTCGTTTCTTACAGAGCAATAATATTCCATAACATTCATATACCATAATTTATTCAGCCACTCTCCAATTCATGGGCATCCATTCAGTCTCCAGTTTCTACCCACTACAAAAAGGGCTGCCACAAACATTCTTGCACATGTGGGTCCCTTTCCCTCCTCTAAGATCTCTTTGGGATATAGGCCCAGTAGAAACACTGCTGGGTCAAAGGGTATGCCCAGTTTGATAACTTTTTGAGCATAGCTCCAAATTGCTCTCCAGAATGGTTGGATCCGTTCACAGTTCCACCAACAATGTATCAGTATCCCAGTTTTCCGACATCCCCTCCAACATTCATCATTATCTTTTTCTGTCATTTTAGCCAATCTGACAGGTGTGTAGTGGTACTTCAAAGTTGTCTTAATTTGCATTTCTCTGATCAATAGTGATTTGGAGCAACTTTTCATATGACTAGAGATGGTTTTAATTTCATCATCTGAAAATTGTCTGTTCATATCCCTTGACCACTTATCTATTGAAGAGTGTCCTGAATTCTTATATATATGAGACAATTCTCTATATATTTTAGAAATGAGACCTTTATCAGAACCATTAAATGTAAAGATGATTTCCCAATTTGATGCTTCCCTCCTAATCTTGTCTGCATTAGTTTTATTTGTACGAAACTTTTTAACTTAATATAATCAAAATTATCCATCTGGTGTTCAATTAGGAGTTCCAGATGTTCTTTGGACATAAATTTATTCCATCTCCACAGGTCTGAGAGGTAAACTATATTACGTTCCTCTAACTTGCTTACAAAGTCACTCTTTATATCTAGATCATGAACCCATTTAGATCTTATCTCGGTATGTGGTGTTAGGTATGGGTCAAGCTCTAATTTCTTCCACACTAGTTTCCAATTTTCCCAGCAGTTTTTGCCGAATAGTGAGTGCTTATCCCAAAAACTGGGGTCTTTGGGTTTATCAAACACTAAATTGTTAAGGTTATTGCCTAGATTGTCCTGATAACCAATCCTGTGCCACTGATCGACTGTTCTATTCCTTAGCCAGTACCAAACGGTTTTGAGGACTGCTGCTTTATAATATAGTTTTAGATCTGGTACAACAAGGCCACCTTCATCTGCCTTTTTTTTCATTAATCCCCTTGAAATCCTTGACCTTTTGTTCTTCCAAATGAACTTTGCTACTATTTTTTCTAGATCTGTAAAATAATTTCTTGGGAGTTTGATTGGTATGGCACTAAATAAGTAGATTAGTTTGGGTAGTATTGTCATTTTTATTATGTTTGCTCTGCCTACCCATGAGCACTTAATGTTTTTCCAATTGATTAGGTCTGATTTTATTTTTGTGGAAAGTGTTTTGTAGTTTAGTTCATATAGTTTCTGACTTTTCCTTGGCAGATAGATTCCCAAATATTTTATCCTATCATCTGTTATTTGGAATGGAATTTCTTTTTGTATCTCTTGCTCCTGAACTTTTTTGGTAATGTCTAAAAATGCTGATGATTTATGTGGATTAATTTTGAATCCTGACACTTTGCTGAAGTTGTAAATTGTTTCTAGTAGTTTTTTAGTTGAGTCTCTAGGGTTCTCTAAGTATACCATCATGTCATCTGCAAAGAGTGATAATTTGGTTTCTTCATTACCTACTCTGATTCCTTTTATCTATTTTTCTTTTCTTATTGTTAAAGCTAACATTTCTAATACAATATTAAATAGCAATGGTGACAATGGGCAGCCTTGTTTCACTCCTGATCTTATTGGGAATGGTTTTAGTTTGTCTCCATTACATATGATGCTTGCTGATGGTTTTAAATAGACGCTGCTGATCATTTTAAGGAAAAGCCCATTTATTCCTCTACTCTCTAGTGTTTTTAATAGGAAAGGGTGTTGGATTTTATCAAATGTTTTTTCAGCATCGATTGAGATAATTATATGGTTTTTGTTAGTTTGGTTATTAATATAATTAATTATGCTGATAGTTTTCCTAATATTGAACCAGCCCTGCATCCCTGGTATGAATCCAATTGGTCATAGTGTACTATCCTGGGGATGACTTTTTGTAATCTCATTGCTAATATCTTATTTAAAATTTTTGCATCAATATTCATTAGGGAAATTGGTCTATAGTTTTCTTTCTCTGTTTTCACCCTACCTGGTTTAGCTATCAGCACCATATCGGTCTCATAGAAGGAGTTTGGCAGTATACCTTCTGTCCCTATTTTCTCAAATAGTTTGTATAGTATTGGAATTAATTGTTCTTTGAATGTTTGGTAGAATTCACATGTAAATCCATCTGGCCCTGGAGATTTTTTCTTAGGGAGTTGGTTAATAGCTTGTTCTATTTCTTTTTCTAATATGGGGCTGTTTAAATAATTTATATCCTCTTCTTTTAACTTGGGCAATCTATATTTTTGTAGATATTCCTCCATTTCATTTAGATTATCAAATTTACTGGCATAAAGTTGGGCAAAGTAACTCCTAATTATTTCTCTAATTTCCTCTTCATTAGAGGAAAGTTCTCCCTTATCATTCTTGAGACTAACAATTTGATTTTCCTCTTTCCTTTTTCTGATCAAATTAACTAAGGGCTTATCTATTTTGTTGTTTTTTTCGTAGAACCCACTCTTAGTTTTATTTATTAATTCAATAGTTTTCTTATTTTCAATTTTATTAATTTCTCCTTTTATTTTTAGAATTTCCAATTTGGTATTTAATTGAGGGTTTTTAATTTGTTTTTTTCTAGTTTTTTTAATAGTAAGCCCAATTCATTGATGTTTTCTTTCTCTATTTTATGCAAGTAAGCATCTAAAGATATAAAATTGCCCCTTATAACCGCTTTGGCTGTATCCCACAAATTTTGGTATGTTTTCTCATTATTGTCATTCTCCTGGATGAAATTATTGATTGTGTCTATGATTTGCTCTTTCACCCATTCATTCTTCAGGATTAGATTATTAAATTTAGAATTAACTTTTTGTCTATTTTCTTCTGGCCTTATATTGCATGTGATTTTTATTGCATCATGATCTGAAAAAGATGCATTTACTATTTCTGCCTTTCTGCATTTGATTTTGAGGTTTTTATGCCCTAACACATGGTCAATTTTTGTATAGGTTCCATGGACTACTGAGAAAAAGTAAACTCCCTACTGTCTCCATTCAATTTTCTCCATAGATCTATCATACCTAACTTTTCTAACAATTGGTTTATCTCCCTAGTTTCTTTCTTGTTTATTTTGTGGTTTGATTTATCTAGTTCTGAGAGAGCAAGGTTGAGATCCCCCACTAGTATAGTTTGATTGTCTATTTCTTCTTGCATCTCTCTTAATTTCTCCCCTAGGAATTTGCTTTTGCACTTGGTGCATATATATTTAGTATTGATATTGCTACTTTATCTATGGTACCCTTTAATAAAAGATAGTTTCCTTCCTTATCTCTTTTGATTAGATCTATCTTGGCTTTTACTTGATCTGAGATAAGGATTGCTACCCCTGCTTTTTTTTGTTCACCTGAAGCATAATAGGTCCTGCTCCAGCCTTTTACCTTCATCCTATATGTGTCACTATGTTTTAGATGTGTTTCTTGTAGACAACATATTGTGGGATTCTGGTTTTTAATCCAGTCTGATATCCGCTTCTGCTTTATGGGAGAGTTCATCCCATTCACATTCACAGTTAGAATAACTAATTCTTTATTTCCTGCCATCTTATTTACTCGTTATGTTTTCCCCTTTCCTTTCCCCTTTCTCCCTTCCCCCCTCCTCAGTACTTCACTTTTGATGACCCCCTCCCCCAAACAATACTCCAACCTTTAAATCCCCTCCCTCTGTTTTTACTCCTTTCCCCTGATTCTTCTATTTTCCCTTCTATTAGTTTATCCCTTACTTTTCCTCCTTTCCCTCCCACTTCCCTCTAGCAACAGACAAGTTTCTATGTGAAATCAAGTGTCTGATATACACTTTTAGAGCCCAACCTGATGAGAGTAAGATTTACACAATGCTCATCTCCCTCCCCTCTTTCTCTCAATTATATTAGGTTTTCTTTGCCTCTTCAAGAGATTTTACCTTGTTTTTACCTCCTTTTTTTTAGATCTTATTTTACCACTTTTTCCCTCTTTTTCCCAGTATGATAACCTTTCCCCCTCTAGTTCTCTTTTTCATATTATCAAAGTAATTTCTAGTTAATTATATCCCCAAACTTATACCCCTAGTAGAAATAAAGTTCTCAAGAGTTCTTTCCTTTTTACCTTTTTATGCATCTCTTGAGTTCTGTGTTTGGATGTCAAATTTTTTGTTCAGATCTGGTCTTTTCATTAGAAATAGGTGAAATTCACCTATATCATTGAATGACCATCTTCTTCCCTGGAGGATAATGCTCATTCTAGCTGGATAGGTTATTCTTGGTTGTAATCCAAGTTCCTTTGCCCTTCGGAATATCTGGTTCCAGGCCCTTCAATCCTTCAATGTGGAGGCTGACAGGTCATGTATGATTCTAATTATTGATCCTCGGTATTTGAATTGTTTCTTTCTAGCTGCTAGCAGAAGCTTTTCCTTGGTGCTATAGTCCTGAAATTTAGCCACGATATTCCTTGGGGTTTTAATTTTGGGGTCTCTTTCAGGAGGTGATCGGTTAATTCTTTCAATGGTGATTTTGCCTTCGTAATAGAATATTATTGTTCTTTAAAATATGATTATCATGTTTTAGCAAGGTCTGGAAAGATTTACATGAACTGATGCTGAGTGAAACAAGCAGAAGCAGGAATACATTTTTCACAATAACAGCAAGAATGGGTGATGATCAATTATGAAAGACTTGGTTTTTCTCAATGGTTCAGTGATCCAAAGCAATCTCAATAGACTGGAGAGAAAATGCCGTCTTACTCCAGAAAAAGAATTAAGGAGACCGAATGCAAATCAACACATGCTATATTCACTTCTTTAATCTGTTTTTTTTTTAATTAATCTCTTCCATGGTTTTTCCCTTTTCCTCTGACTTTTTTCTCCCAATATGATTCATAAAACAATGTATATTAAAAATAAATAAATTTATTCAAAAAAATAAATGAAGTTGAGTTTTGAAGGTTTATTTTGTAGCTTGCAATTTTACTAAAGCCATTAATTGTCTCAATTAATATCTTTACTGATTCTGCATGATTTTCTAAGTATACTATCATGCCATTGGCAAACAGGGAGAGTTGTATCTCTTTAAATAGCTTTATATCTCTTATTTTCTTTCTCTTGTCTTTTATAGTAGGGAGTACTGCACCATGCTTTACTCTCCAATTTACTGGGAAAGGTTCTAATTTATCTCCATTGTATATGATGCTTGGTTTTGATTGTGATATTAAAAAAAGTTCCTTTGTGCTTATACGTTGTAGGGTTTTTAGCACAAATGAGTACTTTGTCATCAGATTTTCTGCCTTTTATCCTGTGGTTTTCTATGTTTTGGTTTTTAATATAATTAGTTTCTTGTTTGTTTTTCTAATGTACCGTCATTGTTATCTCTGGCAAAAATCCATCTTGGCCATAATAGTTTTTTGAATTAAAAAAAAAGAAAATGAAAAGGGAACACAGAGAGAGTAATAAATTGTTATTGAATAATTGTTTATTCATTTTAAATGTCATTTTAAATTTTATTTTAAAATATTCATTTTAAAATGTCAATAGTTGGGGCAACTGGGTGGTGCAATGGATAGAGCACCAATCCTGAAATTAGGAAGATTTGAGTTCAAATCTGGTCTTAGACACTTAACACTTCCTAGCTGTGTGATCCTGGGCAAGTCACTTAACCCCAATTACCTAGAATAGTTCATATTCAATTGCCTCAGCAATAATAATATTAATTACAATCAATTAATTAATTTTTAAAATGTCAATAGTTTTATAGCAGGGCTTCTTAAACTCTTTCCACTAAGAATCCCTTTCTACCTGAGAAATTTTTATATGATCCTGAGTATATAGGTTTGTAAAGTAGATATACAAATCATACATTCGCTGATAACAAATCCTAATTTCATGATCCCCATGTTCAGTTATGAGATCCCATTTGGGATTTCGAACCATAGTTTAAGAATCTGGGCTTCAAAATATGCCTGGCTTTTGTTTCAAATTTATTATAAATGATTGTTTTTAAAAACTCTTCATATTCTAATGAGTTATTTGTATCAAACAGGTGCCATAGTAATCTGATCTTAGGGTAAAGGAATTGGTTAAAAGTCTTTGAGGCACTCTCTAAGCATGATAATTATCCCAACATCCACAGCAATGATGATTGTGTCTTATGAGGGGATGATGATAACAAGATTGGGGAGTAGCTGTCTTCACCTTATTTTACTGGTTATACCTTATATTTATTATGTACAGGGAATCCTCTGGTTAGAGATGACTATAGGGCTGCAGGACTTCAGATGAACTGAGGAGAATACATGAAATAAACCCTCAATGGGGGAATCCAAAACTTCTGACAAATATGGGACATCTGTTTTGTCTCTTGCCACTCAGGCCACAGAGAAAGCATTAAAGCTATGGTAGGGGGTGGAGGAGAAGCATATGTCCACAGTGCTTGATTTTATGCTTTCTTTTGCAGACTTCAGCAAAGAAAATATTTTACCTAGAGTAGTTCACATTCATAACATGCTTTCCTCATAAGCATTCATGAGAGAAGGTAGGGCAAGTTAGTTAGGTTTTTGTTTATACCTGTGATTTCATTGGAATAGAAAATCCTGAATGAGCTAACTCTCTCTCCCAGTGCAGATAGATCAATGACTGTTTTGCAACTTATAGTCTCAGACAATTTCATGGGAGCACTGAGAGAGGAAGGGACTTACCCAGGATCACAAAGATGGACCCTGAATTGAGATCATCCTTACACATTCATTATATCAATGTTTCTTCTCCATTACTGAGATCATTTATGTAAAGAATTTTTCTTTTGGGGTGGAGTAGGTGAGGGCATTCAGGGTTAAATGACTTGCCTAGAGTCATATAGCTAACAAGTATCTGATGCCAAATTTGAATCCAGGCCCTTTTGACTCCAGGGCCAATGCTCTATCCATTATATTCACCTAGCTGCCTCAGAATTTTCAAATGTAAAAGCACTATATGCATCTAGAAGTAATTTTATAGATGATAAAACATGCTTAGAGGTAATACCATCAGTAAGTGTTGACCTAGAATTCAAATTTAGCTCTTTTAGCTTTAATTTCAGTGCTTTACCCATTGTCCCAAAGTGGACTTAAAAAGAAGTTCTTATAATTTTCTTGATGATCTGTATTATTTTCTAATTCCAAGATGAGAACAGTGACAGAGGAATGTTGGGTACTTTCCACTTGCATTCTTGAAAAGTGGTGGTGGGGAGGGAGGGTTAAAGGCAATAAAAATAAAGAATAAAGTCTCTTATATGAATTTCAGGAATTCTAATGTGTATGCATGGAGCGAAGTATAAAGACTTTAATAACTGGAGTGTGAGCTACTTTCAATGTTCAGAGTATCACAGTCAGATTTAGAGATTGGAAGGATCTTAAAATATTACCTAAACTAACAAGGTCATTTTGCCCAGGAGGAAACAAAGTTAGAGAGATTAAATGATTTAATGATAATTATCCTATGACGTATAGGATATGTGATTAAAGGTAAGTTTTAAGTTATTAAAACTTGCATTTGCATGATACATTATATATTAAGATGCATTAAGGATGCTATAAAGGCGGACAAAAAGTTGACAGTTTTACAATTCTGTTTCTATGGGGACAGATGTGATGGATGCTGTCCTTTGCTGGAGAATTAGTAAAAGGAAAATTTGAAAAATAATAGTCATAGACAATGTCATAGAGAGGAAGCATAGCATGATATTGTTAGATAGTTGATCTCTCAGTCACCAAAACTTGGGTACAAATCTTGTATCTGATATGTACTAGCTATGTGACCCTGGAAAACTCATTTAAAAACTCAATGTCTGAGGCAATTCTAAGTTATCGAAAAAGTACCAATCCACACTAGTCAAGGAGTTTCTTTACATGAATTTCCCTACATGTATGAAATCACATGAAATTTCATTAAAATTATAACTGGAATAAGTAACATGGAAATACAACATGGCACAGTAGAGTAAAGGCTGCCTTGCTGCCAGGAAGCCCTGAGTTGGTTCAAGTTCTGCTTCAGTGGCAGCTATGTAATACAGTAGATAGATCACTGGGCATTGAGTTAAAAAGACCTAAAAAAGACCTCTTTCTAGTTGTGTGACCCTGGACAAGTCACTTAATTTCTGTTTGCTTTAGTTTCCTCAACCATAAAATCAGGATAGTAATATTGTCTACCTCCCAAGATTGTTGTGAGGATAAAATGAGTTCATACTTGCTTAGCCAGTGCCTGGTACATAGTATGCACTCTTCCCTTCCTTTTTCTTTCCATCTTTCCCCCTCTCTTCCTTCCTTCTTTCCTTCCCTCTTTCCTTCCTCCTTTCCTTCTTTCCTTCCTTCCTCCTTTCCTTCCTTCCTACTTTCCTTCCTTCCTTTCTCCCTTCCTTCCTTCCTTCTTTCCTTCCTTCCTTCTTTTCTTCCTTCCTTCTTTCCTTCCTTCCTTCCTTGCTTCCTTCTTTCCTTCCTTCCTTCTTTT
>JAJPUD010002698.1:55404-68243 GCA_023553655.1 Myrmecobius fasciatus | reverse complement strand
CTTCCTTCCTTCCTTCCTTCCTTCCTTCCTTCCTTCCTTCCTTCCTTCCTTTCCTTCCTTCCTCCCTATTTCCCTTTCTTCCTCTCTTTCTTTCCTCTGACAAAAAACTGAGGAAAGCCACTTAACCTTACAGTGTCCCTAGGCAACTCTGTAAATCTAAGAGTAGCTTACGATCTGCTATAGTGAAGGGAGTTTTCATGCTGGGAGTTCCATACACTGATGAAATTAGAGGTCTAGACCCCTTTCCCTACCTCTGTCCAAAAAAATCAATATAACATAATTTTTCTGATTTAACAGTACAGGAAACTCTTTTATTTTCTTTCTTCCATCAGCACTACCTATCATTAACAGAGGGCTTAATAAAGTCTAATTTGAGATTATATTTCTGGGTCAAATTATATTTGTATTGAAAAAACAACTAATATACAAATATACATTGTTCCAAACACACAAAACCTGATTGTTTGATTCACTCTTGCTCACAACCTCTTCTACTTTTATGAAACATCATTCCTGCTTTCTTCTAGTAAGTATGCACATGTACACATAAGCCAATGAAAAATCTCTTACCTGCATAAAGGTTTAGGAGCTGGCATAAATCCAGCAGGGTTGCACTCCTGAAAGATGTAGTTACAGATCAGAGACTCCATCATAGGCCGACAGAGTGAACTCAGTTCCTTCAAGTCACTCCAGATAGTTTGGACAAGATACTCTTGGATGTCCTCTGGGTTCCCATTGGAGGTGTTATAGAAAACCAGGGCATCCTTTGCCAAGACAGTACCACAAACCTCCCCTCTGTAGGTACTACAGTAACCTGGATCTTCTTGGTGTAGTTTACTGAAAAAATAATGAACAAAGTTCCCAAGCCCATGCTACTTCTTGACATCTAGGCTATTTTGTTCCTAAAATATATCCTAGAGGCAGAAGAAAAATCATAGAACAAGAAGAAAAAAAAGCAGTGCTATAATCTTTTTATTGCATTCATATAAGCTTCCATTTTACATAGAAGATTGGAATTTGTTTTAATTCAACATTTGTTATATGAGAACAGTCCTTACTTGGGATCCATAAGCTTGATTTTTCCATATTGATATCTGTATTTCAATATAATTGAAATATAATTATAACCTAATACTTCTCAGGTGCATGACCCCAGGAAATCACTTAAACTTTAAGTTATTCTAGGAATCGAGAAGGTGCAGACTTGTATTGGTAGAGGAAGTTCCTTAGTTTAAAGCTCTATATATAGATCCAGTCCCTCCATAATGTGCAGAGGATCATGTGTATGTTGGAAAAGAGAAGGAGAAGAAACAAGATTTAGATAAGAGATAATGCCTGCCCTCCTGGGGTTTATCATCTAGTAGGGGGATAGAATACATGAAAAAATAACTAATATACAAAATAATATTTAATAATTACATAAGGAAAATACTAAGTGGTAGGAAAAGATCTTTATTGATTGGAGAGATCAGGGAGAGATCATGAGGGAGGCATGATTTTCAACTAGGTTTTTAAAAATGAGTAGAATTTTAGGAGGTAGAAATGAGAAAGAAGAAAGAAGACATTACAGGGACAGAAAAAACAACAGTGTCAGAAAAAGAGCATGCAAAATATGAGGAACAATAAGGTGTACAGGGTCCCAGGGGTTAGTATGTAAATTAAGAAGAGAAGGATGAGGTAGGTTTGAAAGGAAGGATGGTGCCAGATTGTGAAAATTCTTGCAAACCAGGCTAGAGATTTGAATTGACCATAATTTAACATAATTTAGTGGGACAGTATATTGCTATATTCATTGAGTTCACTAAACATAAATTAGGAGACAGTCAGATTACATCTTGCTGCTCTCAAGGAGTTCAAGTCACCAGGTCCAGATGATTTGTATCCTAAAATATTGAAAGAACTGGCAAATGCTATTGCTGAGCAGCTGTTGGTGATCTTTGACAGATTTTGGAAAAAGGCAGAGGAGCCACATAGCTGGAGAAGGGAAAAATGTTTTCTCAAAAAAAAAAAAAAAAACTGGCAAGATTTCTAGGAAACTCTATTAAAGGAATTGTAGCTAAGCACTTAGGAAGGGAAGTAGTGAACACTAAAGTCAGCCTAGTTTATTCATGGACCAGTAATGCCAGACTAACCTCATTTCCTTCTTTGTTAGGGTTACTAGATTACTAGATAAGAAGAATGGTGTCAATATAAAGTATATTTATATTTCAGCAAAGCCTTCAATATGATACTTTGGATAAGGTGAAGAGATATAGGCTAACTTATATTACAATTAGATAGATTATTATTATTTGAATGTCCAGACCTTGCAAAAAAGTCATTAATGGGTTGAGGGCTAATTGGAGGAATGTCTTTAATCAATATCCCGGGATCTGCCCTTAATTCGGCTTTGTTCAACATTTTATCACTGAGTTGAATGCAGACATATATGCATATTGGTAAAATTTGCCCAGAAGAGAAAACTGAGAAGCTGAACTAACATACTGGATGGCAGAACTAGGGTCCAAAAAATACAAACAGCTTGGAATAGTGTGCTGAATGAAATAATATGTAATTTAATAGAGATGAAAGTAAAGTTCTGTTCTTGGTTTTCAAACAAAAACAAAAATGACTTCACAAATAGAGAATGGGGAAATATGGCCAGACAATAGTTCCTTTGAAAAACATTGAGGGTTTTTTTTGGATTATAAATTCAACTAAAAAGAATTATTAAGTGTCTACCATGCGCCAGGCACTCTGGGGATATAAAAAATAGGCAAAAAACAGTCCCTGCCCCTCTGGAACTTAGATTCTTATAGGGGAGATAACATGCAAACAAATATGTACAAAACAAGCTATATACAGGTTACATAGGAAATAATGAAGAGGGAAGGCATTGGAATTAAGAGGAAGTGAAGAAAGCTTTCTGAAAGAAATGGGATTTTAGCTAGGATTTAAAGGAAGCCAAGGGCATTATTAGTTGAGTGGAGGAGGAAGAGCATTCCAAGCCTAAAGGACAGCCAGAATCAAGGATCAATATCATGTCATGGGCTGTCATGTGGGCAAGAGAGTACATATGTTGTGTATGATTCTAGAGGGCAGAATTAGGAACAACATGTGGAAGCTTCAGAGAAGCAGATTTATTTTAAGTATGGCTAGTCTTTTTTGTTTGCTTGTTTTAAATAATTATAGTTATCTATACCAGTGGTTCTAAAATTTTTTTTCTTAGTATCCTTTTATATTATTAAAAATTAATGAGGATTCATCCAAAGAGTTTTTGTTTGTAGGTGATATCTATCTATCTATCTATCTATCTATCTATCTATCTATCTATCATCAATCTAATCCATATTAACATGGAAAAGGGACTGTCCCCTAAAGAACAGATCTGCAAACTATGGCCTAAAAGGGAAAAGAGGTTAAAAAAAGGCATCATAAAGATTTTCTCTTATTCTTAGATTCCTTGTGAAACTGCTGTTTAATCTACTGACTTCAGAAATTTTTGTTTAATACTTCATTTAATTCTTAATACATTCAATATATTATATTTTATTTATGAAAGCAGAAGGTTGGAAATCACCATGGGCTAGTTTCCTAAACCTCGAATTAGTAGGAATATAATATATATACCAAAAATAGATAGAAGGTACTAAAATAATTTAAACCTATTTCTTCTGCTTCATAATCTAGCACTTTTTGTATTATATCAGCATAACAGTGTTGCTAATAATCACAGAAAATGGTGCACACACAGATCTGCTACTCAGATTTCTATAAGCATACAAAATGTCACCAAATGGTCTCAGGTAGCAACCAATAAGACCAGAACAGGTAAGACAAGGACCCCTCAGGATTGGAGCAAATGTCTTACCAATAAGACTAGGGGTCAATTATTCTTGGAATGAGTCCTGAGGATGTCATAAATGTTTGCAGAATTGACATGATTCCAATGATAGGTGGGTATGAGATTAAACTAGTATATGAGGGAAAAGGACAGACAAACAAAAGCATTTTTGACCATGGCCTACTCAGAATTAGGATCTAAGGTATCTATCTAAGTAAAAGAAAATACATCTCATCAACATTCCAAGTGACCCTTTCACCAAAAAGTAGATAGGAATGAGCAGCAGATTACCTAATTCTCCCCATTCCAGTCCCTCCTCCACACTGTTGTCAAAATGGTTTTCCTTAAGTTCAGACCATTCACTACAAAATCTCTATAATATCTCCCTATTGCTTCCAGAATCAAACTTCCCTATTAGATAGCTATAGATAGACACACACACATATGTATATATATATACACACACATATTATAATTTTATCATATTATATCATTGTAAATAAATCTTATCCTATTATAAATATTTATCCTATTATATTATCATATTAAATCATATTATTAAAAAAGTTAATTTTGAATTTATAGACCTTTTGAAAGGATTTCAGAGACTTCCAGGATTCTGTAGACCACACCTGAGAACCACTGAGCTATCTTGAAGTAGAATAAATTGGGAATGAATGGCTTCCCTATTGGTGGTAGACCTCAGGCTGAGGCTGAATGAAATCTTGCTGGGATTTAGTAGAAGGGCTTCTTATTCCTATTTGATTAGGCAGTCTTTATAATTTTCTTTCTAACTCTTAGATTCTGAATCTCACTATTGCAAAGATGGAGTTTCAGAACAGGAAATCTGGTAGAACAAGCTTATATTAATCCTCAATATTTAGAAAGTGACTTTAATGTAAATGACTTAGACTGTTCTCCTGTCCCACTGTAAAAATGGATCTCTCTATCTATGATCTCTAGGGAGGGATATAATAAGGACAAAAGAATGAGTGTCACTATTTGCAGAGTCAGTAAGAAATGAAGGGATTTGTTCAAGGTATCACAAGGGGCCAGCTTGGATTCTGAGAATCAGGTTATCCCTTGTCCACATTCCATGGAATGTGTTGTCTCTCCTTAAGCAGAAGGAAATCTCTGTGACGACTTTCCAAAAATGACTTGGGGGTGCTTTGGTTTCTTTTAGTTCCCAGTTGCTGGCTACATAACCCCATAGCACCTGGCCAAACCACTATCTGCTTCCTTTTCTCTGTGGAACTTCTTGCAACAAACACTATGTGCATGGTTCATTTCCACAGTGCTTGTGAAAGGGGTCAGGAAATAGGCCAAAGTCTCAGACATCCTTCCTAGTTGCCTGAGCCTCTCCACCCCAACTTCCAATAAGAGATTTACCTTTCCTTTCTTTCCTGTCTTTCTAGATGAAGAAGTCTTTAAGTCTTCAGACTCACAACTCACTAAGGAAAACTCAATGATCAATTTCCTTGAATAGTGTCACTCAGTGCAGTTTCCTAGTTCCTCTCCTGTTCTCATCCCTATCCCTATACTATAAGGTTAATATTTTCATAACTCTTAGCCAGGATTTGGATAGAAAATGAATGCAAAGCATTCCCACTGATTTCCACAGTTGTCATTTACAAGTAAGGAGAAGCCAAGTCCTTGCCCAATCAAAGTGAATCTCCTATGTGGAACTCAATGTCTCTGCCAGGGAGCAGCAAGACTCATAGCAGCTGTCCTTGCTGCTCATTCCATCAGTTGAACGGAGGTCACAGAGATCAGTTCACAACATGCTTGCTATTTTGGAATGGTTAGTGGTACTTTTTTGGTGAGCTTTTCTGTCCTCACTCTCTGAATGTTGTTCATCAGCCCATCCTACTTACCATTATCTTTTAAATCACTGCTCTCCTTCCCATCCCCCAAATCAAATGGGAACACTTCTAACATTTTTGGAGATATCTATGAGTCTTTGACTGTCTCTTCCTTTTTCTGTTATAGCAGATTACTTCGCTATTTTTATATTGCATAAAACATTGTTTTCTGTCCTTGCTTCTCTCCCCTAAATCCTTTCCATATATCTCCAGAATAGCCAATATTTTGCAATTAGCTTCACAATTGGAAGAGATAAGAACTTAGGGAATTTATTACTGCTGACACTCACTTGGCTCATAATCTGATACTGCCATTTTTTTTACAGGCCTGGTATTGTCACCTTGTCATTAAACTCATCTTGTTATTAACATATGGATAGCCCAAGTACTTCCTTGGTACCTCTGAAATGCTCATTTAAATATCTCTAATACATTGAGCAGATCTACCATGGAGAAAATATGGAAAAATATAAACAAGAAGGGTATAGGATGCAAAAGTATAGTAGGCTTACAAGATTATCCATACTGACAAGATAAAAAAGGCCTTCTTTAGAAATTAGCTTTAAAGTTTATGAGTGAGGATTCTTGAGGGAAGGGAAGACATTGGAAAGTCATAATGATGATAAAAGGAAAAAAATTAAATTTTTTTTTTTTGCTTTTTTGCTGAGGCAATTGGGGTTAAGTGACTTGCCCAGGGTCACACAGCTAGGGAATGTTAAGTGTCTGAGACCAGATTTGAACTCAGGTCCTCCTGACTTCAGGGCTGGTGCTCTATCCACTGCGCCACCTAGCTGCCCCTAAAAAAATTAATTTTTAAAAAGAATATGAGACATAAAAGAAGAAGTAGGAAAGGATTTAGAGGAACAAGTAATAAAAGAAAGATTTTGAAGAAGAAACTATTTTGGATATGAATTTTAAAGAAAAGGATATGTGTGTCACATGGCTTCACTGAGCCAAAATATTTGACAATCAATATTTTAAAAAATCAATATTTTATAATAACTTTTTGGTTACATTTATATCCTAGGGAATATAATTATGGTTGATTCTTCAAATTTTTTTTTTTACAAAGCATTTTTCCCCATCTCATCACAACTTTGTGAGGTAGGCAAAGAAAACATTATTATTCCCATTTTACAGATATTGAAATGAAGGCTGGGAGACTGAGTGACTTGCCCAGAGTCATACTGTTGAGAATCAGAGCTAGGAGTCTATCCCAGGCTTCCCTATTCTGATAACTTTACTAAATCATACAGAGATTATGGATGTATCAAAATAACAACAATGGAATTTAATATTCTTAGCAATCAAGGTAAATTAAGTTCAGGGAAGCTAAAAACCATTGTGTAAAGTTTGACTATACCTAACACAATTCTGTACACACTATAGATACTAATGAATCAATGGGAACTCTGTGAGTAGAAGCTAGATATGATCTTGCCATATTAAATGTTCTCACTGAGCAGTTTTCTTACCTCCACGCTATGTGAACAGGAAAGGAACATCCCACAGGTAGCCACCAGATGAAGAAGGAAAAGAGAAAAAGAATTAGTGAGTTCTTGCTTCCTTTGTTCTATTACTGCTAGATAATTTCTAACTTTTAAAGAAATTTTGGTCTAAATTACTGGAAGATGTGATGACAATGGAATTTGTAGTGCCTCTGGAATCAATGAACCTGGATTCAAATCTTGTCTTTGCTGCTTACATCTTTTATGCTCTCAGGAAAGCCATTTGACTTTTCTGGGTCTCAGTTTTCTCATCTGTAAAATAAGAAGTTACACCAGATGGCTTCTGAGGTCTCCTATGATGACAGATCCATCTAAGATTTGTCCCTGGGTTGACACATGAGTTTGGGAGAACAATTGTAGTCTTGAGCTTCCAAATTTTTGTTAATCATCAGTGAGTAGTCAACTATTAGTGTCACCAGTATATATTAATTTTGTAGGGGGAATTAATTTCTACCTACCACCACCCACCACCAATAAAATAGGGGTGATCATTGGAAGGAGAAAAAAAATGAAACTTTACAGAGTTATTGTGTCCATGGTTGTGAATATTGGAAGCATTTTTAGCCCATAGTATCTTCCTCCCTTGGGGCATTAACATTGTCTAGCATGAGCAGCATTACCTTTCAGAATTCTTTAAGAGTTCACTTTACTGGCTCAAGCATGAAGCATCCACTGAATGTAATTTTTGTGAGGACAAGGACTACTATTTTTATTTGTATATTTGTGTCACTAATATCTGACACATAATAGGCACTTAATAATGCTTGTTGAGTTAAATTGAAATGAAGAAATAAAGAATATCTGTTGTTATAATTTTCCATTTATTTCCCACAAACATGATTCTTACTTCCCTTGTCTATCCATGTTCTTATTAATTCATTCTCTCTTTATCTTTCCTGCTCTTCCTTTTTCTCTCCCTCTCTCTCCTGCTCTCTCTTTTTCTCCCTTTCTTCCTCTCGCTCCTCCTTTCCTCACCTTTCTTTTTCTCTCTTATACCAGGCCAGAAATTTTATTCATATAGGGAATTGCTTGGTACAATGAGAAGTAAGTACTTTCTTACTAGTATAAGTCAGAGGTAGTCTTCCTGACTCTGAGGCCAGCTTTCTATCCATGATACTATGCTATTTCCTTTTGGCTACTTCATTTACTTTTCACCAAGCCTACAGAGGAAGTTCAGAACTTTAAAATATGTAGAGGAAATTACATGAAAAAGAAAACCAACTAATGTTTTTTTTTTTTTCTTCAAAATCACAGAGTAGCTGGATGCAGAGAAAGGGAATTCTTTCTATATCAGAGCTTTGGTTTAGTTTCTTTTCTTTGCCTTACTTTGGGTATTAATTCATTGCCCTGTAACTCTATCATGGAATGATGAGAAGTTGCTCCTCAGTGAGTTACAAATAGCCTCAATTTGAAGATGTTCAATATTTCCCTAAAATGAAAAGCTATTTAGAAGTTACCATTATCACAAATTTTGTGTTCTATCATTTTCAGAGCAGTTTCATTAGATATACTTTCCTCTACTCATGCCAGAATGTTGGGAGTCTAAACAATTTCTTTTATGTGAAAATAAACACTGTTACTAACAAATAAATAGAGCTACCATTTGGAATTTCTTTGAGCTTATCTAGAAATATCAATAAAACAGGTTTAACTTTTCTACCTCACTGAAAAATGTTTGATTATTTAAAAAAGAGAAAGGAAGTTTGTCTTTGGTAAGTAACTCTTAAAGTTGGTCATTAATGTCTTTCTCAGATTTCAGATTCTAAATATAACCAACAATTAGCTCTTTCCCTTTTGGAGCTTGGTCATGCTTGGATTTGGCAAAGAGAAGTAAAGAGGTCCAATCCCACTTCTTTTTGACAGATGAGAAACTGAGACCCAGAGATTTTTTTTTACAACTTGCAACTTTAATTCAATAACACATCTAGCATCTAGCATAACTTGCCTAACCATCAAACTTCAAAATCATTAATTAAGCAGTCTCAAACACTGAAGAAATAAATGTTGCTCAGAGAATTAATAGAATCATATATTTTTGAAACATTCCTATAACCTTAAATACAAAAAATGAATTCGTTCTTATAGAATTCTTTTTTTCCAGCTTTATATCTAAAAGAAACTGAGCTAGTCTTATCCAGAATATACTCTGTGTAAGTAATCAGTCATTATTTCATGTAAAGTCTGGAATTTTGCTGTTGGTTAAAAAAAAATAAAGTTCTTTATGTACACATGCAATTGGAAATCACTGGTCTTTCAATATTTGCAGCATATTGAAATATATTCAGGGGCAGCTAAGTGGCACAATGAATAGAGCCTAGATGTAAGTAGAAATCCTTGTGTTTTAGAACTAAGACATTGTTCATAAGATTTATTTGTGCTTGAAATGACAAGTAACATTCATTCATGTGTTCATTAGTTTTCCATATTGAGCCTTAGTGAAAAATGCTGAAATGGAGCAAAAACCTTCAGATTCCCAGGGTACTTGTGGTTTTTAGTATATTTTTGCTCTTGATGACTTTCTGTGGTTGAAAAGAATGGCTTCTGAAAAACTTCCAAAGCAATATTTTTTTCCTGATATGGATCTTTCTTGTTTAGGAACATTCATTGAAAAGCTCCTTTTAAGCCTGCTAAGAAGTTTCTTTACTTAATCCCGAATATTACTGAAGGTCTTCAGTGTTAAAGTCATCTGTCAAGTCAAATTCAGGTTTTTTGGAAAAGGCATTCAAAATACAGATTGTCTCCAATTTCTTGTGTTAGTTTGACTATTTCATTAGAACCATAATTGACTCTAGACTTGTAAGTTGTTGAGATAAAGAATTGGGATCATTCTGTTTAGGAAAACTACAGACGCCTTCTTAGACATCCTGAATAGGCTTAGGGACTGGGTTGGGGCAGTCTGGTCTTTAGATAAACAAGGGCAGATTGATGGCAACCCTAGCCCCTGAGTCTTGCTCTGGAGGATAGCTGGCAAATAAGGAATGATGCTAGGACAGCAGCCACGAGGAAGTATGTGGCATGAGCAGAATGTGGAGAGCTGGCAGGCAAACTAAAGCAATGTCTGGCCTCCAACCTTTCCTCCAAGTTTCTCCTCTTAGGCCCAGTCATTTTAAGTGACTTGCTCAAAATCATATAGTTAATAAGTAAATGAGCTAGAAAAACTCTGAATATAACCATAGAAACTGCCTTGTGTTCCAGAAATCAAATCAATAAGGAAAAAAAATGTGTCATTACTTTGTGCAGGTCTATGATCATCCCTGAGGATGACTGAATAATAGGAAAGTAATTTCCTCCCCTATCACTGACTCCATTAATACTGATGTACTATGCCCAGTACAAAGACCCTGGAATGTCCTCAAAAATCACAAATTTGAGCATTGGTTAAGAGAGCAAATAGCTTTTAAAACAGGCTTTTACTTTTTTGTGTGTTATGGATCCCTTCTCAGAATAATGTTTTTTAAATAATTGAAAGAAATGCTAATTTTCATTTAGAGATTTGTGAAAAACAAAGATGTACTTTTTTCCCATTTAAATTCATGGATACCATGAAATCTATCCCTGAATCCATGGACAGATTAATCCTCTAATCTAAATCAATTCTCTCATTTTATAGATAAGGAGAGGCACAGGATTTATCCAAAGTCTTATAGTTAATACATAATAGTAGACTAGAACCTGGGCCTACTGACCCCTGATCCAGTACCCTTTCTCCCATATTGTGCTGTCTCTCTGCTGAATCCCACTGTATTTCCGTCAGACTGCCAAATGGTTCTCCTGAGGACAAGGAGAACTTTTTCTGGGGGGGGAGCCAAATATCCCCTTCACATTGACCTGGTTCCAAATTTAGCCTTTGGGACCTGGGATTTAGGGAAGAGCGAGTTAGTGTGAGGAAAACAACTTCCTGGTTCAAAGGGATTGGAGAGGCTGCCCCTCCAGGTTCTCACACTCCAAATCATGCTTATGAAAGAACCTTTTGATGAGTTACAGCAAATGGTAATGTGTCAGGAACATGTGGCTCTAATTTCTCTCAGGCAATATACCCGGGCTGGAAAACCAGGAGGAAAATGCCTGGTGAGAAGAGAGCTGTCTTATTATTGTCGTTGGCATCTAAACACTCAAAAAAAAAAAAAAAAAAAAACCAAACAAACAAACAAAAAAAAGGCCCAGTCAGAAATGTCTTCTCGAGCACCTCCTACTTCCAGTTTTTCTCATCTCCAGGTTTCCTGCTAGAATAGATATAAAAAATGAACAAAAATATCTAGAGACAGAAGGTTATATAAGATCTTCATTTAGTTTTTTTCAACACTACCCTGCATGCATCTTCACTTTGGAAAAATTATGTTAGGTATAAGGATACTTTCTAACAAAAACCTGTATGTCTGATGGGTTTACAATTTTGTTCATTTGATAGGATCAGATAGAGGCATTTCTACATCTACCCAGGGGCACGCACTAAGTCAAAGACTTTTCCATAGGAAAGCGTGAAAAATTGAATGATATTATTATATTGGCTGATGATACAATGTTTTGAGAATTTTACAAAAACATTTTACAAAATTGACCTTATTGGGCTATGTAAATAAGAAAGGAAGGTTTGAACTTTAAACTATTTCCCTGCTGCTTGACTATCGAGTGAGAAGTTGCCCTTCAACAAGTCTAAATGGCTTCAAAATTAATAAATGCTCAATACTTCCCTGAGAATGGAAAGCTTCTCTGAAGTAATCAATCTCAAAAATTAATGTTTCCTTTTGTTTTCTGAGCAACTTACTTGGCTATGCTTCCCTTTTTTCATCTTAGAGCAACACGGGTTCTAAATAAGTTCTTTCATGCCATGTCATTGTTACCAGAGGAAGGTGAATGAAGCAAGGAAAAGAGAAGCAACTGTTTTGTGATGTAGCTTCTCATCTTATAGAGGAGAAAATTGAAGCTCAATAAGGCTAAGTCATGCAGCTAATAAATTTTAGTGGCAAGATTAAAATGTGAGACATTCTATCCATTTTACTATGCTATCTTTTTCAATATTTACACAGTGACATCTTCTTAAACCAGGCTCCCATTTCTTAAGGAGGAGCCTGGTTTAAAATATGTGTGTGTGCACATGTGTATGTTTACATGTACATATTCTTGTTTACTCCAAATCAATTTGCTAATATGCCATTTTTATATGTTAGTTTAGAGGTAATGCAGTTTTTACATTTTTATATTAAAGCTTTTTATTTGTATAACATATGTATGGGTAGTACCCCAGCATTGATCTCTACAAAGCTTTCCATTACAACTTTTACCCCCAGTCCCCTCCCCTACCCTAGATGGCAGGAAGTCCACTACATGTTAATAATGTTGAAATACTTGACGAGTTGTGCAAGAAAAATCCTATCTATGAGAAAAAAAAAAAGAAAACCAGAGAAAGGCAACACAATGCAAGCAAACATCAATAGAGATCATGAAAATGTTACGTTGTGGTCCATATTTCATTTCCCTCTCTCTGGATGTATATGATTTTCTTCAGTGAACAATTGGAACTGGTTTGAGACAATTTGTTGCAGAGAGCCATGTCCATCAGAATTGATCATCATGTAATATTGTTGTTGCTGTGTATAATGATCTCCTGGTTCTGCTCGTTTCACTCAGCATCAGTTCATGCAAGTC
>JAJPUD010002698.1:0-40404 GCA_023553655.1 Myrmecobius fasciatus | reverse complement strand
ATAAATAAAACTAAAAGTTGGTTTTATGAAAAAACCAACAAAATAGACAAACCTCTAGTTAATTTAATTAGAAAATGGAAAGAGAAAATTCAAATTGTTAGTCTCAAAAATGAAAAGGGAGAACTTTCCACCAATGAAGAGGAAATTAGAGCAATAATCAGGAATTACTTTGCCCAACTGTATGCCAATAAATTTGATAACCTAAGTGAAATGGAGGAATGTCGACAAAAATATAGGTTGCCCAGATTAACAGAAGAGGAAATAAATTACTTAAATAGTCCCATTTCAGAAAAAGAAATAGAACAAGTCATTAATCAGCTCCCTAAGAAAAAATCCCCAGGACCATATGGATTTACATGTGAATTCTACCAAACATTTAAAGAACAATTAACTCCAATATTATATAAACTATTCAAAAAAATAGGGAACAAAGGACTCCTACCAAACTCCTTTTATGATACAGACATGGTACTGATACCTAAACCAGGTAAAACAAAAACAGAGAAAGAAAATTTTAGACCAATCTCCTTAATGAATATTGATAAAAAATCTTAAATAAAATATTAGCAAAGAGATTACAGAAAATCATTCCCAGAATAATACACCATGACCAAGTAGGATTTATACCAAGAATGCAGGGATGGTTTAATATTAGGAAAACTATTAACATAATTGACTATATTAATAACCAAATTAACAAAAAATATATGATAATCTCAATAGATGCAGAAAAAGCATTTGATAAAATCCAACATCCATTCCTATTAAAAACATTAGAGAGTATAGGAATTAATGGACTTTTCCTTAAAATAGTCGGTAGCATCTATTTAAAACCATCAGCTAGCATCATATGTAATGGTGATAAACTGGAACCATTCCCAATAAGATCAAGGGTGAAACAAGGTTGCCCACTATCACCACTACTGTTCAATATTGTATTAGAAATGCTAGCCTTGGCAATAAGACTAGAAAAAGAGATTAAAGGAATTAGAGTAGGTCATGAGGAAACCAAATTATCACTCTTTGCAGATGATATGATGGTCTACTTAGAGAACCCTAGAGAATCAACTAAAAAACTATTAGAATTAATCCACAACTTTAGCAAAGTTGCAGGATACAAAATAAATCCACATAAATCCTCAGCATTTTTATACATCACCAACAAAATGCAACAGCAAGAGATACAAAGAGAAATTCCATTCAAAATAACTATCGATAGTATAAAATATTTGGGAATATATCTGCCAAGGGAAAGTCAGAATCTATATGAGCAAAACTACAAAACACTCTCCACACAAATAAAGTCAGATCTAAACAATTGGAAAAACATCAAGTGCTCTTGGATAGGTCTAGCGAATATAATAAAGATGGCAATACTACCTAAACTAATCTATCTATTTAGTGCTATACCAATCAAACTCCCAAGAGATTATTTAACTGACCTAGAAAAAATAACAACAAAATTCATCTGGAAAAACAAAAGGTCAAGAATTTCAAGGGAATTAATGAAAAAAATGCAAATGAGGGTGGCCTAGCTGTACCAGATCTAAAACTATATTATAAAGCAGTGGTCACCAAAATCATTTGGTACTGGATAAGAAATAGAGTAGTGGATCAGTGGCATAGCTTAGGTTCACAGGACAAAATACTCAATGACAATAGTAATGTAGTCTTTGATAAACCCAAAGACCCCAGTTTTTGGGATAAAAACTCACTATTTGACAAAAAGTGCTGGGATAATTGGAAACTAGAATGGAAGAAATCAGGCATTGACCCACACCTAACACCATATACCAAGATAAGGTCAAAATGGATTCATGATCTAGGCATAAAGAATGATATTATAAACAAATTAGAACAATATAGGATGGTTTACCTCTCAGACCTGTGGAGGGGGAAGGAATTTGTGACCAAAGAAGAACTAGAGGTCATCATTAATCACAAAATAGATAAGTTTGACTATATCAAGTTAAAAAGTTTTTGTACAAACAAAATGAATGCAGACAAGATTAGAAGGGTAGCAGTAAACTGGGAAAATATTTTCACATCCAAAGGTTCTGATAAAGGCCTCATTTCTAAAATATATCGAGAATTGACTCAAATATATAAGAATTCAAGCCATTCTCCAATGGATAAATGGTCAAAAGATATGAACAGACAATTTTCAGACGAAGAAATTGAAACTATTTCTGGTCACATGAAAAGGTGCTCCAAGTCACTGTTGATCAGAGAAATGCAAATTAAGACAACTCTGAGATTCCACTACACACCTGTCAGATTGGCTAAAATGACAGGAAATGATAATGATAACTGTTGGAGGGGATGTGGGAAAACTGGGACACTGATTCATTGTTGGTGGAACTGTGAATGGATCCAATCATTCTGGAGAGCAATTTGGAACTATGCTCAAAAAGTTATCAAACTGTGCATACCCTTTGACACAGCAGTGTTTCTACTGGGCTCATATTCCAAAGAGATCTTAAAGGAAGGAAAGGGACCCATATGTGCAAGAATGTTTGTGGCAGCCCTTTTTGTAGTGGCTAGAAACTGGAAACTGAATGGATCCCCATGAATTGGAGAATGGCTGAATAAATTATGGTATATGAATGTTATGGAATATTATTATTCTGTGAGAAATGACCAGCAGGATGATTTCAGAGAGGCCTGGAGAGACTTGCATGAACTGATGCTGAGTGAAGTGAGCAGAACCAGGAGATCATTATTCATGACAACAACAATAGTATATTATGATCAATTCTAATGGACATGGTTCTCTTCAACAATGAAATGCTTCAAACCAGTTCCAATTGTTCAGTGAAGAAAGCCATATACACCCAGAGAGAGGGATATGAAATGTGGAACATAACATAACATTTTCCTTCTCTCTATTGATGTTTGCTTGCGTTGTGTTTCCTTTGTCTGATTTTTTTTTCTTGTAGACATGATTTTTCTTGCATAACAATGATGTGTGGAAATATGTATACATATATTTGATTTGTCAAGTATTTTTAGATAATTAACATGTAGTGGATTTCCTACCATTTTAGGGGAGGGGTGGGGATTAGGGGGGAAAAATTTGTAACAGAAAACTTTGTAAGGGTCAATGTTGAAGTATTACCCATAGATATGTTTTGCAAATAAAAAGCTTTAATTAAAAAAATGACATCTTGTTTTACACATGCATTTATTTTTAGAGACTTGCAGTTTCATGAATGGGAACTCCAGGTGTGAAAGCTCCTTCACATAAACAGGTCCACAACACCTCTGAAACTTATAGTCTTAGTCACCTGGAACATTGGGCTGTTAAGCAATTTGCCCAAGAGTCATTTAGCTAATATGTGCCAGAGGTGCGACAACAGCAATATCTCTCAAAAAAATATTTATTTTCTCAAACTTTTTCCATAAATGCTATTT
Source organism: Myrmecobius fasciatus (assembly GCA_023553655.1). Lineage (NCBI taxonomy): Eukaryota > Metazoa > Chordata > Mammalia > Dasyuromorphia > Myrmecobiidae > Myrmecobius > Myrmecobius fasciatus. The sequence continues at coordinate 36,990 of JAJPUD010002698.1, read as the reverse complement.
GGGCTGACTTATAGCCCAGCCATGATCTCCAGCTGAAGCTACAAGTATTATGCACATTTTTATTAAGAGCACAGCTAATAAGATAAGTCTTTGTAATAATGTAGATATTACATATAAAACATGTATATAATATAGATAATCATCCTACATAAGAGCAAGTAGCATAAACTTAAATATGCATTTTAAGTGAGACCAAAAGTTGTAGACTAACTGTTTTCAGATGAAGAAACTGAGGCCCAGGTAAATGAAAGTGCTGCAAAAATTAAGGTGACATATATTTAACATAAATTGGATTACTTATTGTCTAGGGAAGGGGATGGGGAGAAGGAAGGGAGAAAAATTTTGGAACACAAGATTTTGCTAGAGTCAATGTTGAAAATTATCTTTGCATGTATTTTGAAAATAAAAATCTATTACTAAAAAATTAAAGTGACAATTCAGATGTCCTGATTCCCAGCCCCCACTGTAATGCTCAGGGAGAAACTGAGGCAGTATCCCACATGGAAATTAGGTAATGCTTTATTGATGTTAGTTGAGAGTTCAGAATCCATAGATATGGATCAGGACTGGTGGGACTCTTGTCTCAAAGCACGCAGTCCACCCCGGAGACCAACACAGCCACAGCCATGTTAGCCGACTGAATACAAAGTACTCAGTAGCCATGTTAGCTGACTGAATAAAAAGTACACAGCAGCTCCATCAAGGAACTTCAAACATTATATAGGGTCCTATAGCTCAGGGAGACAAAGAACTCATGGGACCAGATGAGCACATCTGGTATCCAAGGAAACCATAAATTCAGTTCTGACAGGTTAAGGAATAAGGAGCCTTGCCAAAGCAGACTACTTTGTCTAGGTCACAGATAAGGGGGGTGTTGAGGCTGACCATCTGGAGGTTTCATGATTACTTTGGAATGTGAGTCCAATTATTTATGAAGGTCAGGAAGTGGGGATTGCTATTCTGGGACAGAGCAATTAAGGGAGACTGAAACAGCAATTAAGGGAGACTGATACTGCAACTGAGGGAGACTGAGACAATAACTGAGGGAAACTGAGACAGGCACAACACCACACCCTTTTTTTTTTCTGAAACAGTTTACTCTCCTCCCCTATTAATAGGAAAGGCTAGGGAGGAGTTATTGACCATGTAATTGGATCAAAGATTTCAAGCTGGAAGGAACTTTAGAGACCATCTAGTGCAACACTCATTTTACTGTTATGACAAATAAGGCCAGAAAAATCAAATAACTTTTCCAGCACTCACAGACAGTGAAACAGGTAAGATCATGTCTTCTGACTCCAATTTCAGGGCTTTGCCCACTGTCCCATGATGCCTTGATGATAACTACCCCTCAACCTTTGCTCCCATAAAAGTAAAGGCTTCCGAAGTGAAGAGTAGAAGAAAATTAAATACATTTCTTCCTTCTCAGTTACTGAGATTTTGCTTTGATCCAATGCCTTTTACCTATATAGCACGCAGTTAATTAGACCTTTAGATACTTTTTTGTCTGAGATTTCAAGGAGCAAACTATCTTTGTAATCAAGTTATAGCTATGTATTCTGGTTGCTCAGTTCAACCTGGTCCAAGTATATCAATTGACACAAAATTTTGCTTAGTCTTTCTTAAGTTCCTAGATCTTCCAATCATCTTACTTGTACAGTTATTTCTAATTTTACCTTTTCTTACTTCCATCTTTATCTCCCCATTTCTTTCTTCTACTCTTCTTTCCCTTCTTTTCTTTGTTTTATTCCTCCCCATTTCCCCCAAACCTTAACAAAAAAGTCTTTTTTTTTCCCCCTGGTAACTGGGGAAGGTTTGGAAGATTGACCTGAGGATAAGCATAAAGCCAGCAATGTTGAAAACATTGGTTAAGGGGAGGAGAATCAGAACAATTACTCTTAGATCCTAGATTAAATCTGACACCATTTCCTCCCTCTCTAGAGGCTCTGATCAATGTCACCATGTAGGCTAGCAGCAAGTCCTGTCTCTAAGTGGGTAGCAGGATTTCAACTGTATGGCTTTAATTATCTTTGGGATTTTATTTTTCTTAGTTTACAATTCATAATTTTACACTGCCTTTAATGCTAATCACAAAACTCTGCTTTTGCTTTAAGGAGGGGTGAGAGTTTACTGTTATCTGGGGGAGATTTTTAATGCCAGGTTGGATATTTAAGTATTTTCCCCAGTCTATGTGTGTAATTAGCAATGCTAAAAAACCCTCCTTAACATTCATAAAAAATGGGAGTTCTGGTTGAATTTATAAAGGTTATTATATTTATCAAAACTTCAATTTTTACCTCCTCTGGCATTTATGATATGAGCTATGAAAAGAATTATAATAGCTCATAACGACAGTAACTATCTTCAATCAATCAGGAAGGACTCTGGAGTTTACAAATTACTATTTGATGCTGACTCCTAGGGGCTGCTAAGTGATGCTATGGATAGAGCATTAGACTTTATCTTCATAAGTTCAAAACAAGTATCTGACATTTTATAGTTGTGCAACCCTGGACAAGTCCCTTAACCTTGTTTTCCTCAGTTTCCTCATTTGTAAAAAGAGCTGCAGAAGAAAATGGCAAACTACTCCAGTATCTTTGCCAAGAAAATTCCAAATGGAGTCACAAAAAGTTGGATATAGCTGAACAACCACAAAATCTATATGATCTTGGGCGTCTTATTTAAACTTCAGGAAGAATTTTCAAATGTGCTGAAAAGAATCTGAGAGACCATCTAGTTAAAGGGTGGGGCAAATTAGATAAGTTCTGAGATCCTTTTGAGTTCTAGGTCTATAATCTTATAAAAATTTCCACTCTATAAGATAGGCAGCAGAAATAGTATGATTTCCATTTTTTTTAGATGGAAAATTGAGGCAGAGAGATTAGATGACTTGCTCAGAGTCGAACAGAGAATAAGCATGCAGACTAACACTTGAATTCAAGTCTTCTAGGCTCCAAATACAGCTCCTTTCTCCTCCCATTACATCAATAAATTTTTTTTTCAATGACAAAAAGACTCTTTAGGGGTAAAAATCCCCACAGGCAATCAGTCCAGTGCCAAATAGTTTATGCTTTAAATTGGAAGCAAATGCCTAATTAAGTTATGTGAATAACCTACTCAGTCTTGCACTACTAGAATTCTTGAAATGAGCATTTACCCTTTTGCAAAGTCCAACCACTTTTTGCAACTAATGGAAAGGAATCCTCCAATCTTCTCCTAAGCTCACTCACAGTTCACACTTAACTCAATCTTTCTCCAGTCTTCCCCAAAAGCTCTGAAACCATGTCTTATAGGAAGAAGCAGCAATTTCCTCCTTGCTCAAATCTATAATCTTCTGAATCTCGTCCAAGTGCTGAAACAGTTAAGCCCCTAATCTAAGTGCAAGGGTTGCGGAGGCGCACAGCCTGCTAAAAATTCTTCTAAATGCTTTTTCTTATATTTCAAATGGTGCTAGGTCCATTATGTGAGTGACTCATGCACTGAAGACAGTTATGGTTAGAGTTTGTTTTTCTTTATCCAGTGTTCATCCTGAGCAAGTGCTTAACATTTTAAATGACCTGGGGGGATGGGGAGGTGTGAGAAGAGACTCTTTCCTCTCCCTTCCATATTGGTCTCCAGTCATATCAAAAGGGAACCATCAAAGGGATGTATTTATACTGGATCTCTCCAGACAAAGTAAAGTGTGAACTGAGGATATTATTATGTCTGGGTACTTCAAGCAAAATTCCTGTTTTTTGTTTTGTTTTGTTTTTTCCTTAAAACAATCAAGTCTTCCCCACAGGCTGACCTGAGGAGATTGGCCTGGAATAACTGGATGATCTATTCTCTAATTCACTCAAAGGGGCCTCATTTCATGACTGGTGAGGATGTGTTAGAATAGAAAAGTCAATGTACAAAATGCAATTTTTCTCTTTTTTGATTTAATTTTTTATAATAATAGCCTTTTATTTTTCAAAATACATGCAAAGATAGTTTTCAAAATTCACCACTGCAAAACCTTGTGTTCCAAATTTTTCTACCTTTCTCCCTACCTTCCCCCTTCCCTAGACAGGAAGTAATTCAATATAGGTTAAATATATGTAATTCTTCTAAACATATTTCCATATTTATCAGTAAATTTCTTTCTTTTAAGGATGGGGAGCATCTTTTCTGTTGGTGATTGACAGCCACAGCAACTTTAGCTGAGAAGATCCTTGGAATGAAGTGAGATATCACAGAACTTTTTCTCACTATCCTACATCCCTGCAAACCCAAAAGTCCAATAGACTTGCTAAAATTATCATGAGGAACAGCTAATGTACTTGTGTAGGAATATTCATACAACAGGAAAACATCAAGAAATAGCTCATGATGCTTTTTTCATATTATTTAGGTTTGCCTAAACTAGCTATAAGGCAATCAGGATAGAGACCTGGGCCTGGAGTCAGGAAATCTGAGTCCAGATCTGGCCTCACTTATTAGTTATGTGACTTTGGGCAAATCACTTAACCCTGTTTACTTTAATTCCCTGGAGAAAGAAATGCCAACACACTCCAGGATCTTTGCCAAAAAACCCTATTGACAGTGTGGTCCATGGGTCATGTAGAGCTGGACATGACCCTTTTTTTGAGTAGCTAGATGGAGCATTGGGCCTGGAGTCAAGAAGACCTGAATCCAAATATGACCTCATTCATTTACTAGGCTGTGTGACCCTGAGCAAGCCACTTCATCCTGTTTGCCACAGTTTCCTTATCTGTAAAATGAACTGGAGAAGGAAATGGCAAACTACTCCAGTAGCTTTGCCAAGAGAACCCCAAAGGGAATCATGAACAACCACCATCACTGCAGCCCTAGCTATAATTGTTAGCTTTTCCTAGTCTGTTTGATAAGTTTTATCTGACTTGATTTATATGTTGACATAACTGCCCCTCTGCCCCCACCCAAAAAAAAAAAAAAAACAAGATTTTCTTCCCAATTGGGTGTTTAGAAAATTTCAGTAAATAAAAATATAAACACTTTCTTTTGGAGGAGATGCCCTTTCAAAGGAAATCCCATTTCTTGTTTTAAATGCTGAGATGTCAATCTCTGTGTTCTCTTCAATTACAGTTTCTTCCTTCAATGTCCAATAATGACTGACAGAGATAAAAGGGAAAGAAATAGATATACTTTTTGTTCAGTAAAACGGAGTTAGTTGCCTTTTTGAGGAAGTTGAACTTTTGTTTCCAGGGCAACTGAAAAAGTTTCAATTCATTATTCTTTGAATAATGACCTTAGGGCAATTTTTTGACATAGACTAGATGATGGTGGCGGTAAATTTTCTACAGGAGAAAATCCCCAGGGTTTCCTCCATTTATCCAGTTTCTGCAAATGGGTTACTGTGATATCTTATTCAGACTTTGCATTTCCCCAAGAATCCATTAGAAAGCTCAGCTCACAGCACCTACTTCAGTTGATTTTAATTGAATCTCAAAAAGAGTGAAGCTCTTTTTCTAGACTGAATCCAGAAAAATACTTTACACAATGACTGTCACTAGCTGTGTGACTGCAAGAAAATCCCTTAGACTTTTTAGCCACATTATCTTCATCTGACGAATTGGAGGATTCTCTAAATTCCTTTCTAGTTCTATGACTCTTTGCTCTTCTAAGTAGTTAGAGGGAACAAGAATTTATATAGTGTGTATGATTTGCCAAGCACTGTGTTGTTGCTTTATAAATATTATTTTATAAAATAAATAAATAAATAAATATTATTTTATACAATGATTCTGGAAAATTGGTGTTATCATCCCCAGTTTAGCATTGTGGATTTGAACTCAGCTTTTCCTGACTCCAGGCCCAACACTCCATCCTCAGCACCCCACCTAACTGCCTTTAAAATAGATCTCTTTATTAGAGTATCATGGAAAGGTTAGAAAAAGATAACTTTTTTTTAAAGCACAAAATGAATCTCAAACTATACAACGAAATTCCCTCAGGGCAAAAAAAACTCTCATGATAGGGAAAAAGAAACAAAAGAGAAGGATATTTATTAAGCACCTACTTTGTACTAGATATTGTGTGAAGCATTTAACAAATATTATCTCATCTGATCCTTACAACAACCCTAGAAGGATAGGTGCTATTCCCTTTGTAGAATTGAGGAAACTGAGGCAGATAGAAGTTAAGTGATTCCTAGGGTCATACAGTTACTAAATATCTGGAATTACATTTAATTCAAGTCTTCCTGACTCCAGGTCCTGCACTTTTGTTCATGTTCTGTCTCTCTTATTTGACTGTATCCTCCTTGAGGGCAGGGATTGTCTTTTGCCTCTTTTTGTATCTTTAGCATTTACTAGAGTGCCTGGTACACAGTAGATGCTTAATAATCATTTCTTGATTGATTTATTACTGTGCCACCTAGCTACCTTTCTGGATTCTCATAAATCCTAACATTACTTCTTACATAGAAGTGCTTTAATAAATAAATGGTTGGGTGTAGCTAGGTGGCACAGTGGATAAAGCACCAGCCCCGAAATCAGGAGGACCTGAGTTCAAATGTTGTCTCAGACACTTAACATTCCCTAGCTGTGTAACCCTAGACAAGTCACTTAACTTCAATTGCCTCAGCGAAAGCAAAATAATAATAAATAAATGGTTGTTGAGTGACTGAATGAACAGAAGATGTCCCATATTATCTTTATTTTGGGTCTTAGGTTCAGCAAAACTTTTTCTCCAAAAAAAAAAAAAAAAAGTCACAATCTCAGCATTTGACCACAATTTAACATTATGCAGCAATTACTAGTGAATTAAAAAAATTTATGTGAACAAAATCTGAATAAACAATACAAATATAGAAAGTAGCTATTCCCTTTACAAATAGCTTCTCAGGTATTTAAGACATAAAAGAATTTATTCAAAGATTTGTTTACCGAAATTTTTAAAGAACCTATAAAGTGGGTAAGAACACTAAGTAGTAATTAAACACTAGCTATAAGCAAGGCACTATGTTTTCACCTACTAGTAAAACAAGCAACATTAGTGTTTTTCCCATACTCTTTCACTGGAATGGTTTAGGTATTTTAGACTAATATTTTGAACTATTTGAGAAAGAAGTGGCTTGTTTGGAGTTTTCTATTAATATGAACCTACCTAGTGTTCCCCTCCCCCTTTCTTTGTAGCTTTAACTCTCAGTGCAATGCCTAAGACATCTTAAATGCTTTTTGATTTAACTTAGACTATCACAAAATAACTACAGAATGTGCTACATCTTCTATGAAAGCTTGAGAAATTTATCTAGAGGTAGAGATAAAGAAGTTTCAGTGGCCTGGAAACTGGCCTAATTTAGACCTTCTTAATAACTTATTGGTTTAATCAGGCAGGGCTAGAATTAGAAAACTGCCCTTTTATTTTAAAAAAAAAGTATGTTTACTATCCAATATAATAAGTATAGTTTGATGACGAATTACAGAATATGATGAAATATTGTAAACTCAATACCAAGTCATATAAAGCAAAGACTCTTAAATTGTGGGTTACAATCCCATATGAGGTCACATAACTGAACTTGGGGGTCATGAAATTTTGATTTATTATAAATAAGTATTTAATTTATAGAACTATTTTATATACCTATATATCTGGGGTCACATAAAAATTTATTGGGCAAAATGGGGTCACTAGTGGAAAAAGTTTAAGAAGTTCTTAAAACAAGTGAATTTTAGGAAAAGACAGACACGTTTATGAAGATTTAAAAAATGGAAGTTTTGTCATAAAAGTCAATAAATATTATTTTGCTTTAAATCATAAAACATGAACTAGGACTTAGTCTCAAACTAGGTTGGTCCTAAGAGGCAGGGTGGGACTATCTTCTCAGAGCTCATCCATACACACAACTGCTAGTGAACGATTAACAAAAACTTAGTGGCCAAGAGGTGCAGAGTTTATTTAATTCCATCAGGGTCTGCCACCTAGAATTCCTATAGTCTCTGATGCAGTTATAAGTTTGTAGATTGGCCACAGATGTCCAAAGGTTTAGTTAATGAATTGGTTTCATAGCATGATCAACATAGATGACAAAAGGGGTGTTTGTATCTTTTGAAGCTTCTGTGGTTTTGGGACTTCAGGAGATAAAGCTACTGGTGACCAGCTTCAACTCAGGCCTTGACTGATTCATTGTTTGCTTCTTGTCCCAGGTCCCTGTTCCTATCCTTCTTTACTCCCACCAGCTAGTACCAGATCTGCGAACTCTACTATGTTGTGCCTAGTGGAATATGGGGCATGCTACAGCCTCTGGCTGCTTCTTTACGAATAGATAATTGTAATGATTAATTTCTTGTACTTTTGAGGTAATGTTGCCTTATGTAGCTCAGTCTTCTTTTGTTCCTAGGTAGCTTTACCCAGTGTAAAACTTGGCTGTTATGGTAACTGACAGTCTCTGACCAGAAGGATTTTGGATGTACTCTCTACTTCTTTCCTGGAGGAGATTTAATGTTTGTCTGCCTAATTCCTATTTTATTGTTTTGTGTCCTTAGGCTATCCTGTTTCTTTCCTTAGCTTATTCTCTGGCTTATTAGGTTTTGGCTTTAATTAGCGAGCCAAAGAAGTCCAAACCATGATTAAACATAATATCCCTCTATTCTAGCAAATAATCACAGAATCTCAGAAACAGAAAATCTGTCTCTAACTAGCATTGCATTCTGGTTTAAATTTTATTAGTCATCTTTTTTATTATTACTATATGAATCTGTATTTCTTTTCATTGATTATATAATTCATTGATTACAAAATTTAGTTGATTATAAGGAGCCTGACAGTTACCTACCTGAAATTTGGGATTATTAACCCAACCCTATGGAATGTGGGGTTAAGAGAAGCTCGTGTATCTACTAATTGGTCTCTTTGCATTCAGTCTTCCTTAATCCATCTTTCAATAATTGGCAAACCGTTATTCTTAAAATATAGTTTTAAACATACCTTTGATCTGCTCCAGAAGTCTCAGTGGCTCCCTATTACATTTAGGATTAAGTACAATCTCCTATGTTTGGCACTTTAAAGCTGTTCAAAAATTTGTCTCAGCCTCTCTCTCAAATTGGTTATATATTATATTATCTCATGTACTATTTACTCCACCCAAAATGGCTCTTAAGAATGATATATTATCTCCCAAATCTTTATATAAGCTGCCCTCATGCCTGGAATACTCTTCTTCTTCAATTCTGCCTCTTGGAATCCTTAGCATCTTTCAAAGCTCAACTAGAGAACCATCTTCTTCAAAAAGTCTTTTATCTCCCTTCCCCAAATCACTGGATATTTAACTTGTACCTATCTTGTATTTCCTTATTTGTGAACATAGGAACTGGAAGGAACTTTAGAGATCATCTAGTTGATTCTCACTTCCCTATTTTTAGAGGTGCAAAAACTGAAAGCCTAGAAAGGTTGATTAACTGGTTTACTCCAGGACACATAGGTAGTCATTGACAGAGGCTAGGATTTGACACAAGGCCCTTTGACTATGAAGCTAACCATCTTTTTGTTGTACTATTCTAAGTTTCTATATGCTTTTATCCTAGAGCAGATAATAAACACATTTAGGTTACTGACCATCACACTTTTGTATTCATATTTCCACTATCTATAAGAGTGCCTGGCACAAAGTTAACATTTAATAAATTCTTGTTGATTGATTGAAAGAGGGAAAGGGACACAACCAAGGCATATCAGCTAATTAAGTGGTTCACCACAAATAGATCTAGGTAGGTCTTCTGCTGGTGGCCATTAAGTTTGTAACTGCAGTCCTTCCTTCTTTCCTGTGAAATATTTTATAGAACCCTTTAGCAAAGAGCATTAGAAGTGAAAATGATCTTGATAATTTGAAGAAAATAACTTCAACTGACTGAGACTCTTGGGCTCCTCTCCTATTAGAATTTAAGTTACTTACTCATATGATAATTTGCTTTGAGAATAGAAATTTGTTAATGAATGCCTTGCAACAGTGCACAGGGACAGACATTTACCTAAGAAGGTGGTGAGAACTTTACAAATATAAAATGAAGAAGGGGTGGGTTTATGCAAGTAGAGGAGGAAAATGGAGACTGGAAAGCCATATTCAAAAGATAAACAAAGTAGAGGTATTATTGAAATGATGTTACCAGAAGTCCTTCATTAGACAGGGCTATTCCAGAATTTTATTTCCTGTTCTGGCTGGAAAAAAAAAAAAAAAAAAAAACATCTCTCAGAAAGTCCTCATTAACATTTTTTTTTTTTTTTAACCCATGGGCCTTACTTACTTCATCCTCCTTTTTCCTTTTTTTTTTCCCCATCAGTCTCCCATTCCTCCTCCTCTTCCTCCACGTTCTCCTCATCCTCTTCCTCCTCTTGGGACCTAGTTAAGTTCAGTCCCCTTGATTCTCTTTATGAAACTCCTCATTATTATGGAAAGCGTGGGTGCTTTCATCAGCCCTGTAGGGCACACCCTGCTGGACAGCCTCCTGCACAATCCTTCCACTCCCTTTCCTGCTCTGTCCCAGCTGCCCTGACTGGCCTGAGATCTGGACACTATGTGTTGAGGAAAAAGCCATCTTAGGATGAGTAAAAAGAATTGCACCATGTAGGAGCCAGGAGACAGTCCTTCTCCCACCCTGATTTCTCAGGATTTGTTGGCTTTTCATTAGAGCATGGAATTGATTTATAAGAGTTCTGACTTTTGTAAAATAAGAAAAAATTATAAAATATCTAGAAAGAGTAACCAGAATGATGAAGAAGATAGGTCAGAGGTCCTGTGAGAAAACATTAAGGTAATAAGAGTTGTTTCTTACACATGATAATGCATCTTCTTTCTCCATAACTCTGTATTATCTTTTCCCCATACCTGGAATGCATTTTCTTCTCAACTCTACCTCTTAGGATCTTTTATTTTCCTTAAGAGCCACCTTATACATGAAGCCTTCCTTGATTCCCCATAAGTAATTGCTCTGCCTTGTATTTTTTTTAACACACACATATGTATGTATGTATGTATTTTTGCATATGCCTGTATGTGTTAAGTTGGGTCCTGGAGAGGATCCATGCCTTTCATTGGTAAATGTAATTTCAATTTTTGTACCTCTAGCACTCCTATGTGCTATGTAGGAAATATTTAATAAATGCTTATTAATTGTTTACTCAGCCTAGAAAAGATAAAACCAAAAGAATAAATTTTCAAGAATTTGAAGGGAAAGCAGACCCCACACAGAGAATCACTACTTATACTGTATCACATTTGGATGATACCATAATACCTCAAGCATATTTCTTTGAATTGCTACAGCGTCTGAAATATCTACCAAACACAGTAACTCCTTGGGATAGGTTTCTGATTCTAATAGTTCATCATTTAGCATTAATTGAGAGTCTACTACTATGTGCCAGGTACTGTGCCAAGTATTGGGGATACAAAAAAAAGACAAAAGAGCTAATACGAAAAAGCTCCCTGAGGAGCTCATGGTCTAATGTGGAAGACATGAAAACGACTGGATAAATAATGTGTGTTGGAATGCATTGAAGATAGTCAACAGAGAGAAGGCACAAGCATTAAAGGGAACCATGAAAGGCTATGCTTAAGCTGCAGATGCTAGGAAGCAGAAATGGAGAAAGACAGAATTCCAGGCCCAGGAGATAGCAAACAAAAATGTCCAGAACTGGTATCAAGTTTGAGAAAGAGTAAGGAGACCAGTGTCACTGGATTGCAAAGTTTGTGTGTTTTGCATAAGAAGTGTATGGTGAAACAAAGTGTAAGAAGACTAAAAAGATAGAAAAGGACAAGATTATGGAAAATTTTAAAAGCCACGGAGAGAATATTATATGTGATTCTGGAGACTGATTTAATAGGGGACTGACATGATCATACTTGTGCTTTAGGAAGATCAAATAGATAGCTAAGTGAAGGATGGGCTGAAATAGGAAAAGACTTGTGGCAGAGAGACCAATTGTCTATTGTAATAGTGTAGGCATGAGGTGACAAAGGAAAAAGTGAAGGGGACATATATGATATATACTATGAAGGTAGAAATGAAGACTTGAGAACTGATTGAATGAAGGTGGGGTAAAAGAGATGAGTTGAGGATGACAACTATATTGTGAGCTCAGGTATCTATAAGAATGGTAATACCTTTGACAATAATAGGGACATATCCTACTTAAACCACAGAACCCAGGACTGAACTCAGTATTCTTGAAGAAGTATGATGAGGTAGGAATGTAATGGAAACTTGGCCCCTATTCATACAGCACCATGTTGAATTAGTTCTTTTTTGTTTGTTTTTTGGCTGCTACATCATACTGCTTATCCATATTGAACTTTCAGTCCACTAAGTCACTAGATTTTTAAAAATTACCATCAATTTATCCATGATTCCCATACCTCACTATACTTAATGAAGTTAATTTTTATAGGCCAAGTATAAGACTTCATATTTATCCCTTTTGAATATCATTTCATTAAATTTATTTCAATACTTTCCTTTCTTAGGGATATTTTTGGATTATTGTCATCCAATTTGTTAGTTATCTTTCTTAGTTTTATGTTGATTTAATGTAATGCCATCTATGTCGTTATCCAAATCAGTGATGAAATTATTCTCTTGGCCTGTTTCCCATCTCTGAAAGAATAGAGTTAGATTAAATATCTCTTAAAGCCTCTTCTGCCCTTAAGATTCTAAGATTACCTATTGACTACAAAATGAGATGGAAGAGAAAAGTCGAGGGATTTAGATAGGACATTAGAGAAAACTTTATAACTGAAAACTTTCAAATACCAAATAAATTTCCTTAGAAAATCTTTAGAGATTTCAAGAATAAAATGCTTTAGCTACAATTTATCTTAAGGCTGAATGATGAAAAGATCAATCTTGAAGTCCCATTCAAGTTTGCTAAATCAACATCAATAAAAGCATATAAAGACTCATTCTAGGAGCCTGTGATATTGGCTCTATCAGGAAATATGAACATTTAAGTATCATCTGTAATAATGACATCTTGTGGCAATGTTATTACTACAGCTCATGATTCAAATGTTAATTTTTAACTTCAAACTTCCTCTTCTAATTGTTCAGTTTTTCATTCTCCTTCCCTCCATTTCCTCACCCTTATCCACCCTTTTCTATGTTGATTTATTCTATCTGATTATTACTTTGAATTCCTACTTTTTATTTTGCCTTTTAATACAGAGCCATAAGGTCATATTTTAGAAGTAATAGTTTCCAAACATTTATTACTTGTAATCATCTCATAGTTATAGAACTAGAAGAAACCTCAAGAAGTCATTTGCTCCATTATTGTAAGATCATAGATTTAGAGTTTTAAGATCCCTTAGTGTTGATCAGATCTGACCATCTAGTTTTACAGATTAGGAAACTGAGGTAGGTTACTGAGGTGGGAAACTGAGTTTGTTACTAAGGCTGAATATAAACAAAGATCTTTTTGAGTCCAAATTCAATTGCCCTATCTTCCTTGTTCTGCTTCTTACCTAGGCAGGCCAACTCTTAAAGGATGAGGTGAGGGGCAGCTAGGTGGCGCAGTGGTTAGAGCACCAGCCCTGAAGTCAAGAAGACCTGAGTTCAAATCTGGTCATCTGGTCTCTGATGCTTTCTAGCTGTGTGACGCTGGGCAAGTCACTTAACCCCAATTGCCTCAGCAAAAAGCAAAAAAAAAAAAAAAAAAAAAAAAAGGATGAGGTGACACACTTAACTGACATTTACTTCTTTTTTCAACTTAAAACACAAGTATTTTAACATAAGTTATTCCTGGATAAGAATGGGCATTTGTAATTAGTATTAACAAGTGACATTTACATTGTATTTTATATATTTAAACATGTTTTCATAAGCATGATTTTGAGGGGACAATATGATTTCTTTCTTTCTCCTTCTCTATATGCATTATTACACAGGAAACTTGACCAAATCTTTTCTTCAGTTGGGATACAGGCTTCTTATAAATGTAATAAAGCTGATTTTAGAAACTACCAAAAAATTCCTATTCCCACTTCTTGCTGTCTTTCAGTCTAGTCTACCTTGAGGTAATGAGTATTTCTAACATCTTAAGAGAAAAAAATAAAGAGGGAGTACTGACAAGGTTCAGACTAAATGTTTTGTGTGGACCAAAGATGGGATAGAAAAAGTGACATAATGGTTCATCAAATGGAAGAATGATAGTGACTGAAGGATGGATCTATCATATATTAAGGCCTGGCAACGATAAATCTGCTTTCTCCATGGATGCAAAATAGTCAACCTTCCATTTTCTATTTGAGAAGGAAGATGGAATATTTTTTTAACCCTAAGGGTTTAGAAGCAGAACGTGATAGAAAAGTTTAATATGATATGATTTAATATGAAAAGAATGGTATAGCATCAGTAGCTAGGGCTCATCAGTGCCTTAATTCATCCCAAGTCTTATGTTTACATATTGAATCATAATGAAAATCTGAGTATATTTGCTGCTTTTTTTGATTCTTTAGATCTTTGGACTTGGAATTAGGAAGAAATTCACAAACACTTACTGGTTATATGACCTTGAACAAATCATGTATCCAGTTTATACTTTAGTTTCCTCATCTGTAAAAATAAAGGGGGTTGACTGGTTGCCTGTTAAAGTTTTTTCAAGCTTTGAAATCTGTAATTTTATGACAATAAGAACATAAATGGCCTTCTAGAGTGGGAAAAATGACTGAACAAGTACAACAAAGACCTAAGACCTATTGATAGTTATGCCACCAGTAAGACATGTGGTCTTTATAATCAAACTCATTGACCTAACCTTCCAGAGTCCCAGTTTCCTCAAATGTAGTAATCTTTCCTCAAATGAGAGTAATCTTAACTATCCTCATTACTTAAAAGTGTTTTTAATTAAATTATATATTGTACAAATATAGTAATAAGCACTTAATTGTTATTTTGTTTGATCCTCACAACTCTGGCAGGTAGGTCAAAATTTAACTGGTCCAGAGGCAACATAGAGATCAATAGCAGGGAAAAATGAGAGAACCCAGGGTTTCTAATCTCCTATAGAGTGGTTGGGTCTTTGAAACATTATATAAATACAATATTATTATTTCTATTTCTTAATATACCACTATCAGTCCCCTAATACAGTATGCCATATCATGATTTCAATGATAAAGATAAAGGTAAAAATAAAAAATCAAGGAATGGATATGAATTAGCCTTTGAGTAATTACAAAGCATTGTTATAATTGCTTCCAACACAATGCATCCTGAAAGCTTCCTTAACCATGGAGACATAGAAATGGCACTCACAGCATTTCCATTTTCAAGCC
The DNA here is from genome assembly GCA_023553655.1 of Myrmecobius fasciatus. Lineage (NCBI taxonomy): Eukaryota > Metazoa > Chordata > Mammalia > Dasyuromorphia > Myrmecobiidae > Myrmecobius > Myrmecobius fasciatus. The sequence goes on along the minus strand of JAJPUD010002698.1, from coordinate 21,719 downwards.
ATGTGATAGTAGGAACTGGAATGCCTGTTGCAGTACAGCGTAGGGTCACTATGGAGCCAAAGGTGACATTGTGGGATTCGGGAGCCCGCAGAATTCTGGCAAACACTGTTAACGAGATAAAGAAGCCACATGACTATTCTGAAAGTACATCTTCAACCCAAATTCCAAGGAATTAGTTGCATGTTTCTAAAAAAAAAATCCCAATATTCACAAGTCATAACAGGAAGGAAGGTAACAAGAGAATAAGATGATGACTACTGAAGAAAGAATACAAACAACTCAGAATTGAAGACAAGGAAAGCAGGAGAAAATAACTCCCATTCCTTGCCTCAATTGAACTCCTTCATTTAAATTTCTTCCATAATATCAGTGGTGATTTTACTTCTAACCAAATAATATGACTCAAGTTCACTATATATCAGATTTAATTATAGAATTGATAGAGCTGAAAGAGACCTTAGTGATCACCTTGTCTAACCCAGATATTTTACATACAGAGAAACTGAGGCCCATGGAGATGAATGACTTGCCCAAGGTTGTAGAACTACTTAATAGTAAAGCTGGGACTAGAATTGAGATCTACTGATGCCCAGTTCAGTGCTACTTTTGTACTTCTAAACTATTCATCAATGTTTTGGCAGGACCTCTTCTGAGACTACTGATCCAACTCAAACTCCTATTCTAGGTCTGAAGTCTCCAGTAGTGGCTGCTATGATTCTATTGGGATGTAACAGTGACCATATGGGACTGGACTTCCAGTGTTATAGCACTCTTTTCTGTATGGGAAAGTGAAAAAACTAAAAGCTTATTTAAGTTTCACCTAACTATGACAAAGATGCTATGGTAGGAATAGTTGGGACAAAACATGCTCATTTAAAAGTTAAGATTCAAGTGTGACAAAGGGGTAACATAACTTTTGGAAATTTCTGGCCTGAATTTCTTTCTTCATTTCAAAGATGATATTCTTATCCAGTCATACTTCTCAAAGCTGTATCCCTCTTTCCATTACTTTATTTCTGCATATATTTGACCTCTGGATGACTCTTTTCTTGTATGGATATATTGTTTCCTAACAGTCTATTTTCTTTGATTATAACTGGATGCACCTTCCAAATATTGGCCAAGTTTCTTTAATGACACGGTCACTAATGGGAGGGGAATAGAAGAGAGAAATTTTTTTATTTATCCAAAGATGATTCTTAACCAATGAACTGGAATTGTTAGCTCTCATACCTGGATTGACCAATATAGGATTGAGCTCATCCCTGGACTATCATTTTTATATACTGGTCCAATGTTGTGTCTAAGTCTTTTGGCCAATCATAAACTATTTCCTCCGTTGTGTCATCTGATTAAAATACCATAATCCTCTTAAAATCTGAGATACCTTTTGGCAGATATTTAAGATAACCTTTTGGCAGCCATTTTTTGCCCAATTTTCTACCTTGTCATCATTAGTAGATGCAAAAAAGTGACAAAAGGACTGACAACCGTTTCAACTTTTTAAAAACTTTTGTTGAATTTTGTCACTACAGACATACAATTTGTTCTCTAGCAGTTGATATTCTGATAATCTCTGTACTTTTGTTTTTCCTTTTTGTTAGGGTATCTAGTCTTTCCAGCTTGATATATCTTACCAGAAATTATGTTCCAGAATATAAGGTTACCTCCATAGCACAATAAGTATGGTTTCTGTGATATACAGATCATCATTATCCTTTCTAAAAGGCTCAGAATCTTTGACTCTGTCTCTGAGTGTATGTGTGTATGTGTGTGTGTGTGTGTGTGTGTGTGTGTATCTCTCTGTGTGTGTATCTGTCTCTGTCTCTTAGCAACTAGGTATATAGTGTGTCTATGATTTTAACAGAATATCTAGGTTCAAATACAACCTCAAAACACTTCTCAGCTATGTGACCTTGGGTAAGTCATTTGACCTCAGTCTGCTTTAGTTTCCTCATCCATTAAATTGGGATAACAAGATCGCCTACCTTCCAGGGTTGTTGTGAGGATCAAATGAGATAATAATTGTAAAGCAGTTAGTACAGTGCCTGGCACATAGTAGACACTGTTATGTTATTATTAGTCCCTATTATTATTGCTATCATTATATGTTAAAACCTTTTGTTATGTATATCATTTGCTGTTATATATAGACATATCTATGATGTGGCAACAATATGTTATTATAATGAACAGAGAGCTGGCTGGCTCTTAAGTCAGAAAGACATGAATTTAATATCACCTCTGGAACTTATGTGCTGTGGGATGTTGAGTAAGTTACAAAGGAGGTTGCCAACCTCTTCTCTGAGATTTTTCTCCATATCAATGAAATCATAAGTCCAGTTCCTACCTCAATTATATAGATATGTGTATATAAACAATAGACTTTATCTTGATAAAATACACTATTTCAGTGAAAACAATGTTAATATTTATATAGCACTTACTCTGTACCAGGCACTAAGCTAAGCTCTTTAAAATTATTACTTCATTTGATCTTTCCAATAATCCTGCAAGGTAAGTGTTACTATTATCTCCATTATATTAAAAAAAATAAGGAAGAGGAGGAAAGAACATGAACAATAACATTTCTCCCAAGCCTTGTTTTCTTAAAAGATTTCAGTTCTTCTCAGCTGAAAATGAATGGCTTTTGGTCTGGGCTATAAGAAGCAACATATAGGTTATACACATAGAGAGATAGAGATACAGTGTATTTGAAACTGCATAAGAGATCTTTGGTGAATACAATTTCAAGCAGTGAGTTACATAATAAATGCTTATGAAACTTGTTTCCATATTTTTGTCTCATTCAGGTGAAAGCTGAGTGAAAATCTGTGCCAAGTTGTTCTTTGCAAGATTGGCCAAGACAACTCTCATTCTGAAGCAGTTTTTCTCAATCTTGTATTTGTGATTATATTATATACATACATGTGTATATGTAAATCTTATAGCACCATGAAATTGGTTTGTCCCATATTTATGTTACTTTAATTAGAATGATTATTTGGAGATTTATTTATTCTTTAAGAATTTCATGAGAATTTTCTTGAAATAATTAAAGACACTATGAGATGTTTCAAAACCAGTGTTGGGAATTACCATCTAATATTTCTCCCCAGGGAAGTTAGCCTACCAAATACCTTTAGCCAAACTTGAAACTTCCCTTCCAATTTGTGTGGGATTTATATGCACATACTGATTTAATTTTCATATTACCTTGCATTTCCAGAGTTCCTGGCACCAAACATTATTTCTGCTGATCTGGCTTTTTCTTGAGAACTCTTAACTTCCAAGTAGCAAATTATTTCATCAAGCAGCCAATAGAATAACACCATGTTAAATCATTGGCACTCTATATTTTCCCATAAACAGTGAAGTGCTTAGTGCCAGGAACAAAGGAAATACCCCTCAGGAATAAGTTTCCTATCAAAATATCCCTCTCAGAGTAGTTCTTCAGAACAGCAGATGCAAGATAATTCAGAAAGATTTTGAATTAAAGAAAAAGTAGTGTAGAAAGAACAAATACCTTTAGTATCTTGTTCAGGTTCGCTTTCTTCTATTATTAAAAAGAAAATAAAACAAAAATCAAGTTATAAAAAACAATTCAGATCTTCAGTGGGGTGCAGGAGCCTGAATTTATTGCAAGAAATGATCACTCTTATTTTATTGCTTTGATTAACTGAGAAGATGGAGAGAAATCACCTTGTAACAAGGAGATCTTTGTCTAAAAACCTCCTCCTGCAAGGTTGATTAAAGCATTCTTTCTTCCCTTTTTCAAAAGGGAAATTAATGTGGTCAGAGGGAAATTTTTCCAAATTAAACCATTTAATGAATTGAAATTCTGAATGGCACTGCCTTTTGCTGGAGATGCCTTGTCCAACAATGACCATATATATTCTTTTACCTACCCCCTTCATTGAATTTCTTATAGTAATTATTTCATAGTTACACTTATTCTCAAAGGTGACAATGATCTCATTCCTATTTTGATAGTTTTCTTCATTTCTTAGCTCAGCTTCTCCTTTTACATGACCTCTCCATAAAGTCAGCAACGCTAAATTGGTGTTCTCAAAGATCATTTCTACAGCAATAGGCTTATGTTGTGATAAACACATTGTTAGGGGGTTTCTGTAGAATAAAGCACAAAAGGCAGCTAGGTGGCACAGTGGAGAGAGCACCAGCCTTGAAGTCAGCAGGATCTGAGTCCAAATCTGGTCTCAAACACTTAACACTTCCTAGTTATGTGACCCTGGGCAAGTCACTTAACCCCAATTGCCTCAGCCAAAAAAAAAAAAGTGTAAAACACAAATAATTAACACCTATTCTCAACACTCTTCAGGAGTGGGGAGGGAAGAGAAAGAGAGGGGAAGGGGGAAGAGGAGAGGAGGGAGGAAGATAGAGAGAGAGAAGGAGAAGGAATGGGAGAGAGTGTAGGAAAAGGAGAAGGAGAGGGAAAGAGGGAGAAAGAAAGGGAGGGAGAGGGAGCGAGGGAGAAAATTTTTTTCAAATCAGTCCTCCCTGGGAAAGTTCTTGAGGAGGGGAAATGACAAAGAACAAAATTGGCAGTTATGTGTAGTAAGTTGAAAATTTTTAAAACCTTCTGAACAAAACCCAATTTATTCACTTTATGGATCTTTAATGTATATTGAAGGATCAGTTTTAGTCCCAACAAATGTCTTTACCCTAAAGACTTGTAAACTTAGGGTTTGCCTGAAGTCATTGATAGCCAATGTATCAATTTTCATTTCTGAGAATACCGATGAAATAATAATGTTTTATTTAGAAATTTCAGTGAATCTGAAAACTCATGTGTCTAGGAACTCTATCAGTATAAATGGTAATTTATTTGTACCTTCTTTGCTTTTTAATTCTTGTCTATATCCTTTCACAAACACCATATAAGATCTATCTATAGGATTAACAGCCATTTTTCCAGACTAAAAAAGAAATTTTTTTGGTCGCCAGAGCAACACTTGGCAATCCATCTACAATCCTCTTCTGTTTTTTAATGACTCTTCTGCCTCTGTTTCTAGTCATAGAGATAGTTGATGACGTTTTTACAACAGTTTTGGTGCAGAAGTTATCATTGATAAAATGATACAACCTATTCAAATCCATGATATGATTTTCTATTGTACTTGGGTCCCCAGAAATTTTGATTTTTGTAAAACTATGATGTTCCATAATTTATAGTTGTATAGCATTGTGGGGAGATCATTGGCACTTGAAAAAGAAACATGTGGGGTAGTACTATTCCCAAAATGATCCAGATCAGTTTTTACCTCCTCAACAATGTTGGGTCAAACTCATTGTCCATTTATAATTCCCAGACTATATATGTACTGATGGACTAACTCCATGTGTTTTTCATTCAACTGCAGGTCAAGAATACTATGCATACATATATATGTATATGTGTATAAATGTGTCTGTCCATCTATATATTTATATCTATATAGATATATCTATATCTATCAATCTATAAATTTCTTTCTGTTCAGCTATTTATGGATGGTATAGCTCTGCAGTGGCATCTATCAAGGAATTTCATGATATTACACATAAATGAGAGATATCTTGTTGAAAGATAGCCTTTAGAACTCTTTTGCACTATAGAATCAAATACTTTTTTTGAAAAAAAAAAGTAAGTGAGATCTTGTATTCTCTAGTTCTCTATTTGTATGTTTGAAAACACACTGCTGTAAAAAGGTTGTTGTTTTTAAATGAAAGCTTGTTTGATTCCCTCTGATATCATTAAAGATATCAATGTCTGTCATGGATATTTTCTCTTAGATTATATAGAGATAGGGAAAATATGCAGATGTATTAGTAGTTCCTAATCTTTTTGATTGCCATTTTGGGGGTTTGGGAGTAATAATATCAATTGTTTTTTTTTTTTCCATTCTTTGGTATCTACTTAATATCATGAGTATCTTATTTGAGATTTTTGGAAGATTGATCTTGAATTAAGATTAAAGGCTTCAATGTAGACTTTTTTCTCCTCTGTGTTTATTCACATCCAACAAAGATTTCCCTGATCTGAACTATATTATATCTTGTGTTTCCTAAATTTATCTTCTATAGTGTCACTTCTATTTCCTCATACATCACAGAAGATACTAACGTATTAAGGTCTCTGTGGGGTTGTTCCACTAGAACCAATGATGGAAATAGATGACTTTAGAAATAATAAATTGGTCCTCTTAATACAATATAGCTTAATTTGTTTTCATGTTAAAATCTTGTAATCTCTAAGAATAGCATTCTTACCTACTATATCTCCCTATCTGGCAAGGAGCTCAAATGTGATTGAGGTACTTTCTGGGTTCCTTTGGCCTCCTCATTATAGGGAATAATCAATAATTGTTGCTGAGAAATTATTACAAACATGATCAATGTTTGTATCAATTTCTCATTTTTCAAATGTAGCCATTAATTAAAATAACTTGGTCAGGAATTATTTATTATAGTTACATGCAAAAAGTTCTTTTTGTTTTTAGTCATTCTTCTAACTTGGTACTGAATTTAATGTTTGCTCCAAAAATGAAGATGAATATGTCTGATTTTGAAATGTCCCTATGCAAAAATTAGTTATTTCTTCTTGAGATATACTCAACTTCATTTTAGGGAGATATTCTTTAATGGTTAACTTGTCTCTTTTTAAATTATACATATGTAGATGTTATAAATTATATTTTATTATATATTATCTAGGCTTTTAGGTAAACTCTAAGCATTTATTCTCTCTCATAATTAATTCCAACTTTTTTTTGCTCTCTTTCCTAGTGCCCACTTTTGCATTCAAGTCACTGAATACCAAGATATATAGGTTTATCTCCCATTTTTCTTTTTATGTGAAACTTCTCTGTGTCTTCCAGTTCCATTTATAATGAGAATCTCAATACAGACTGGTTCCGTTTTTCAATAACCTATTAAGTAATTGGTCAATGGACAAAATTCTTGTATTTAGAGCAGCAAAAATTATTTTAATGTTTGTAGGCTGAAAAGTGTGAAGCAGATGATTTGCCTCAATACAATATTCAATTCTGAACTTTAATTGAATCTTTCAGATCTATTCTGTTGGCATTGCCTTTAGGATCATTATCTCATATCCACACTGAGATGAGGCACAGGAATAGACTTTTGGAGGAAGTACAAACTTTTATGTCATAAAAAAGTCTTAATTATTCCCTAACAGATGCTGAATGGAGAGTCAGTAGACCCAAGTTTGACTATGGTTTTCCCACTAGGTAAGCCACTGAATGTCTCCCTCTTATTCAGATTTTTTAACCCTTCTTATGATAGGGAGTTTACTCACTAATTTTAAAGATAGTCAATTTCTTGTTTGAAAAGTTCTAATTGTTAAAATTAGCAAAAGGGAAATAACACAGACACAAATATGCCAGGTCCTACAAAAACTATAGTGATTCTATTCATGCCCCAGTCAAGATATGGCTTGTGTTGTATAAAGGTGAATGACTTTACCAGCAGAATGGAAAGGTTGGCAGCATCTATTCATCTGGAAAAGTCTTCACACCCGGCTCTGGCAGTTTACTATGTTTGCTCTTTGAGAACTGGCTCAGTTAAGCACAGAGAGGTCTAGTAGAGATTTGGCCACCAAAGATTTTTTGGTTAATTTTTTTGGCCTTTTGGATAAAAATATGAAATAGGGTTTTTTTTTTAACTTTTGCAATCTCTTCCAGTGGTAGAAACAGTGTAATAATTTGATAAAAATCAATTAGATAAAATAGAAATATTAATTTAACTGTTGCTATTTTTGATTTATGAGCTTTGTACAGGAACCAACCAGCTAAAACATTCCCTGAAGAACCAAATTGCATCTATATTGATTTTTCATTATAAATGAGACAAAATAGGACAGTCACCAGTATTCCTCTGAGAGATGACTTACAGAAGTTAGCAGATGTGTTTTCATAATGCATCCAAAAGCAACACAAAACATCATTTCATGGGATACTTGTATAAAAAGACCACCATGAAGATAATTGCAGCATGTGTACTAGAACCAAGTAAAGGATGTTGAAACAGAATAATTCTGTCCTGGGAACTAAGACAGTATATATCTTGATAGTTGTTGTCTTCAGTGCAAGAGTAGGCACCTGAGAGGAAGATGGAAAATCAAATCGGAAAAGATGGCTCACAAGAAGGAAATGAAAAGGGCCAAAAGTGTGTGGATTTCTCAAAATCCTCATTGTAGGGATATTTTGAAGCCCAGCTCAGACTGGCTTATAATAGCTGATTATTAATTTTCAGTGTGAACTTTTATATCTTAGGAATCAATAAATGTCATAAGTCAAGACTTAATTTCTTATTTTCCTGATTGAGTAGACAAAGTGGTGGATAAAATGTCAATAACAAAGATAAAACTTTAAAGTGTCATACATATTTTTTTTTGCTTTGAGAGCCACTTGTTAAATATTTATTAGGACATTTTTCACACATTTTATGGATATCTTCTTTAAGAGAGATCTGGAAGGTACTTGACCCAGTTAATACTTAATGATGTCACAAATAAAAAAAAACAACAATGTAACAACAGAGAGAAAATCATTGGTTATATGTAGTCAGAAGTCAGAATTGACTGCCTGTAAGTGGTTAGAATAACTATTTAAGGCAGGAATAAAGAGAAATTAGAAAAAGAATGAAATTGGAGCAAAGTGTATGTGATTTCAACAGCTACAATAGATAAATTTAAATAAACAACCAACACTGAAAAGTTGAAAATGGATTAAAATAAGGCTATTGATTCTAACATTGATCATTTCTTTGGAAAGTTCAACCTATGTAAAACAGTTGCCACAGAAAATAGGCTAAAAGAATCAGAAACTACCTTAGTTAGACAACGAGTATTATTGCCCAATGGAGAGATGGTAATCATAGGCAACCCTGGTTTAGAGTACAAACATATTTGCAAAACAGAAGATTATTTGTAATTGTAGAGAATGATATCAAAGGATTTTGATCAGTATTAGCTAACTCCCCCCCCAAAAAAATCATGAAAATACTATAAGAACAATAAACAGATATAAATGAGAACTGTCTGGGACATTTCAATATTTATTCTCATTGGTGATTATAACTACCACATTTGTTCCTTATTATACTCTAAGGCCTCTTAAGTGAGATATATGCTTATTTTAAGAGATTTGTTCAACAATTTCCATTAGAAAAAGAAAGTAGAAGAATTTAGAATTAATTATGAAATTTAGCTGGAAACAGTCTACTGAATTACACCAACTACATCACTCCACATACCCTTTAAACAGGTACTATAATTTTACAATGAATAAGACCCAGAACTTAACAAGAAGAAGAGACTGTACCATACCACATTTGGGAAACTACAATGAATTCACTGGTCCCAAGTTACAAACTGTTACCAAAATCCATCTTGATATTTAATAAATATAATATAGCTCCAATCATGAATTATCATCATCTCAAAAGAAATTAAAATCACCAGTGACTCAAAGAATGCAAGGTGAATTTAAATAACAGCATCATGTTATAAATAATGATTTTCATTTGAGAAGTATTGTGAAAGTTGTAATCATGAATACTCATTATCATTTTTTTAAAAGGTTAGCTAGATTTAAAACAAGAATAAGAGAGAAAGAATAGATGAATTGCCCAAGTACCAAACTGGCACCCTTGACATATTTAAAGAAATAGAAGAAAGCTTTCATTGATCTAAGTGGGTCTGTTATAGAGGATTGATTTATGGAAAGTTATAGGAGAAATTGAGCAGAGTAAGAGCAATCTTCAATACCACAGGAAACTTCCACACCCATGGGATTACAGATCCATCTAAATATTTAAGTAGCTATTATGTAGAATATAATGGAATAATTGCTTAAGGGATATCAAAATGCTAAAGTAAGTCAGAGGAATGGAAGGTAATTTTTGACAAAGGGGAGTCAGAAAAGTGAATTGGACCTTGAAGGGTTTGCCATTTTTCCAAAGGTAATTCTGAATATGTGTAGGAGCATACTAGGAATGGGGAATGGTAAGAGTAAAGGCTGAAAGGTATGGGATGAGAACAAGAAATAACTAATACTTTGACTGAAGTGTAATGCCAGATAGGCTTAAAAAAAAAAAAAAAAACAGGTTAAGAATGGCCTTCAATAATAGGTTAAGGAATTTGTACTTTATTCTGCATGAAACAAAGAGGTTTAGAGGGTTTCCAACAAAGGAATGGGAAATGTGTTCAAAAAGAGGATTAATTAGGTATCTATATGAAGCATATATCATATTAAAGTTGTCATGATCACTCTAGGGCCAAACTTAATGTGTCGTCATGCATGTGAGTAATTCTCTTAGGGGGAAACATGCAGTGGTTAATTCAAAATTTATCTGAGAAATTTTTCCTCATCTGGTTAGGTTAGCACACACAAAATGCACAGTTATTCTGGGCTAGTTCATCCCACCTCAAACAACACTGAAGTCACTTATATCCAGAGGATCACCATTTTGATGCACAACTTAATGTGAACAACCATTTCCTCACAATAAACTGCAGCCCAGACCTTGAATAATTAGTACAGATGATAGCCACTATTGCAGAACAAAATGTATAATAAATGACCCTAGCTAGAAGAGTTGAAATTATTTTGTCCTCTCTCTGTTTTGAACTAATGAACAAAAAGCATTTATTATGGGCTAAATGCTAAGGGTACACATGCAAAATGTAAACAGTTTTTGCCATCAAAGAGTTCAAAACCAAATGAGAAAAGAATATTTATAAAGGATGGTATCCAGGGAAGGAAATTCTTATTTGATCTGAGAAGTCACCAAATGCTGAGTAGAACAATAGAGTAGTTTCTTAATATATAATTTTCAGAGGAAAAGGAGATATGGGGATTTTGATTTCAATGCTTGAACAGTATAAACATACTTTGTAAGTGGCTGTGCCACTACTGCCACTTGGTGGCTACCAGGTAATAAATATTTTGGTGGGAAGGGTAAAGTTCTGTCCCACTGGAAGGAGTTCCATGATAAATCATGAACTTTATTAACTGGTAGCCAAACTTCTACAGATAAGTCATTTGCAATTTAGGCTATTCTTGGGACAATAAACACAATTAATTGCTAGCTCCAAATATAAAGGTATTCTTTCTTGATAAGATCAAATGCCTTGTGTTCTGATTTTAAAATCCTTGGGAACCTCCACTGTATGTTAAAGTAGCAAGGTGGTACTTCAGTACAATGGGATTGGGGGCAAGAGATGTTTACTGAACCTAGCTGAAAAAGAAATGATTGAATTGCTGGCTGAGGGCTAGGGAAAGGTGTCTAGTGTGAGTATCTGATTATAATAGTTGTTAGGAGGGGTCTACTCTGGATGGGTCTACTTAGAACCACAAGTTCAGAATGAGAGAACTGAAGGAGACTGGAGGAAAAGTAACATGATGTAAGAAAATGAGAGGATAGACTGAGGAAGGTTCTGTTAACTCATTTTACCAGATAGATATCTTGGCCAACACAAAGACAAGAGGTAACTTCTTCATCAAGTGTTAAACTGGCTAAAATGACCCAATTAAATATTGGGACAATAAACACACAATTAATTGCTAGCTCCAAACATAAAGATATTCTTTCTTGATAAGATCAAATGCCTTATGTTCTGATTTTAAAATCCTTGGGAACCTCCACTGTATGTTAAAGTAGCAATACAGTACAATGGGAATGTGTTCGAAGGGATGAGCCAGAATAAGAGGCAGCATATGAGAGTCAGTGATTGGGCCACAGCATATAGATTTCTAGGGAACGAATACTGAGGGGAAAAACAAATCTAAAACATTTGGGGAAGTAACTTTGATTGCCAGAAAGAGAAGAGTAGTTTTTCAATGAGTTTGTTGGATCAGGAAAACCATTTATAGCAGCCTTTTATTATAGAAGATTGTTTACTTTACAAATTATTTCTCCCTCATTCAATTTCATAAAAGAATATATAAGTCCAAATACATGCAACAGGTCTCTAAGGAATGACATTATATAAAATACAACTTTACAGCAAGATATCAAATTTGAGTTCCACATTTTTGGGCTGTGTGGATATTGCTGATCAGAGAAAAATGGAATTCATCATTCAACAATAGAAAGATGTAGGAAAGCTCTGACTATATGGCAGAATTGTGAAAAAAAAAGCTTTTCAGATAGTTCGGGTTCATGTTTCCCCATGATTCTGGATTTTTTTCTTTTGTTAATGATCACATCATTTAAAAAATAGAATATATAACCATAAATGCTGTTCTAAATATGTCCATCCTAATGTGATTAAAATAATAAAGCATTTATTTTTTCATCATAGACTGGAAGATGTCATTACTGCTATTTTGAAGGATGGTATATGGAATAAATCTGGTATTTGGAAATATGGGAAATTTGTTTCAAGGCTTAGGACTATCTCTGTCTCTGATTTGGACAGGTCACAACCCCTCATTGACCTCAGTTTCCTCATCTGTAAAAATAGGAGGCTGGGCCAGATGGCATCTGAAGTCCCTTCCAGATTTTAATTTGTAAATCTTAGGATCAGAATTTTCACTAACAGGGTGAATTGGGCTTTATTCCATAGTGTCAGTTTTGAGGAATGAAACACATTTTCTCCCAACTTATATGGGCACGATGGTCTTTTGGCCCTCATCTATTTTAATACAATTGTATCTAAAATCTAATTGCATTCTATGCCATCACTCCCAACCTTTGCCACCCTTACTCCTTTACACACATGGCTAAACGAAAATGGAGAAAATCATCCAACCGTTCTAATTGAGTCCATTACTAATTTCCATTGAACAACCCCAAGTGGTCTCTCATTGTTGCTAGGTAATTCTACTATGTCTTATTTATGAATGTACTATCCCCCTCTCTAGGGCAGACTTTCCAAACCTCACTATCACTCCTCAACCCTCCTATAGCTTTCATTCTCACAGCTGAGAATCTTGCCTCACATTTTACAGAAAAAAAATGAGGCCACAAGCCATGAGCTCTCTTTTTTCCCCCTCTTCCTCATCTCATAATACTCATGTGCCTTCTGCCACTTTCTCTTTCTCCATCCTTATCTCACATGATGAAATGACCTTACACCTAACAAAGACTCAGGTTTCTTTACTTGTTCAAATGATCTCATTCCATTCCATCTCCTCTAACAGATTGCCTCTCCTCCATCATCCCCATTCTTTCACTCATTTTCCTGACTGCTCCTTCTTTGTCTCCCTTGCTGCATCTTATTCCAGATTATGATCTCTAACCATGCATCCCTCAAGGGACTTAAGTCCTGACATTTTTGCTTTGATTAATCAGAAAAGGGATGGAGTATCTGCAGGTTGCATGCCACATAGTAACTGGATTTTAGAGACCTCAGTAAAATGTAGATAATTTATCAACTTGAAACCTGAATGGATCACCGATGAACCAAGGTCAGAGCTATCTGATGAGTCAAAAAATAGTAAGGCCACAGACTATTACAGAAATACTTAAAACATTCAAACAACTATTATAATCAAACAAATATTACAATTAATTCCTATTACACAAAATTTGGGGGAAGTGAGTTCAAAATGCAACAATGGAGACTATCATGAGACATTTAGAAAAGATCAAGAGCCATCATCAGAACTCTGACTGTTTGTCTAATGGATCAAGCAAAACTATTTCTCATTGTGAATAGATTTCATATCATACATGTACTGCTTGGAAGCCCTAAAAATAGATGGCACAAATAAGACTATACTAACCAGGAGTAAAATGAAAATAGATAGCTTATTTCCTGTGTGACTATATAAAGCCTATGTATTAGATATACTCATTCCTGTTTACAGAATGAGTAACTGGATCAAAGACCTATTAATAATTTATTTTCTGATGAAGTGAATAAGGAAATTCTTCTCATGCCAACAGTAATCTTGAATTTATGCTTATGGAGAAAGTATGGGGGTTACAAAATATGGCTTTGGTTTTTCTGCCAGTGAAGTCAGATCTGAATATAGCAGACATGAATAATTAAGAACCCTTCTCACCAATGACCTTTTCTTAGTATTTATGAAAATGAATCCAAAAAGATCCTCAGAAACTTTAGGACAGTTTGAAGAATGGCTTGCTATCCACATTGCTCACTTGTATTTTGGATATGGCATTAACTTATATGACCACTTATATTTTGAATATGGCATTTAACTTCTATGGGCTGAAAATTAATGAACTGATTGATTTCTTTTTGCCACTGATTGTGTTGGTCCTTCTTCTGATTAAAAAAGAGTCCTAGGATACAGTACTGTTTTCCCTTGTCCTTAAATTATTAAAGTTCAACACATCCACCATGCCCTGGCTATTGCACAGGGTTCTCAAAATACATGTGAGCTCAAAGCATACTTTGGTAAGTCCTACCAAACAGAACAAATGTATTTACCGACAGAATTGGTGTTGGCTATCTGACCAACACCACAAGTTTATTACTCCACTGTGATAAAAAGGAAAATCATAGCAATTCAAAAAATAAAGTAAAGGATCTGATAAACTTGAATTTTCAGGCTCTAAATCCAGGGTTTTATCCACTAAACAACACTATCTTCTGGAAAACAAAAACAAAAACAAATAGCATTTTTTGGTAAATACCAACTAAGTGGAGCAGTAAATAGAGTACCAGATTGAACTCAGAAATTCACATCCAGTCATATTTACAAATAGTATGTCACTGGTAAAGTCACTTAATATATCTTCCTTTGTTTCCCCATTTGCAAAATGAGGACAATAAAAGCAAATATCTATCAAAGTTGTTGGAAGGATAAAATGAGACAAATATATGTAAAGCACTTTTCAAACTTTAAAGCACTATATAAATGCTATTTTCATTATAATATATTTCAGTTTCTTTATCAAGATCTCACACAAAAATGCATAAAGAATTAATTCAAATTTGTATTAGTAAGAACCATTTGCCAATTGCTAAATGGTCAATGATTATGAATGAGCAAATTTCAAAGAAAAAATCCAAGATATCAACCATATCCAAAAATACTCTAAATCATTAATCAGAGAAATACAAATTAAGGCAACTTCTCAAACTTCTCAAATTGTCAAAGATGGCAATTGAGAAAAATGACAAATATTAAAAGAGTTGTAGGAAAATAGATAATGGTGGACTGGTAAACTTGTGAATTAATCTGGGAATTGTAGAAAATCATCAAAAGAATACCCCCAAATCACTAAACTGTACACACTAAACTGAACAGAAATACTATTGCTACATGCGTATTCCAAAATTATCAAATAAAGAAGTAAAGAACTCATATGTATAAACATATTTGTAGCAGCTTTTTTTCCTAATAACCAAAAACAAAAAACTATTGGAGTGCTTACTCGCTTACTGACTAAGGAGGCAAATTATGTTACATAAATGAAATGAAAAAATTATTGTCTTATAAGAAATGATGAAATGGACAGTTTCAGAGTTTTGAAAGATATCTATAAAATCATGCAGAAAATTTTTTTTAAATAGAAAAAGAAATTATAAAATGAAAACACCATTATGGGGAGGAAAAATAGCCCAAAACTTTGAAAGACTTTTGAACTTTGCTCAATGATAAATCATGAATCCATAAGAATAAAAGATGAAATAAGTCATTCATCTTCTGACAGTGAGTTAATGAATTTAAAATATCAAGAATAACATGCTTCTTAGCATGAACAATATGGAGATTGGCTTTGAAGAGAAGTTTTTAAATTTTCATTTTTTTTCCAATTTAAGGAGGGGCAGTAAAAAAGATATAAATACATGTAAAAATAATATTTTAAAAAACAAAGCAAAATATTATACTTTAAAGATCAAATGTTTTGCAATTCAGACTTTCCACAAATTTATACTGTACCATTCCTCTAAAATTTGTAGAAATTAATGACAAAATTGGACTGAAGGGGCAGAGTCAAGATGGTGGAGTGCAGACAGGACTCTCTGTGACCTCCTCTGACCTTCTCTCAGACCAACAGCAAATTAAGCCTCTAAACTGATTTTGGAATCAAAGCACCCCCAAATATTTGGAGTACAGCACATTCCCAGAATTTACCTTGGAAGAACTTCAGAAGAGGTCTGTTTCAGTCAGGCAGGGGGTCAGTTTTCTGAGCTTAGATGGCAGCTCTGGGAGATAGGGCAGGAAGCCAGGCTGGGACTCAGAGCTTTGCCGTTTCTAAACACCTGGGAAGTTTCTGTGAGTCTCTTAGGTTATTCTGCCCTGGTTGCATGCAGGTGCTTTGGAAGATCTGCCTTCTGTAAAAGGTAGATTGTAAACCACTGAAAATGTCAGATATGGCCCCAATAGCCCAGCACCTGAAGTCAATTGGCCGAACTGCCCCAGGGCAAATTAAAGCAGCTGTCACTCTTCTGCTTTAAATAGATCTCAAGCTTTTAAAAAAAAATGAATAAAAAACAAGAAAGAACTCTCACCATAGACAGCTTTTATGCAGAGAGATTAGAACAGATCTCAGATCCTGAGGTTCATAAAGGTGAAGCAACTCTAGAGGAAGCCACAAAGGGAGACATGACCTGGTCCCCATTTCACAAGGCTTTTCTGGAAGACAGAATCTCAAAAGAAAGTTAGAAGAAAAATGGGGAAATGAATTAAGATCATTGCAAGAAGGATATAATGCCCTACAAAAGAGATATGAAAAAGACACCAATTCATTGAAAAACAAAAGTGGTGAAATGGAAAAAGTATGCAATGAACAAACTGGCCAATTATAAAAGGAGCTAAAAAAGGTAACTGAAGAAAAAAATACATTAAAAATCAGAATTGAACAAATGGAAATGAATGAATCAATAAGACTTCAAGAATCAGTCAAACAAAACAAAAAAATAGAAAAAAATATTAAATATCTTCGGGGGAAAAACAACTAACCTGGAAAATAGATCTAGGAGAGACAATTCAAGGATTATTGGACTTCCTGAAAGCCATGATGAAAAAAAGAACCTAGACACTATCTTCCTAGGAAATTTTGAAAGAAAACTACCCTGATGTTTTACAATCAGAAGGTAAAATAGCCATTGAAAGAATTCACTGATCACCTCCTGAAACAGACCCCAAAATTAAATCTCCAAGGAATATCATGGATAAATATTAGACTATCACACCAAGAAAAAGATATTGCAAGCAGCTAGAAAGAAACAATTAAAATACCGAGGAATTATAATTAGAATCACCTAGGATGTCAGCTTCCACATTAAAGGATTGAAGGGCCTGGAATCAGATATTAAAAAAGGCAAAAAGAACTTGGATTATAGCCAAGAATAAGCTATTTAACTAGAATGAGCATTATCAATCCAAAGAAGATGGATATTTAATGATATAGGTGAATTTCACCTATTTCTAATGAAAAGACCAGATCTGAACAAAAAAATTTGACCTCCAAACACAGAACTCAAGAGAAGCATAAAAAGGTAAAAAGGAAAGAATTCCCAAGAACTATATTTCTACTATGGGTATACTTAATGGGGGTATAATTTGGTTTTGCTTTGATAATATGAAAAAGAAACTAGAGGTGGAAAGGGGATCATACTGGAAAAAGAGGAAAAAGGAGGTTAAAAAAAGGTAAAAAAAAAGGAAGTAAAAATAAGGTAAAATCTCATGAAAAGGCAAAGAAAACCTAATATAATTGAGGGAAAGAAAGAAGGGGGATGAACATTGTGTGAATCTTACTCTTATAAGATTGAACTTTAAAAGAGAATATCAGACACATTTGGTTTCACAGAGAAAATTGTCCCTCCTTATAAGGAAGTGGGAGGGAAAGAAGGAAAAGAAAGGGAAAGACTAATAGAAGGAAATATAAAAGAAGTAGGGGAAAGGTATAAAAAAAGGGGAACAGGATCTAAAGGGGGAGGACTGTTTGAGGGAGGTGGTCATCAAAAGCAAAATACTGGGGAGGGGGAAAGGGAAAAAGGGAAAAGGAAAGAGAAAAACATAACTTTGGGTAAAAAAAGATGGCAGGAAATACAGAATTAGTTATTTTAAATGTGAATGTGAATGGGATGAACTCTCCCATAAAAAGGAAACATATAGCAGACTGGATTAAAAGCCAGAATCCTACAATATGTTGTTTATAAGAAACACATCTAAAGCACAGAGATACATACAGAGTGAAGGTAAAAGGCTGGAGCAGAATCTATTATGCTTCAGGTGAACAAAAAAAGCAGGGGTAGCAATCTTGATCTCAGATCAAGTAAAAGCAAAGATAGATCTAATTAAAAGAGATAAGGAAGGAAAGTATATTTTACTAAAGGGTACTATCAATAATGAAACAATATCAATACTAAACATATATTCACCAAGTGGCATAACATCTAAATTCCTAGAGGAGAAGTTAAGAGAGATGCAAGAAGAAATAGACAGCAAAACTATATTAGTGGGGGATCTCAACCTTGCTCTCTCTGAATTAGATAAATCAAACCACAAAATAAATAAGAAAGAAGTTAAGGAGGTAAACAAAAATGTTAGAAAAATAAGGTATGATAAATCTTTGAAGAAAATTGAATGGAGACAGAAGGGAGTTTACTTTTTTCTCTGTGGTTCATGGAACTTATACAAAAATTGACCATGTGTTAGGGCATAAAAACCTCAAAATGAAATGCAGAAAAGCAGAAATAATACATACATTTTCCCCAGATCATGATGCAATAAAAATCACATGTAATATAAGGCCAGGAGAAAATAGACCAAAAGTTCATTGGAAATTAAATAATGTAATCCTAAAGAATGAATGGGTGAAACAGCAAATCATAGACACAATCAATAATTTTATCCAGGAGAATGGCAATAATGAGACAACATACCAAAATTTTTGGGATACAGCCAAAGTGGTTATAAGGGGTAATTTTATATCTCTAGATACTTACTTGAATTTAAAAAAAATTTAAAAGCTAGAAAAAGAACAAATTAAAAACCCTCAATTAAATACCAAGTTGGAAATTCTGAAAATAAAAGGGGAGATTAATAAAATTGCAAATAAGAAAACTATTGAATTGATAAATAAAACTGAGTTGATTTTATGAAAAAACCAACAAAATAGATAAGCCTTTAGTTAATTTAATTAGAAAAAGGAAAGAAGAAAATCAAATTGTTAGTCTCAAAAATGATAAGGGAGAACTTTCCACCAATGAAGAGGAAATTAGAGCAATAATTAGGAGTTAATTTGCCCAATTTTATGCCAATAAATTTGATAATTTAAATGAAATGGAAGAATATCTACAAAAATATAAATTGCCCAGGTTAACAGAAGAGGAAGTAAACTATTTAAATAGCCCCATTTAGAAAAAGAAATAGAACAAGCTATTAATCAACTCTCTAAGAAAAAATCTCCAGGGCCAGATGGATTTACATGTGAATTCTACCAAACATTCAAAGAACAATTAATTCCAATGATATATAAACTATTTGAAAAAAACAGGGAAAGAAGGTGTACTACCAAATTCCATTTATGATACAGATATGGTGCTGATAGCTAAACCAGGTAGGGTGAAAACAGAGAAAGAAAATTACAGAACAATTTCCCTAATGAATATTGATGCAAAAATTCTTAAATAAAATATTAGCAATGAGATTACAGATTACATAATATATTATGACTGAGTAGGATTTATACTAGAGATGCAGGCCTAGTTCAATATTAGGGAAACAATTAGCATAATTGACTACATCAATAACCAAACTAACAAAAATCATATGACTATCTCAATAGATGCAGAAAAGCATATGATAAAATCCAACATCCATTCCTATTAAAAACACTAAAGAATATGGGAATAAATGGGCTTTTCCTTAAAATGATCAGTAACATCTATTTAAAACTATCAACAAGCATCATATGTAATGGGGACAAACTAGAACCATTCCCAATAAGATCAGGAATGAAACAAGGCTGCCCACTGTTACCATTATTATTTAATATTGTATTAGAAATGTTAGCTTTGGCAGTAAGAGAAGAAAAAGAGATTAAAAGCATTAGAGGAGGTAATGAGGAAACCAAATTATCACTCTTTGAAGATGATATAATGGTATTCTTAGAGAACCCTAGAGACTCAACTAAAAAACTACTAGAAACAATTCACAACTGTAGCAACTTTTTCAGGATACAAAATAAATCCACACAAATCATTAGCATTTTCATATATTACCAACAAAGTTCAGCAGCAAGAGATACAAAAAGAAATTCTATTCCAAATAACGGATGATAGTATAAAATATTTGGGAATCTATCTGCCAAGGGAAAGTCAGGAACTATATGAACTAAACAACAAAACATTTTCCACACAAATAAAGTCAGACCTAATCAGTTGGAAAAATAACAAGTGCTCATGGGTAGGCTGAGCAAATATAATAAAAATGGCAATACTACCCAAACTAATTTGCTTATTTAATGCCATACCAATCAAACTCCCAAGAAATTATTTTGCAGATCTAGAAAAAAATAGTAGCAAAGTTCATTTGGAAGAACAAAAGGTCAAGAATTTCAAGAGAATTAATGAAAAAAAAAATTCTGAGGAAAATGGCTTAGCTATGCCAGATCTATAACTATATTATAAAGCAGTGGTTATCAAAACCATTTGGTACTGGCTAAGAAATAGAGTAGTCGATCAGTGGAACAGGACAGGATCACAGGACAAACTAGGCAATAACTATAACAATCTAGTGTTTGATAAAGCCAAAAATCTCAGCTTTTGGGATAAGAACTCACTATTGGACAAAAACTGCTGGGAAAAATTAGAAATTAGTATGAAAGAAATTAGGGCTTGACCCACACCTAACACCACATACCAAGATAATATATAAATGGGTTCATGATTTAGAGATAAAGAGTGATATTATAAGCAAATTAGAGATACATTGGATAGTTTACCTCTGAGACCTGTGGAGAAGGAAGGAATTTGTGTCCAAAGAAGAACTGGAACTCTTAATTGAACTTAATATAATTTGATTATATTAAGTTAAAAAGTTTTTTTAAGTTAAAAAGTTTTTGTACAAACAAAACTAATGCAGACAAGATTAAGGGGGAAACAATAAATTAGGAAATTATCTTTACATTTAAGGGTTCTGATAAAGGGCTTATTTCTAAAATACATAGAGAATTGACTCATAAGAATTTTAAGAATTGTAAGAATTCAAGCCACTCTCCAATCGATAAATGGTCAAAGGATATGAACAGACAATTTTCAGATGATGAAATTAAAACTATTTCTAATCATATGAAAAGGTGTTCCAAATCACTATTGATCAGAGAAGTGCAAATTAAGACAACTCTGAGGTACCACTACACACCTGTCAAATTGGCTAAGATGACAGGAAAAGATAATGATGAATGTTGGAGGGGATGTGGGAAAACTGGGGCTTTGATGCATTCTTGGTGGAACTGTGAAGGGATCCAACCATTCTGGAGAGCAATTTGAAACTATGGTCAAAAAGTTATCAAACTGTGCATACCCTTTGACCCAGCAGTATTTCTATTGGGCCTATATCCCAAAAATGATCTTAAAGAAAGGAAAGGGACACACATGTGTAAAAATATTTGTGGCAGTTCTTTTTGTAGTGGCTAGAAACTGGAAACTGAATGGATGCCCTTCAATTGGAGAATTAAGTTATGGTATATGAATGTCATGGAATATTATTGTTCTGTAAGAAATGACCAGCAGGAGGATTTTTTTTTAATAAAGCTTTTTATTT
>JAJPUD010002697.1:248470-300250 GCA_023553655.1 Myrmecobius fasciatus | reverse complement strand
GAAAAGATAATGATGAATGCTGGAGGGGATGTGGGAAAACTGGAACATTAATACATTGTTGGTGGAACTGTGAGAGAATCCAACCATTCTGGAGAGCAATTTGGAACTATGCTCAAAAAGTTATCAAACTGTGACCCAACAGTGTTTCTATTGGACCTATATCCCAAAGAGATCTTAAAGGAGGGAAAGGGACCCACATGTGCAAGAATGTTTGTGGCAGCCCTTTTTGTAATGTCTAGAAACTGGAAACTAAATGGATTAATAATAATAATTAATTAATAATTAATAATAAATTGGAGAGGTGCTGAATAAGTTATAGTATATGATTGTTATGGAATATTATTGTTCTGTAAGAAACAACCAGCAGGATGATTTCAGAGAGGCCTGGAGAGACTTGCATGAACTGATGCTGAGTGAAACGAGCAGAACCAGGAGATCCTTATACACAGCAACAACAATATTATATGATGATCAATTCTGATGGACACAGCTCTCTTCAACAATGAAATGTTTCAAACCACTTCTAATTGTTCAGTGAAGAAAGCCATATACACCCAGAGAGAGGGATGTGAAATGTGGACCACAACATAACATCTTCATGCTCTCTATTGATGTTTGTTTGCATTGGGTTTCCTCTCTCAGATATTTTTTTTTCATTTATATACGATTGTTCTTGCACAGCAAGATAAGTATGGAAATATGTATACATATATTCAACTTGTCAAGTATTTAATATAATTAACATGTAGTGGACTTCCTGCCATCTAGGGGAGGGGAGGGGACTAGGGGGGGAAATTTGTAATGGAAAACTTTGTAAGGATCAGTGTTGAAGAACCACCTATACATATGTTATACAAATAAAAAGCTTTAATAATTTTTTTAAATTTTTTTAAATGTTCTCATTTCACATTCATATTGGATTAGAACACTGGAAAGGAGTCAGGGTCTATTGCACAGGGCTTTCAGAAAAAAGAGAGAGAAAGAGAGAGAGAAAGAGAGAGAGAGAGAGAGAGAGAGAGAGAGAGAGAGAGAGAGAGAGAACCACAACCTCTTTCGGCTGCCTAAAGATTCCAGTGATTAAAGGTATCACTGCAAACTCCTATAATAAAATTTCTTTTGTTGAAGCTTTCCTCAGGTCTTGATTAAGAACAGTAATTCAGTGAGACCATGCTGTCTCCATGTGATTACTGTTCATTCCAGAGCCCTGGATTGTACCCTGTTTCTGGTAACATTTTATTCATTGCCACTTCTTTTTTTGTGGATTTAACTATCATCATAACTACAATTATTCAGAGAAAGGTATTCAAGAAAAACACTACAGTAGGGTCTTGAGTCTGTGCCTTTTAATTTTCTATTGAAGGAACTAGGAATTCTTTTGCCTGGAGAAAGAAAGATTTCGGAAGGATATAATGGCATTCTTCCATTATCCAGAAAGTTGGCATAAGCAAAAGTGATTCTACCCATTCTTTTTCTCCCCAGAAGGTAGAAGTAAGGGCAATGGATGACAAAGAAAAAAATTTATGCTTTATATTAGGACAAATTTATTAATAATTAGAGTTATCCAAAAGTAGAATGTGGTTCCTTGGAGAAGCAACAAATTCTTCTTCGTTGGAGATTCAAGGAGAGGTTAAATCATCACTTATTTACAAGTATTTTATAATGGGGGTATATTTTGAGGCTCTAGATTACTACTGAAGATCCTTCAGCTCTAAGATGTACCTTTCTATGAACATGGTAGTCTATGAAATAAATAATAAGGACTTACAATAGTATGTTTAATGGTTGTTGTTAAATTTATTATAAAATCCAGAATTAGAATATTTTTTGTAATTGAATATGGAAGGCAAGGATGAGGTCAAAGTAAACTTGTATCTGGATTACCAGTACTACAAAAGGAATGGGTAACATAAAAATTGTTTGGAGTTGATGGGGGGGGGAAAGATAATGTTTCTTTTGGTCATATATGGGGATGATAACCAGAGAAAATTTGTCCAGAAAATGTTAGAAGGAAGAAATGCTAGAATGGAAGAAAGCAATGAGACCAAGCTTGTTTATATAGATTTGGCAGTCTTATGGCTAGAGGGAATAGTTGAAGAAATAATAGGGAATTAATCAATGAAAACAAAATGGTGTATGCACATTTATATGATGAAACTAACCATGTAGAATTACATTGAACCCACTGGCTGCCAGTGCTCCCCCATGCCCCAACAAATGTATGCATTTGCTAGCTAAAGTTTTTTTTTTTTTTTAATTATTTGTGTGAACTTTTCCCAGGAAAAATATTTTTCTTAGATCAGTATTATTTCTAAATATCTAAAATATACTATCTTCTATAAGATCTCTATCTGGAAGCAAAATCTCCACTTTTAAAAAATGCCATTTCCTGCCCTGGAGCTGAGTGGTGTCTAGCTAGAACATCTGTTAGACAATTGACTAGAACTCACCAGACTATCTTGATGACCTAATGGTATTGTGGGTGAGGATTGGCCATTTGAAAACAAGACTGAGGCCCCATTGTGTCCCCATGAGGAACGCTGGATCTAAATAACTATCAGGTGCAGATGTAGTATCACTTACAATTAAGTTATAACTGGAAAAGGCTTCAGAATGGGAAAAGTCAAATGGAGAGAGCAGATATAATGATGAAACATAAGCTGTCTCTTCAAATCCAGTTAACTGGAAGGACAGCTATGTGGTCCTGTGGTTCATTAAAGATTATTTTATCATATTCATTAAGCATTTGCTTAAAAAGTGGCCTTTGATGAAACAGCATGCAGCCCTATTTAATTACTTATTATTGGATATAGTCAGTCAGTTAAAGATACACTTATACCTATGCCCACAAGTCATAAGGTTCATACATAAAAACCAATATAATTACAAGGAAGATGTAGTATATATGTATATACAAAATACCAATTGATTCGTGGTATATTGCTTCACCTATAAAATGAAGACTTTTAGGTAGGTTACCTCCAAGACTTTTCTGTCTTTTAAAATGGTCGACATCCAATTCCATCAGTGGGAAAATCCCAGTAATGAAATTTTCCACCAGGGTATTTCTACAAATGTATTGTAACTAAAACATCTTCTAAAGTTTTCTGGACTTATTAAAAGGTTAAGAGATTTCTCAGTGCCATACAGAAGTTATGGCACTGAGGCTTTGAGAGTAGGTTTTCCTGAATCCCAAAAGCAAACTCTATATCCAACGTGTCATATTGTACCCATCATCTACACAAATACCTCAAGTTTTATGGTTTTAGATTATATATTCTGCAATAATTATACATAGGCATTTATACAGAAGTTTTATGGAACATGCAAAATATATTGAGAGAACTACAGCCTATCTATCCAGCTACATATGTGTATGTACACATATATGTCCATTTCAAAGAATTATTGATTTTTGAAAATTTGAACCTAGCTCTCAAGTATTCAAACAAAAGTTTGATGAAAATTTATCAATAGAGAAGTGAATCATTTCATCAGCAGCTATTTTGACTAGAATTTTGACTATTGAGTTAACTTCCAATTCTAAAATTCTATGATTTTATTAAATAACAAGGCTTTTTATTAATAATTCTTTTAGTTCAACAATTATAGAAAAAAGAAATAAATTGAACTGAATAAAATTAATTATTTTTCATTTTAATAGTAAGCATATGGATTGAGTTCTGAAATTAAATTATCATTTGTACTACGTGAGTAATGGAAGAAATAACTAAAATATGTAATACATATATGTGCATAAATATGTGTAGAAAGAGTATATTATGTGAATGTATAGACATATATTCTTTTCTTTTTTTTTGTTTTCTGTTTTTTGTTTGTTTGTTTTGTTTTTTTTGCTGAGGCAAATGAGGTTAACTGGTTTGCCTAGGATCACACAGCTAGGAAGTTAAGTATCTGAGGCCAAATTTGAACTCAGGTCCTCCTAACTTCAAGGCTGGTGCTCTATCCACTCTACCACCTAGCTGCCCCACACATATTCTTTTCAAATGAGCATATAATTTCAATATAAAAGGCTAGGAAATTTACCATTATGGTCAGATTTTTAAAAAGTTCACCCTAAACTACTATTTTATCCAAAACATAACAATAAATATACACCTGTGTGCATGCACACACACATGCACACTCACACATAAATACACACACACACACACACACACACACACACACACACACAACCCTCTTGTCCAAACAATAATTCCTTTGCATTTCAGTTAAAACACCTCCAGCCAGCATATATTTACTCATACTGCTTATTTTCTGTGGAATAACCTTCTTCCCCAGCCTTTATTTGATGAATTGTTATTCAAAGTTCAGTTACAAAGCTATTTTTCTCTCATTTTATTTGTTTCTCAATTACATATTTAAAAAAACACACAACTTCCTATTCCAATGCTTTGATCACGTATAAGTTATGAAATGACTTATATTCTTATGTTTTACTCAGTTCTTTATTGATTTGAAAAAAATGAGGTTTTTGTTAGAGAAACTTGCTACATTTTCCCCCTTAGTTTCTCATTTTCTTTTCAATTTTGTTCTGTTGTTATTTTTGGCGGGGATAAAAATCTTTTTCTTTAAAAATTTGATGTAATGTATTAAACTTCTTGCCATCTAGGGGAGGGGGTGGGAGCAAGGAAGGAAAAATTTGTAACAGAAAGCTCTGCAAGGGTCAGTGATGAAAAATTACCCATGCATGTGCTTTGCAAATAAAAAAATTAATTAAATATTAATGTAATCAAATTATCCATTTCAAAAATTGTAAATGTCACTTTTTCTCATTTGGTCATAAATTCTTCCCTTATCCAGAGATCTACCAGGTAAAATTGTACATGTTCCCCCTACTGGTTTATGATATCATTATTTCTGTCTATTTGACCTTATCTTGGTATATGATGTGAAATGATGGTTTATATCTAGTTTCTGCAAAACTGCTTTACTGTTTTCCCAGCAATATTTTTCAAAAAGTAAGTTCTTGTCTCAAAAGCTTAGATACTTAGGCTTATCAAACACTAAATTACTATGGTCATTTACTACTGTATATCATGCATCTAATCTATTCCACTGATTCAAAATTCTATTTCTTAGCCAGTCCCAGCTTGTTTTAATGATTCCTGTTTTGTTAGCAGTTTGAGATCTGGTACTGCTATGCTAACTTCCTTCACTTTCTTTCCCTTTCTGCAACTGATTCCATTGATATTCTTGATCTTTTATTCTTCCAAATAAATTTTTTTATTTTTTTCTAAAGATAAAGTAATTTTAGTAGTTTGATTGATATGACACTAAGTAAATTAATTTAGCTAGAATTATCACTTGTATTACATTGGCTTAGCTTACTTATAATTAACATTTTTGCAGTTGTTTAGATCTGACTTTATTTGTATGAGAAAATGTTTTATAATTTTGTTCATATAGTTCGTAATTTTGTGATGTTAAGTAGACTCCCAAGAAGTTTAGATTGTCTACATTACCTATTTTGATAATTGACTCTCTTAATAATATATAGAAATGCTAATGATTTCTGTGGGTTTATTTTATATCCTGCAACTTTGATGAAGTTATTATGTAAACTAATATATTGTGAATTTTCTGGGGTTCTCTAAGTATATAATAATATCATTTGCAAAGAATGATAGCCTTGTTTCTTAATTAGCTATTGTAATTCTTTCTAAGTCATTTTCTCATCACAAAAGGTAACATTTCTAGTACAATATTGAATAATATTGACTAATAATCCTTCCTTCTTTCCCCTCTGATCTTATTGATAAGACTTCTAGCTTATCCCTATTGTAGATAATGCTTGCTGATTTTTTAGATAGATACTGTTTGTCATTTAAGGAATGAATTGAGGTAATCATATAATTTTTATTGTTTTTCTTATTGATATGGTTAATTGTATTGATAGTTTTCCTGATATTAAAGCTGCCCTATATACCGAATATAAATTCTACCGGGCTATAATGTGTAATCTTTAGAATGTAATTTTTAATCTTCTTGCTGGTATTTAAAAACAATTTGCATTAATATTCATTAGGGGAATTGGGCTATAGTTTTCTTTCTTTGTTTCTGCTCTTCCTAATTTAAGTATTAGCACCATACTTGTATCATAAGAGAAATTTAGTATGATTGCCAATTTATTTTTAAAGATTTCTCCAGACACTATATAGTAGGTATTTTTTGAATGTTTGTGGAATTGAATTGTCTTGTTTTATTGAAATCATGTTGCTTATCTATAATTAATTTAATCCATTATAGTTGGTATTTGTTTCAACTGCAACTTCATCTCTGGAATATTAACAGAAGCTCCCTATTGAACAATGCCTCGTATCAAAACATTTGTGTTTATATCTTTGTATTTATTTTTTATCCAATTTTATGTTCCAATTCCATTAAAATGGTCCAGGTTTTCTCTACAGTTTTGTAAAAATCATAAAATTGACAAGGAAAAAATGTTAGCACCTTATAGGCTGGAACTACACAAGTTTTTGTATTCCTGTGACCTAGAACAGTGCCTAATTCATTTATTTTTCTAAGTCTCCTGTTGCTAAAAGATAATGTTTTATTTGGAACCAAACTTGTGATTTTCTTTGGTCTATGGAAAACCTCATGAAGAAATTTTCTTTATCAAAGCAAAATGGGAAACATTTGCAATTTATAGGCTTAGAGAGTTTTCTAGGGAGTACACAGAGATTGAATGACTTGTTCAGACAGCATCTGTCAAAAACAGTACTTGTACTCAGGTTTTCCTGACTGAAGGCAGATCAACATTAACAGTGTTATGCTGTAAAGAAATTTCCTTCTCCTGTAATATTTGATCAATGTTATAACTAAATCAAAATAAAATAATAACCTTTATAGGGGATGCTCATATTTGTCAATTGTTTTTCTTATTTAAAAATCAGGTAACAAATTCAATAGTTAATATGCCATTTAAGATGAGGAAATGAAGCTTAGAGAGTTGATGTGACTGGTACCTAGATATGTAGCTACTAAATGTGAAAGGTTTTTTTTTTTTTTTGAAACCTCCTAATTCTAAATCTAGCATTCTTTCTGCTATACTATGCTGAATATTCTTTTAAAAAAAAACTTCCTTTGAATATTTGAAACTTCCAATAAGTTACATTTTGATGCTTTATTATGTAATAAAGTTGACTGGATACTAGAAGATTACCCAAAGAATATATATACATATATATAAACATATATATGTATATATATATATATACACAAGTTATGTTAAATTCTACTATTCTGAAAAGGCCTAGAACAATTTGGATAAAAAACAAAAAGGCTATTTACAAGCATCATAGCTATTTGGTTATTTATGTGTATATGTCCTTCTAATACCAAACATTGCTTTCCTTGACAAATAAAATATTTTATATTGATCTTAGCTTTACTTCAGAGCACTAGCTCCTTCTGAGATTTAGCATTGTTAATATTATTTTAACTGAACTATGCCATTCTTTTGAAATCATCCTCTTATCTTCATTACATCTTCTGTAATGTCTTTGTAAAATCTAAGTTCATCATCAAATTTCCATGATAACTTTAGATAAGAAACTCATTTTCCTTCCTCTCTAGAATTGTTTCTTGATTTATTATCAGAATTTCATTCTTGAAATCTTCCCTCCTCGGAATATCTACAAAAATGTAGATTGCCCAGGTTAACAGAGGAGGAAATAAATTATTTAAATAACCCCACATTAGAAAAAGAAATAGAACAAGCTATTAATCAACTCCCTAAGAAAAAATCTCCAGGGCCAGATGGATTTACATGTGAATTCTTTTTTTTATTAATACTTTTTATTTGCAAAACATATGTATGGGTAATTCCTAAATATTAACCCTTACAAAGCTTTCTGTTACAAATTTTTCCCCCCTACTGCCCACCCCTCCCCTAAATGGCAGGATATCCACTAAATGATAATTATGTTAGAATACTTAAGAAATCGAATATATGTATAGTTACTGCCACATAACACTTTTTGTGTAGGAGAAATCGTATCTACAAGAAATAATAATCCGATAAAGGAAATACAATGCAAGCAAACCTCAGTAGAGAACATGAAAATGTTATGTTGTGGTCCACATTTCACATCCCTCTCTCTGGGTGTATATGGCTTTCTTCACTGAACAATTGGAATTGGTTTGAAGCATTTCATTGTTGAAGAGAGTCATGTCCCTTAGAACTGATCCTCATATAGTATTGTTATTGCCGTGTATAATGATCTCCTGGTTCTGCTCATTTCACTAGCATCAGTTCATGCAAGTCTCTCCAGGCCTCTCTGAAATCATCCTGCTGGTCCTTTCTCACAGAGCAATAATATTCCATAACATTCATATACCATAATTTATTCAGCCACTCTCCAATTGATGGGCATCCATTAAGTTTCCAGTTTCTAGCCACTACAAAAAGAGCTGCCACAAACATTCTTGCACATGTGGGGCCCTTTCCTTCTTTTATGATTTCTTTGGGATATAAGCCCAATAGAAACACTGCTGGGTCAAAAGGTATGCATAGTTTAATAACTTTTTGAGCATAGCTCCAAATTGCTCTCCAGAACAGTTGGATCCGTTCACAGCTCCACCAACAATGCATCAGTGTCCCAGTCTTCCCACATCCCCTCCAACATTCATCGTTATCTTTTCCTGTCATTTTAGCCAATCTGACAGGTGTGTAGTGGTACCTCAGAGATGTCTTAATTTGCATTTCTCTGATCAATAGTGATTTGGAGCACCTTTTCATATGATTATTACATGTGAATTCTACCAAACATTCAAAGAACAATTAATTCCAATACTATACAAACTATTTGAAAAAATAGGGACAGAAGGTATACTACCAAATTCCTTCTATGATACTGATATGGTGCTGATAGCTAAACCAGGTAGGGTGAAAACAGAGAAAGAAAACTATAGACCAATTTCCCTAATGAATATTGATGCAAAAATTTTAAATAAGATTTTATCAATGAGATTACAGAAAGTCATCCCCAGGATAGTACACTATGACCAAGTAGAATTTATACCAGGAATGCAGGGCTGGTTCAATATTAGGAAAACTATCATCATAATCAATTATATTAATAACCAAACTAACAAAAACCATATGATTATCTCAATAGATGCAGAAAAAGTATTTGTTAAAATCCAACACCCATTCCTATTAAAAATACTAGAGAATGTAAGAATAAATGGGCTCTTCCTTAAAATGATTAGTAGCATCTACTTAAAACCATCAGCAAGCATTGTATGTAATGAAGACAAACTAGAACCATTCCCAACAAGATCAGGAGTGAAACAAGGCTGCTCACTGTCACCATTACTATTTAATATTGTATTAGAAATGTTAGCTTTGGCAATAAGAGAAGAAAAAGAGATAAAAGGAATTAGAGTAGGTAATGAAGAAACCAAATTATCACTCTTTGTAGATGACATGATGGTATACTTAAAGAACCCTAGAGACTCAACTAAAAAACTACTAGAAACAATTCACAACTTTGGCAAAGTTGCAGGATTCAAAATAAACCCACATAAATCATCAGCATTTTTATATATTACCAACAACTTTCGGCAGCAAGAGATACAAAAAGAAATTCCATTCCAAATAACGGATGATAGTATAAAATATTTGGGAATCTATCTGCCAAGGAAAAGTCAGAAACTATACGAACTAAACTACAAAACACTTTCCACACAAATAAAATCAGACCTAATCAATTGGAAAAACATTAAGTGTTCATGGGTAGGCTGAGCAAATATAATAAAAATGAAAATACTACCAAAACTAATCTACTTATTTAATGCCATACCAATCAATCTCCCAAGAAATTATTTTACAGATCTAGAAAAAAATAGTAGCAAAGTTCATTTGGAAGAACAAAAGGTCAAGAATTTCAAGGGAATTAATGAATAAAAAGGCAGATGAAGGTGGCCTTGCTGTACCAGATCTAAAACTATATTATAAAGCAGCGGTCATCAAAACCATTTGGTACTGGCTGAGAAATAGAGCAGTCAATCAGTGGCATAGGATAGGATCTCAGGACAAACTAGGCAATAACTTTAGCAATTTAGTGTTTGATAAACCCAAAGACCCCAGCTTTTGGATTAAGTACTCACTATTCGTCAAAAACTGCTGGGAAAATTGGAAACTAGTGTGGAAGAAATTAGGGCTTGACCCACACCTAACACCACATACCAAGATAAGATCAGTGGGTTCATGATCTAGATATAAAGAGTGATATTGTAAGCAAATTAGAGGAAAGTAATATAATTTACCTCTCAGACCTGTGGAGATGGAATAAATGTATGTCCAAAGAACATCTGGAACCTTAATTGAATACCAGATAGCTAATTTTGATCATATTAAGTTAAAAAGTTTCTGTACAAACAAAATTAATGCAGACAAGATTAGGAGGGAAGCATAAAATTGGGAAATCATCTTTACATTTAATGGTTCTGATAAAGGTCTCTCTAAGATATATAGAGAATTGTCTCATATTTATAAGAATTCAAGCCACTCTTCAATAGATAAGTGGTCAAGAGATATTAACAGACAATTTTCAGATGATGAAATTAAAACCATTTCTAGTCATATGAAAAGTTGCTCCAAATCACTATTGATGAGAGAAATGCAAATTAAGACAACTCTGAGGTACCACTACAAACCTGTCAGATTGGCTAAAATGACAGGAAAAGATAATGATGAATGCTGGAGGGGATGTGGGAAAACTGGCACTCTAATACATTGTTGGTGGAACTGTGAACAGATCCAACCATTCTGGAGAGCAATTTGGAGCTATGCTCAAAAAGTTATCAAACTGTGCATATCCTTTGACCCAACAGTATTCCTATTGGGCTTATATTCCAAAGAGATCTTAGTGGAGGGAAAGGGACCCACATGTGCAAAAATGTTTGTGGCAGCCCTTTTCGTAGTGCCTAGAAACTGGAAACTGAAGGGATGCCCATCAATTGGAGAGTGGCTGAATAAATTATGGTATATGAATATTATGGAATATTATTGCTCCATAAGAAAGGACCAGCAAGATGATTTCAGAGAGGCCTGGAGAGACTTGCATGAACTGATGCTGAGTGAAACGAGCAGAACCAGGAGATCACAGCAACAACAAAATTATATGATGATCAACTCCAATGGATGGGGCTCTCTGCAACAAAAAATTGTCTCAAACTAGTTCCAATTGTTCAGTGAAGAAAGCCATATACATCCAGAGAGAGGGATATGAAATGTGGGCTACAACATAACATTTTCATGCTCTTTATTGATGTTTGTTCACAGTGTGTTTCGTTTCTCTGATTTTTTTTCTTGTAGATAGGATTTTTCTTGCACAACAACTTGTCAAGTATTTTATCATTATTAACATGTAATGGACTTCCTGCCATGTAGGGGAGGAGTGGGGACGGGGGGGGTGGGGAGGGGGGTAAAATTTTTAATGGAAAGTTTTGTAAAGATCAATGCTGAGGAACTGCCCATACATATTTTATGCAAATAAAAAGCTTTAATAAAAAATAATAATAAATAAATAAAGTAAAAAAAAAGAAAAGAAATCTTCCCTCCTTTCCAGAAATAACTTCCCATTTGGAATTTTAGTTCTTCAAATCTTCCTCTTATTTTTGAAATTCTACTCATCCAAAATGTTTCTTTTTTTCTTTTCTTTTTTTTTTTTTTTTTGCATGTGTTTCCCACTTCACATTACAGATCTTTATATAGTTCATGGACTTCCATATTTCCATTCTTTATTTATTCTGTTATTCTATTACTCTATCTCAATATGTTATTCAAACTGTATTACAGGTTTAAGCAGCAGTCCCTTAATACTCAATAATTCCTGTGAAGTTATAATAACTTCCTTCAACTCATTAAAAAAATTAGTTATACTCAGGGGACTGGTGCATAGACATGTACTCTTCTGTATTATTTCTCTCCCTTTGCTTTGTAATTTATACTGTTCTTCAAGCAGAGGTTAGATGACTATTTTTCAGCTTTGTTATAATTGGGGTTAATTTCATGCACAGATCATATCAAATGGTCACTGAGGTTCCTTGTTACATTCAAATTCTGTAATTCTTGGTAATTCTACTGCATTTTTTCTGTCAATCTGAAAGTTTTGTATAGCATGCTGTTTTCCTTCTCCTGTCACAATAAATCCGTCTTAATCTCATCAAGTAGATACAAGGCCAATCTATATCTTTACCCTAGACCTTGGTAGGGCCTCTCATTGTGCCTTTGTCTTGTGCTAAAATCCAAAAAAGCAAGTCCCATTCTCTAATCCACTTTTTGACTTTTCATGTCTTACTTCCTGTTCTAAGATCCTTACCTTGAATAAGTAGCAGGGATGAAAACATTATCTGAACCCCTAATTCCTTCAGTTTCCTGCTCAGATCTTTTTAATCCCTAGAGATTCATCCTGTGTTTACACATGATCACCAGAAGTGGGTGGCCCCCATCACTTCTTAAAAATTGAGAGAGGGAGACTTTCAAATCACATCCTGGTTACATGTTCTGGAAAATCATCATAATTCATAGGGGTTTATGTCCAGTTGACATATAGCATCCTCCATACTTAACAGTAAATCCTTGTCTTCTATTAAAATATATGCTTTCAACTTGCAACTGGCAAAAAATCTTTATTCTACACAGGGTAGATAGCCTTTTTTCTTAGGTGAGGCATAGAAGTTTCTTTTTTCTCAGAAGGTCCTATTACATTCTCTATTCAAAGAATCATGTGCTTAATCAATAACTCCAGCTTTTCAAGAGACCCTCTAGTCATCTACCTTTCTGCCATGTTCTTCTATCTTCTAGTCTCTTTATACTCATGCCCTGGTTTTGGATTCCTTTCTATGTTTTTAGAGCCTGTTTCTGGTTTTGTTTTTGTTTTGTTTTGTTTTTTCTGTTTTGTAGTGGTTTATTGTTATTTGTGGTTCTCTCCTTAGCCCTTATTTATCATTTTGCTGAAGATATTTCATCCTTTTCTATAACCCAGAAAACTGAGAGGCCAGTATCGTTTTATATTTTGGTTTAAAGTTTAATGGTACAGAGAGGTCAATTTGCACTCAATGCCTGAAGGAAATATACAAAATATAGTCTCTAAAGGAATTGGAACCCTGCTCCTATTTCCATACCTGCTAAAATAGAGATTTTGTGACTAACTCAAAGAGCTAAATACCACAGTAAGCCTGCTGTTTACCCCACCTATTCCTGTATTGTAACCTTTGTCTGTTGACCTCCAGTGCCTATTTTTTAAAAGGAAGCCAAAGTATTCTCTCCCAGAACATCCTAGGCTAATCTTCTACCCTCCCAGGTGTGAATAATAATTATTTAGCCAATCCCTGACAATTCCCTTATCATGCAAATGTAAGCAGTAAATTCACTAGCAAATACATTTAAGAATCCCTGCAGGATACTCTCCAAGGTCACCAACCTCCTTCTGCTCTCACTCCTCTGTTACCTATTCACACTGACAGAATTTAAATTTGGAACCAATTGACATTGCAGCTAGCTTTGACTATTCCACTTCAAGAAATTTTACTAATCCATTCATCTGTACAAGTGGGAAAAAAAACTGCAAACTTTACTTTTCACCTTTGTTTTGCTTACTCATCAGCCTCAGCTGCTGATCTAGCCAGTTACCTACCCATTTCTATTATCATTTCATCTTGTTTATGCAGTAGCATCATCTAGTGGTGAAAGAAAATAATTTCAGCCTAATATAGTGGCTATATGATAAAAAAAAAAAAAGGCCCAGTTTTCATGATTATTCTTTCCAACCCAATTTCCTGAACTGTATTGTGGCAATGAGCAGGTTATAGTGTGTTACTTGGAATGTATTTGCTAGGATTTTAAGCACATTTGACAGTGCCACTTCTAGTAATTTTGGAATTCATGAACAAGCACTTATTAAGCACCTAGGGTATTCAATGAACTGTGCTAGGCACCAAAGACACAATGTAAAGAATGAAACAATACTTATTATTAAAAATTATTTTGTAATTGGAGACATGATAAATAGAGTATACATGCCTACAGAAAATATATGAAAAGAATAAATATAAGATTATTTGGGAGGGATCAGGAAAAATTTGATATAATTTTTGAAATGAGTTTTGAAAGACAAGAGGGATTCAATGAGGCAGCTATGAGGAGAGAGTACTTCCAAAAATGGGGGATTAAAAAGTGCAAAGTTACAGAGAAGGAAGAGGAAGAGTATAGTGTGAGGTATAGAAAATCACTTTGACTAGAAAAAAGAAATATTTCCAATGATGCTGGAAATGTAGAATGAAGAATGATTGTAAGGGGTGCTAAAAGAGGTAAACATTTTTTTTTAATTTTAAAAACCCATGAAAAATGTTTTATAGACAAATTTAATGTACATTAAATATAAGAAAAAGAAAAAAAAAGCTAGTTGCTTTTCTCAGCTTATTTTTGATCCCTATAACCTTTTTGAACATACTATTAAAAGGATAGTTTGTGAGAATTTAGAATGGGAAGTAGCAACAATTTTGTTTCAAGTACATATGATAAAGTAACCTCATTTCCTTTTGATATAGCACTTAAATTAGTAGAGAGACATAGTAGAAATATTTTAATTAAATTATTACAAAGCATTTAATAATGCTACTAATCCTTGAGGATAAAATTGAAATATGTAGTCAAGTTGTTAGTAAATCCAGGTGAATTCAGAACTGATACCATTAATAGGCATAAAGAAGAAGGGATGTTTTTTTGTTGTTGTTGTTTTGTTGTTTTTTTTTGTTTTTCCTGAGGCAATTGGGCTTAAGTGACTTGCCCAGGGTCACACAGCTAGGAAATGTTAAGTGTCTGAGTCCAGATTTGAACTCAGGTTCTCCTGACTTCAGGGCTGGTGCTCTATCCACTGCACCACTTAGCTGCCCGGAGAGGATATTCTTTGGATAGAAAAATTAGACTTAAATTAAGAAGATCTGCTTTTAACATCCTATATTAAACAATACTCTAACTATGTGATCTTATCTAGTGGAAACTCAAGTAAAAATGGAGCTCTGCAGTCTGTATCACATATTGACAATAACACAAATTAACATTAATTGTGGTTTTAATTTTTTAATTTAATTTTAATTTTTTAACTAAACATTTCCCAATGAATTTTAATCTGATTAAGCCCATTCATGGGCAGTAAATTTAATAACTTTGCTTTAGACAAGCATTTTCACCTCTCTGGCTTCAGTTTCTTCCTTGATAAAATTAGAAGATTGAACTTGATAGTTATAACATCCTTTCCAACTCAAAAATCTATGATTTTATCATCTTATATAAAGAATCTGTTTATATACTTATTTCAGTTTAATAGGAACTCTTTAATTGAAATTCTAGAGAACTTGCCCCGATCCTGTTATTGAATTTTTTTTTAATTAATGACTCAGGTAAAAGATTATACAACTTTAACCATATTAGCATATATCACAAACCTTGGGATGACTAATTCTTGAGATGCTAAAAAAAATGAACTGACATTCAGAAGGGACTAATGAAAAGATTATTTCAAATCTGGTTCGAAAATCAACTTTTCACAACAACAGAACATGATGACTAAATAAAAAATTCCTGAGGGGGGAGGGAAATCTGAAGATTTTATAAATTGCCAAAATGTAATAGTCTTCATGGCATGATTTTGTTCCATCTTGACTTTATAACTTGCTACTGACACATTGTTTTAAACATAATGGTCACTAAATTATTTTTCATAAATTATATTCACTATAAATTAAATATAAGTAAATAGTATAAAATTGTTACTTAAAATACCAATATTTTCCTGAACTCCTTGAGTCATAGTATCCAGATCAGTTGAGGTGAGAGTTCCATTTTATGTTGCCTTAATCAGGCATCATTTACAGCATGATGTTCTGTTCTCACACCATATTTCAATAAGTAAATAGGCATCACAAAAATGTAAACAATAGAATCAGAAAGGGCTAGATATTATATATCTGATGATCAGTTGAAGCAATTGATGTTGTTCGGCTTGGAAAAGAGAACTTAAAAGGAACATAAGATTTGTTTTCCAGTAGTTGAAAAGTTAGTACTTAGAGAAAGGAATTTCATTCTTTTTCGTGTAAGAGAACAGTAATTGGAGCAATGGATGGAAGTAGAAGAGAAATATTTGCAGGTTTGATAGAAGGAAAATTTTCCCCCAAATAGAGATGTTCAAAGCTCAAATAGACTCAGAATGTGATGAATTACCCCATCACTGACAATTTTAGCCAAAAAGAAAAAAAAAGGGGGGACCAGAAGTTAAAGTGGTTTCCAGTACCATTACTCACTTGTGTAACACAGAATAATACTGTATAACCTTTCTATTACTCTGTTTTCTCATCTATAAAACAAAGTTAATTATGCCTGCCCTCTCTAGCTCAAAAGATAGAATGTAAAAATGGACATGAGAAAGTATCAAATTGCTTGGACAGCAAAAGGAGGAAAAGACTGACAAATGGAAAAATAATCTGTGGATTGGTTTTTTCCCTCATGAAGGGAAGGAGCTCTCATCTCCCCTTTACCTCTTGGCTTCCCTAACTCAGCTCAAAGATCTCTTCTTGAAGGTGGCTTTTTCCTTTTCTCATACTCTACCACTGTCAATGCCTTCCCTCAAACAGTACCTTCCATTGAATCAGTATATTTTCTTAGTTATTTGCATATAATCTTTTATGCTAGAATGTGAGTTCCTAGGGGACCAGAAACAAATTTTTTTAAACTTTCTTTTTACCTTCAGTGCTTGGCACATTAAACTTCTCAGACCCCTTCCCAATTTTAAATCTCTGATTCTGTGAATATTACTAATGTTAAAAGAAAAAATTTTATTTATATGACTTTAAATGTTTACAGAAATCTTTATATTATCCTGCTTTATTTGATTCTTACAGAAATCCTGTGAGGTGAGTGTCTTTTTATCACAACTTTACAAATAAAGTAGTTGAAGCTTCAAAATGTTTGATGACTTGCCCAAATTCAAATAGCTATTAAGTCTCAAAGCTAAGTTTCAAACCCAGATTTCAAATCATGCTACTGGAATCTATCCAAATTTTTCACTTCTTATCCTCAGTCTGTTCCTTGGAGAAAAATGCATTGAATCTGAAAAGAGAAGGCCTTGGATCAAATCCCAACTCTGCCACTTACAATTTGACTTTTGGTATGTGATTTTACTCCTTGTGATTTTCATTTCCTCATCTGCAAAGGGAGGGTGATGAACAAATAACCAAAATTTTACAAATTTAGTGTTAGATGGGACTTTATATTGCATTTATTTCAAGTTCCTCATTTTTAGAGATGAGAAACTGTGATAAAGTGATTTGCCCAAGGTCACAAAAGTTTGCAATATTTTGAACATATGTCCTTTGATTCTAAATACAGCATTAATTCCACTCGTATCTATGGGATTGGTCTTTTATCTGTGTCAACTATAAATATATTTGGGATAGTCTGATTTAAGTGCATCTCAGTACAGGTTCTCTGACATCCCATTTTTTTTCCAACACTGTATTGTGTGTGTGTGCATGTGTGTCTGTATGTGTCTGTGTGTGTGTGTGTGTGTACTTTTTTCATTTTAACATTCATTTTTGAGCTCCAAATTCTCTTCCTTTCTCTCTCTCATCCCTCACACTTTTGAGAAGACAAGTGATATAATATTAATGTCGAAAAGTCATTTTTAAAAAAACAAGAAAAATAAAGTTATGTGAAAAAAGTATGCTTCAATGTATACTCAAGAGTACATTAGTTTTCTCTCTGGATTTGGATAGCATTTTTCATTATGAATCATTTGGAATTTTCTTGGATAACTGTGTTGATTAGAATAGTTAAGTCTTTTGCTATTGTCTATTGTTACATTAAAATATTGCTGTTACAATGTACAATGTTCTGGTTCTATTACTTCACTTTGTATCTGTTCATATAAGTTTTCCTTTTCTAAAAATTGAACCATCTTCCCACATCATTTCTTATACCGCAGTAGTATTTCATTACAATTTATTCAGTCATTCCTTAATTAATGGGGATTTACTCAATCCCCTTCCTTTACAATTCTTTGCCACTACAATAGAACTGCTATGAATATTTTGTTCATATAAGTTCTTTCCCCTTTTCTTTGATCTCTTTGGGATGTAGAGATCTAATAGTGCTATTACTGGCATGAAGTGTATGCATAGCCTAACTGCTTTTTGATGTTCTATGAAATAATATTGCTTATTACTTTCTATAATCTGTTCCTGTAGTACTTCATAGTCATAATTCTAGTCTTTAGCAGACATACCTCTTACTCTTGAAATGAAACTAAAAATCTACTTTTTTTAGAGGTGATTTTTAACTTTTTTATGGCAAACATTTTGCATTTGTCAAACTTGTCTAAGAAATCATCATAGTCAGTATCAATGACTTCTCTGATCAGTTTTTTGCTTGCATTGTCAACAAAAGTGTTTAATTAGAGCAAATTGAAGTTTCTCTAAACATATTGAGAGCTTTAATCCAAGTTATCATTTACTTTAACCTACGCTAAATGCAACTAGGTATCAAACTATAAATACCTGATTCCAAAATGACTACTATGACTATAATCTGAAAGTTTCCTATTGATTACTATTTAGTTAGTTTTATTTGCTTTTTCATGTTAAGGGATAGTCATGTCCAAGACTTTATGATTGTTCTTGAAAAATTTGTTCATGCCCAAAAGACTTGACTCTTCTTAGCAAAATTACTATTTTGCTAAGAAGAGTCAAGTCTTTTGGGCATGAACAAAATTTTCAAGACAACAGCAACAATAAAGCTAGGTTTGACTCTTACCTCAGGTACTTTTTAGTATTTTTGATCAAATAACTTAATTTTAAACTTAATTAAATCATCTGGAAATATGGGGATAATAACGCTAACTGCCTACTGACCCATTTTATGAACTAAATAAAATAATGTGTTCAAAGCCCATTGATAATCTTAAATTGCTACATAAATATTGCTTATTCCTATTGTCTATCCCTTAAAATAAGTGTATTTTTTTCAGAATAGTTTTCATCATCTCTTCCTATGCCCCTTCAGCATTCAGCTCTCTAAAATTCTCTATTTTGGATCATCCTCAAGGAATTTCTCCATCATTTCTAGCAAATCTTGGTTAATACCCTACATTTTTCTATATCTCTCATAAATGCTTCCTGTTCCTATCTCAAATGGCCAGCACTCCATTTCAGGTTTTCAACACATGTTTCCTGCACTATTGCAACATCCTCCTAAAGTAGCTTCCTATTTTCAACTTTCTCCCTCTCCAATTCAAATTTCCTGTAGCCCTGCTTTTCTTATTTGTGTGTGTGTGTGTGTGTGTGTGTGTGTGTTTGACTATTCTGGCATCATTCAAGAGTTCTCCAAAATGGAATCAGATGTTTTCCATTTTACTCCCTTTATGTCTCCTCTTCCTTTATAAAAAATCATAATCCAATTTCCAAAGAAGAAAAATGTAGCTTCCGAGGTGTTTTTTTTTTTTTAACTTGTGTTTTGTAAACTTGGCATTGAACTTTGGATTTATGTGCAGTCTTCTGAAAAAATTAGTCCATGGAATACTTCCCAATGAGGAAAATTCTGAGTTTCAATAACTTTAGGGAATGAAATTCTAGGTACTCTTCTCCTTGTTCAGATGCTTTCACTATTATTCATGATACACTATCTGTCTGGGCATTTATCTATATGCCCGAGGTTTCAATAAGAGTTAAAATCAGAGTTATACAAATTAGGTATAACTTTAAAATGAATATAAAAACGGGAAGCTTTTTAACATTCTTTTTTAAAAAAATGCATATATTTCAATGCCCCCAAATCCCATTTTTCATCTCACAAAGAAATTTATTTTGGGCTAAATTGAGTTGCATATATTCCAGTTAAGGCTCAAGGATTAGACAGATAAAGACACTCAGGAAAGTGAACATTTCCAATCTTGCTGTGGGCATATAAATACTATGTCCTGACCATTATTATGATCTCCAAACAGATAAAACTTAGTTCATTGTTTAACAGGACATATTTCTTAACCAGCAAGTGAATAGAAGTATGGCAAAGATACAGAATTTTCTCCCCATCAATGAAGAAAATTATAATACCTATGTCATTCCTCACTCACTGGATGTTGTATAGAAGAGAATATGTGTGAAACATTTTGAGAAAGGTGTGATATAATTGCAAAGTATTATTATCATTTTCAAGCTGGTATTTTGATTTTATGTCTCTAAAAATTCTGTTCCTCATATAACAAATCTTCTAATAATTTTCAAAAGTTTACTGCACAAGTCAATCTGTACTTATCAGATCTAATGGTCCATATGCTACCCTGGGAAAATTAACACCTTTCTACAGAAATATCCACTAACACATGATGCAAACTTCTGTAGTTTTAGCTTGCAGGTGGAAAATATGTTGTATTATAAAGACATATGAGCCATAGTCTATTAAAAATCTTTTAAGTCTATTTTTTTGTCCTAAGAGTTTTTTTTCCTTGCTAGAAAAAAAAAAAAAAAACTATTTCCCCTATAGCTCTCCAAGAAGAAGCTTTAAAATACACTGAGTTACTTCCCAAGCAGAATTAAAAAACAAAATTTTTTCCAAACCCCTATTTTGTCACCTCGGTCTAGCAGGCTACAATCCCAGGTCTGTCAGTCTCCCTGTCACAAAGCTAATTCTTCTGGTAGAAAGGATTAGCATAAATAACTCTAATTTATACAATTTATAAATCACTTTCCCATAATGTAGGTGATAAAAGTGTAATAATCATCACCCTATAGATGAAGAAAGTGATACTCAGAAAGGTTACAGTGACTTGCTGAAGATAACAAATTCTCATGGCTTTTCAGATTATAGGAACAGTAAGTATTTCATTCCATTAGTAACATAGGTTCAAAGGCTTAGAGTTAAAATGAACCTGAGAAGCTATCTAGTTGAACCCCACTACACTATTTTTTCAAATCAAGAAATTGAGGCAGATTTAGGTAATTTGTCCAAGGTTACACACAGTTGATATGTCAGATAATTGATATTTGAACTCACATCATCAAACATTAAACTCAACATTCTTTCCACTATTTTAAAATGCTTACCTACAACAGTCAATAAATCTAGATCTATGCCTTTGTTTCTCAAAATGGAAAATGAAAATAATAATTATTTAGGACAGAAGTTTTTTCCCCTTATGAGACTCTGTAGAATTAGATAATCATCAAAAATGATTTTCTCCTAATTGAATTAAGATGCCATCTTAAAAAAAAAAAAATCTCGTTCATTACTACATATCCCAGACAGTTGCCCTGGAAATGCTTTTTATGCTTATCACTATTTATTTTCTGAATGTTGGGGTATCAATCAGTGTTCATATCTACCTCCCCCCACAGCAATACCCAAGTGAACTTTTACTGAGTGCTCGAGTTCAGAAGGCTTACTTTAGGAACATATAGTTAAGCCTGCATTTTACAATGTGTGGAAGGAAGCTAGTTCACAGAGTTACAAAGGGAATTAAACTAGAATTAGTTTACTGCTGGGGAGTTTTGACCAGCAGTGCTGGTAGCTGAATAGCGAGAATGAATTTACACATATTTAAATATATACACAAACAAGATCACACAACAATACGAAATGTATATGTATAGGATCCTTTTGCAGTGTAGACATAATCTAATTTAAACTTCACAAATCCTCAACTTCCAAAGACACCAGATACAGGACTAGGGACTTTCAAGACTTCATGACAAAACAATGCTGGTTCCCACAATAAAAAGTCAAATGCTCTTTCTAAATTTAAAATGTCTTACATATGATGTTGATGTCAGTATGTGTTCCACTACATTTTCTCTTCCATCAATAATGCATGGTCAGTCTCTATAACTCCTTTCCAAAATTTTCATTTTGGAGAAAAATACACATATTTTAGTAAGTTAAAAAGTTATCAGGATAATTCCATAATATTACAGTTGAATATACATATATATGCACACATATATATGTGTGTGTGCATATGCTTGTATGTGTATGTGTATATATATATATAATATGTATATTATATATATGTATGTATGCATGTACTACTTCTGGCTCCTTCATTATTATAACTGTTTAATTAAGAAAAAAACTGTTTTAAAATTTGTGAAGCACATCTTTTAGGTTTTTAGGAATGTCTCATTTTAGTTCTGCATCAATAATAGCTTGGAATAGGGAGGTAATAAGGTGAATAGAATGCTGTTTCTGGAAATATAAAATCATGAATTTAAATCCTAGACACTTCCTATCTGTTGACCTTGGCAAGTCACTTGGGCTCTGTTTGGCTGGCTTTTCATGTGTAAAATGGGGAAAGTAATAATACCTATCTTTTGAAGTTGTTGGGAGGATCAATTGAGAGGTAATAACTGTGAATTGCTTGACACAGGGAAAATATTAAATAAATGTTAGCTATAATAATAACTAGTAGTAGTAGTAGTAGTAGTAGTAGTAGTAGTAGTAGTAGCACTCTTCCTCAGACTTCACAT
Source organism: Myrmecobius fasciatus (assembly GCA_023553655.1). Taxonomy (NCBI): domain Eukaryota; kingdom Metazoa; phylum Chordata; class Mammalia; order Dasyuromorphia; family Myrmecobiidae; genus Myrmecobius; species Myrmecobius fasciatus. Next base: position 277,702 of record JAJPUD010002697.1, on the reverse strand, counting down.
AGTAATTTTCATTTATCTCTCTAAAACATAGATTCTTAAATTTTTTTATGTATGATATCAACTGCATTAGTAGACGAATCCAGGAATTATACTGATTGAGAATACTACAAATTCACATTATGATTAAATCTTCCCAATTGAATCACTATATCTTTTAATACAGTATCTTTTCCAAACCTTTTCATCCTTCCTTTAACCTTCCTTTGCCCTCTTTCTTCTATTTTCTCATCTGAGAATCTGAACATATTAAATTAAAAAAAAAAACTGAGTCCATTTGTTAATAGATTTCTCTTCTCCTTTCCTCTTGATCTCCTATCACTCAGCTATCTCCCACAACAAAACACATAGACACATAAGAAGTTATACCTTATATGCAAAAGTAAATGCCAGGTAATTTGGAGATAAAGGCACTATTAGTTAGAAAGTTCAAAAAAGATTTCATGAGAACTGATTTTAACCATTCATTCTTTAGGATTAAATTATTTAGTTTTCAATTAATTTTTGGTCTGTTTTCTCCTGGTTCTTTATTACACATAATTTTTATTGCATCATGATCTGAAAAATATGCATTTACTATTTCTGCCTTTGTACCCTTGAGATTAAGGTTTTTCTGCCCTAACACAGGGTCAATTTTTGTATAGGTCTCATAGTACTGCTCAGAAAAAAAAGTATGTTTCTTTCTTTCTCCATTCAACTTTCTCCAAAGTTCTATACTACCTGATTTTTCTAAAATTATATTTACTTTCTTAACTTCTTTCTTGTTTATTTTGTGTTTTGATTTATCTTGCTCTGATAGAATGAGACTGAATTCCCCCACTAATATAGTTTTGTTGTATATTTCTTCTTAAGAAGAAGTCTCCTCTAGGAACTTGGATGCTATACCACTTGGTAGATATGTTTAGTATTGATATTACTTTATTATCTATGATACCCTTTAGCAAGATGTAATTTCCATCCTTATCACTTTTAAATAGATCTATTTTTGCTTTTACTTTATTTGAGATCAGGATCACTATCTTTTTTTTTTTTTTACTTCAGCTGAAGCATAATAGATACTTCTCCTACCTTTTACCTTTATTCTGAATGTATCACTCTACTTTAAATGTGTTTCTTGTAAACAACATATTGTAAAATTCTGGCTTTTAATCCAGTCTGCCATCTACTTGTATTTTATGGAGGAGTTCATCCCATTCACATTCACAGTTAAAATTATTAACTGTATTTCCTACCATCTTATATTCCCCAAGCTATCCTTTTCTCTATCCTCTCCTCCTTTCCTTCATCACCAGTATTTTGCTTCTGACCATCATCTCCCTCAATCTGCCCTTCCTTTTTACAGCCCCTCCCCCTTTTCTTATACCTTTCCCCTTCTACTTCTATTCTTCCTTCTATTACCTTCTCCTTTCCTTTCCCCTTTCTCCTCTTACATCCCTATAGGATGAGGCAATTTTCTATATTAAACTAAATATGTCTGATATATGAGAACTGATTCTCAATGTTTATTTCTGACCAATAGATTGAGGAGATGGGAAAAAAAACCAATAACTTCAGAATGAAGCGACTTCAATATGAAAAATTTTATTATAGTACAGGAAAGACATACTGTGCAGAAGCAAATATGTAACCTATACTTTAGGAAAACATTTATAATGTTTTAGAGAAAATATAGGTGTGATTCTATATCTAGAGTTGTTTGTCTGTCATTTTCCAAGAGGACCATGACAACACATAGGTGATGGAAATATATGAAAGTGAATTGGATCTAAGTTAGGGAGGATTGTACAAAGTCACCAGCCTCATTTTCTCCTTTGGAGTCATTTGGATCCAGTGGTGATATATAAATCAGGATATGATTTATGACCATGGGTGCAGTGGACAACTTTAGCCTTTTTATACTAAGGTCTTAAACAGATCTCAGTGTGCCTGAGGAGATACGCAATTAGTGCTTAAGGCTAGGAAACAAATAAAACAGAAAATGTCCTCTTTTACCTAGTCTGTCTGTCTGTCTGTCTATCTATCTAATTGGTCTGATAGGAGAATGCTCTCAGAGTTTATGATCAAAACAGAAGCAATTAATATTTATGTTTACTCTGAGCAAATCACAGCCCAACCAATGAACAAAAAGGATCTATTATTGGCCGGGGATCAATTGTTGGTCAATCAACAAGAGCTAGAATGATGTGAGTTTAAGTCATGGTCTTAACCTAAACTCCAATTTCTTCATCTGAAAATTGTCTGTTCATATCTTTTGACCATTTATCAATTGGAGAATGGCTTGAATTCTTATATATTTGAGTCAATTCTCTATATATTTTAGAAATGAGGCCTTTATCAGAACCTTTGAATTTAAAAATGTTTTCCCAATTTATTGCTTCCCTTCTAATCTTGCTTGCACTCATTTTGTTTGTACAAAAACTTTTTAATTTGATATAGTCAAAATTATCTATTTTGTGATTAATGATGATCTCTAGTTCTTCTTTGGTCACAAATTCCTTCTACCTCCACAGATCTGACAGGTAAGCCATCCTATATTCTTCTAATTTGTTTATAATATCATTCTTTATGTCTAGATCATGAATCCATTTTGACCTTATCTTTGTATACGGTGTTAGCTGTGGGTCAATGACAAGTTTCTTCCATACTAGTTTCCAATTTTCCCAGCAGTTTTTGTCAAATAGTGAGTTTTTCTCCTAAAAGCTGAGGTCTTTGGGTTTAGGAAACACTAGATTACTATAGTCATTGACTATTTTGTCCTACGAACCTAACCTATTCCAGTGATCAACTATTCTGTTTCTTAGCCAGTACCAAATGGTTTTGATGACTGCTGCTTTATAATATAGTTTTACAACTAGGCCACCCTCATTTACTTTTTTTTTCATTAATTCCCTTGAAATTCTTGATCTTTTATTTTTCCAGATGAATTTTGTTGTTATTTTTTCTAGGTCAGTAAAATAATTTCTTCGGAGTTTGATTGGCATAGCAGTAAATAAATAGATTAGTTTAGGTAATATTATCATCTTTATTATATTCACTGGACCTATCCAAGAGCACTTGATATTTTTCCAATTGTTTAGATCTGACTTTATTTGTGTGGAGAGTGTTTTCTAATTTTGCTCATATAGATCCTGAATTTCCCTTGGCAGATATATTCCCAAATATTTTATAGTATCAACAGCTATTTTAAATGGAATTTCTCTTTGTATCTTTTGCTGTTGTTTTTTTTTTTTAGTGATATATACAAATGTTGATGATTTATGTGCATTTATTCTGTATCCTGCAACTTTGCTAAAGTTGTGAATTGTTTCTAATAGGTTTTTAAGTTGAATCTCTAGGATTCTCTAAGTATACCATCATATCATCTGCAAAGAGTGATAATTTGGTTTCATTATGATCTACTCTAATTCCTTTAATCTCTTTTTCTTGTCTTATTGCCAAAGCTAGCATTTCTTATACAATATTGAATAGTAATGTTGATAGTGGGCAACCTTGTTTCACCCCTGATCTTATTGGGAATAGTTCCGTTTATTACCATTACATATCATGCTAGCTGATGGTTTTAAATAGATGCTACTGACTATTTTAAGGAAAAGTCCATTTATTCCTATATTTGCTAGTGTTTTTAATAGGAATGGATGTTGGATTTTATCAAATGCTTTTTCTGCATCTATTGAGATAATCACATTTTTTGTTAATTTAGTTATTGATATAGACAATTATGCTAACAGTTTTGTAATATTGAACCATCTCTGCATTCCTGGTATAAATCCTACTTGGTCATGGTGTACTATTTTGGGGATGATTTTCTGTAATCTCTTTGCTAATATTTTATTTAAGATTTTTGCATCAACATTCATTAGGGAGATTAGTCTATATGTTTTTTTCTCTGTTATGTTCTACCTGGTTTAGGTATCAGTACCATGTCCGTGTCATAAAAGGAATTTGGTAGGAGTACTTTATTCCCTATTTTTTCAAATAGTTTATATAATATTGGAGTTAATTGTTCTTTAAATGTTTGGTAGAATTCACATGTAAATTCATCTGCTCCTGGGGATTTTTCTTAGGGAGTTGATTAAGGACTTGTTCTATCTCTTTTTTTCTATAATGGGATTATTTAAGTAATTTTTTTCCTTTTTCTGTTAATCTGGGCAATCTGTATTTTTGTGGGTATTCCTCAATTTCACTTAGGTTATCAAATTTATTGGCATAAAGTTGGGCAAAGTAACTCCTAATTATTGCTCTAATTTCCTCTTCATTGGTGGAAAGTTCTCCCTTATCATTTTTGAGATAACAATTTGATTTTCCTCTTTCCTTTTTCTAATCAAATTAATTAGATGTTTATCTATTTTGCTGGTTTTTTCATAAAACCAACTTTTAGTTTTATTTATTAATTCAATAGGTTTTTTTATTTTCAATTTAATTAATCTCTCCTTTTATTTTTAGGATTTCAAGTTTGGTATTTGATTGGGGGTTTTTAATTTGTTCTTTTTTCTAGCTTTTTTAGATGCAAGCCCAATTCATTGATTTTCTCTTTCTCTATTTTATGTAAATAAGCATCTAGAGATATAAAATTTACCCTTATTACCATTTTGGCTGCTTCCCACAAATTTTGGTATGTTGTGTCAGTACTGTCATTTTTTTGGATGAAATTAGTAATTGTGTCTCTAATTTGCTGTTTCACCCATTCATTCTTTAGGATGAGATTATTTAGTTTCCGATTGCTTTTTGGTCAATTTTCTCCTGGCCTTACATTGCATGTGATTTTAATTGCATCATTATCTGGAAAAAAATGCATTTACTATTTCTGTCTTCCTGCATTTGATTTTGAGGTTTTGTGTCCTAAAATATGGTCATTTTTTTGTATAAGTTCCATGAACCACTGAGGAAAAGTAAACTCCTTTGTGTCTCCATTTAATTTCCTCCAAAGATCTGTCATACCTAAATTTTCTAACATTTTGCTAACCTCCTTAACTTCTTTCTTATTTACTTTTTGGTTTGATTTATCTAGTTCTGAGAGGGAGGTTGAGATTTGCCACTATTATAGTTTTACTGTCTATTTCTTCTTGCATCTCTCTGAACTTTTCCTTTAGGAATTTCCATGCTATACCACTTGGTGCATATATGTTTAGTATTGATATTGCTTCATTATCTATGGTACCCTTTAGTAAGATATAGTTTCCTTTCTTGTCTCTTTTAATTAGATCTATCTTTGCTTTTACTTGATCTGAGATCAGGATTGCTACCCCTGCTTGATTTTTTTTTTTTTTTTTTTTTTGTTCACCTGAAGCATAATAGATTCTGCTTCAGCCTTTTGCCTTCACTCTGTATACATTATTATGCTTTAAATGTCTTTCTTGTAAACAGCATATTGTTGGATTCTGCTTTTAATCCAGTCTGCTATCTGCTTCCATTTTATGGGAGAGTTCATTCCATTCACATTCACTGTTAAAATAACTAATTCCGTATTTCCTGCCATTTTATTTACCCTAGGTTATGCTTTTCTCTTTCCTATCCCCTTTCCCTCCTGCCTAGTATTTTGCTTTTGATAACCACTTTTCTCAAACAGCCCTTCTCCTTTAGAGCCCCAACCCCTCTTTTACACCTTTCCCCCAATTCTTCTGTTTTCCCTTCTATTAGTCTTTCCCTTTCTTTCCTCTTTTTCCCTCCTATTTCCTTATAAGGTAGGACAAGTTTCTTTGTGATACCAAATCTGTCTATTATTCTCTCAGAGCCAAATCTGATGAGATTAAGATTAACACAATGCTCATCCCCTTCCCTTCTTCCCCTCAATTATAATAGGTTTTCTTTGCCTCTACATGTGATATAATTTGCCTTATTTTACCTCCTTTTTCCTCTTCTTCCAGTGTTATCCCTTTTCTACCTCTAATTTCTTTTTCATATTATCATAATATAATAATCACAATCATATCACAATTATCATGATGTCATAATAAAATCAACCCTCATTCTCTAAATATATCCAAAACACAAATATAGTTCTCAAGAGTTTTTTTTTTTCTTTTTACCTTTTTATGTTTCTCTTGATTTCTGTGTTTGGAGATCAAATTTTTTTGTTTAGTTCTGGTCTTTTCATTAGAAATAGGTGAAATTCACCTATATCACTGAATGTCCATCTTCTTCCCTGGAAGATAATGCTCATTCTAGCTGGGTAACTTATTCTTGGCTGTAATCCAAGTTCCTTTGCCCTTCTGAATATCTGATTCCAGGCCCTTCCATCCTTCAAAGTAGAAGCTGCTAGGTCCTGTGTGATCCTAATTGTAGCTCCCCGATATTTAAATTGTTTCTTTCTGGCTTCTTGTAATATCTTTTCCTTGGTATGATAGTTCTGAAATTTAGCCACAATATTCCTCGGGGATTTAATTTTGGGTTTCTTTCAGGAGGTGACCAGTGGATTGTTTCACTAGTTATTTTGCCTTCTGATTCTAAAATATCAGGGCAGTTTTCTTTCACGATTTCCTGGAAATCATGATAGTATCTAGGTTCTTTTTTTCATCATAGCTTTCAGGAAGCCCAATAATCCTTAGATTGTCTCTTCTAGATCTATTTTCCAGGTCAGTTTTCTTCTATCTTTTCATTTTTTTTTTTGTTTTTGTTTGACTGATTCTTGAAGTCTTGTTAAGTCATTCACTTCCATTTGTTCAATTCTAATTTTTAATGTCTTGTTTTCTTCAGTTACTGCTTTTGGCTCATTTGCAACTGACCAATTACTTTTTTTGTTCATTGCATTCTTTTTCTGTCTTTTTCCATTTTTTTGCAATGATTTCATTTTCTTTCCCCATATTTCTTCTAACCCTCTTTTAAGATCCTTTGTGCAATCTTCAAAGAAACCCTTGTGACATGGGGTCCAGCTTATGTCTCTCTTTGGGACTTTTTCTGGAGTTGCTTTACCTTTAGGGATCTCAGGATTTGCTGGTCTGTTCTTCCCTCTCTCCATAAAAGCTGTCTAAGGTGAAAGTACTTTTTGTTTTTTTATTCATTTTTTTAAAGGTGTGAAGTCTGTTCAAGGCAAAGGAGGGACAGCTGCTTTAATTTGCTCTGGGGCAGTTCTGCTGATTGAGTTATTTCAGGTGCTGGGAAGTTCTGCTGATTAATTGATTGCTTTAGGGTACTGTGTAATGGCAGCTAGGTCTTCAGGGGTTCAGTGGTTCACAATATACCTCCCATAAAAGGCAGATCTTACAAACGACCTGCTTACAATCAGGACAGATTGGCCCAAGAGGCCCACAGAAGACTCCCAGGTGTGTGAAAGTCACAAAGCTCTGACTCTTACTCCAGCTTCCTGCTCCAGTTCCCTGCCCTGGTCTCCCTGTGCTGCAGTCTGTGTTTGGCAGACCACCCCTGCCCAATTGAAACAGACCTCTTTTGAAGTTCTTCCAGGGTATCTTCTTCTAGAAATGTTTTGTACTCCAGATATTGTGGATTCTTTGACTTCAAAACCAGTGCAGAGGCTTCATCTTCTGTTGGTTTGAGGAAAGGTTAGAGGAGGTTACAGAGACTTGTGTCCGATCTCCACCTTCTTGGCTCAACCACGGAAGTCCTTTCCTGATATTTTGGGGGGAATATTTTTATACTTACGCTTTTATACTTCTGTTACCGAGCCTCATCTCCGTGTTCTATACATTTCTTTTAAAATTATATTGGTGGTGAAATAGACAAAGAAACATTTTGACTATACAATACAAATATTCCAGTTGGGAAGCTGATGGGAATATTTATTCCAGTTGGGAATATGACTTTTTAAATTATATTTTATGCAAAATGTTCAAAATGTTGAAATAAAGTAATAATATTGTGGGTACATAGCACAGTGCATCTGGACAAATGAAACAATTAGATAAAGAATCTGGAAGACAAACCAGAAACTTTGTGTACAAGTAAATATTGTAATGATAAGGAAGTTCAACTTTCTTGGCATCTATTTGGGAACTCTGAGCAAAAGAAAGAGATACATTTTTAATTTGTTATGTTAATTTAATCTTTCAACAATGAAATATTCTATATTGAATATCATATCCTAGAATGATAAGAGATAGGGAGAGAGAAAAGTATCTATTAATAGATAGATGAACAAAAAGATGGAGACATAGATATGTCTGTCTCTTTCATCTCTACTATGTGATATTTTCTCTAATAGGTAATAGGAATATATAGCAGTTATATTCAATTACATGAAAAAATGGCATTGGAATGAAGACATATTCAAGCTGTATATCTGAGGAGGGATGAACTGAATTAAATGGGTGGATTTTTAAATGAGGCTTTTAAGAATATAAGCAGTAAATATTTAACATTTGAATATTTCTAAAATTAAAATGGGTGTTGCATAAATATTGAGTGCCCCATCAATGGAAGTCAAGGCATTGTGGAATTTTTGAGGAATGTGAAATGGCCTGATAAAATATCATATATACTTTACTCAGATTTAAGACTTACCTGAGAACTAGGTTTAAATCTTGACTCTTCCACTAACTATATAACTTTTAACTAGTTCTTTAACTCAATTCAACAGTTTCTTTATCAAAGGAAAATGAGATCAAATAAAACATTAATCACTTTACAAAAGTTCACATTCCATAGAATTGTCAGTTATTTGGATTATGATTACTTAGTATTTATATATGGAAATTGATCATGTAAATTATGTGCTGTTTAAAGTTACTTGCCATTCTGAAATTCCTTTGCTTTAATTTTATCTTAATAATTTTCCCATATTCTAAAAAATAAGTTTCAGAATTCTTTCATATGATCACTCATGAAGTAAAATTGTTTTCCACTAGTAGTTATTTACAAAGCTTCTGGTTGAAGATCCACTATGTTTCACAAACCTCCTCTTCCATTCTTTGTACTGTTCCCCTGAAAAATAAGCTCCTTTTATAGAAATAAAATAAAATCTCAAGTCTTTATGTCAGTCTACTATTTAAACTGTCAGACAACCCACTCATATTGTAAAAAATCTCATTTCATAGGAATGTAACTGTCAAATGAGACAGTTTCTACAAAATGCTCAGTTTTTAAAAAAATCTAAACATCTAACAGAACCTTTTGGTTAATTCAATTCTAGTTATTAACTTCTCTTTTATCAAGATTTTTTCCCCAAAGTTGTAATCATGATGACTCATTATAATGACATATGGAAACTGTAGCTTCTGTATTAAAAGAATAATAATATAGAATGTAAGCAGGTTTACTTATCTAGTTAAAAAAAAATCAAGCCATTTCTCCAATACCAAGTGGTCAAAGACAGGGTTCCAGAAAGAAATATCCTAGTGCATAAGAAGGATAGAACCATCTAGAAATTATTAAGTTGCTACTATTCCATTATTAAAATACTTCATATATAAAATATTGCTCTTATTAGTGTGGTTATGAACAACAATGTAGATCACACTCTATATTACTTATTCTAGGTTATTCTTCTACATGTCCTCCAATTATTTCATTACTAGGAGTTCCTAAAACTTTAGGTGAATTTTACTAATTTGTATAGCTTCCTGTATTAAAATTTTTTATACAATGAATATTATAGAATACTATTGTGCAGTCAGAAATTGTGAACATGCAGATTTCAGAAAAACTTGGAAAAGGGCAGCTAAATGGTGCAATGAATAGAGCACCAGCCATGAAGCCAGGAAGACCTGAGTTCAAATATAGCCACAGACGCTTATCACTTCCTAGCTGTGTGACCCTGAGCAAGTTACTTAACCCCAATTGCTTCACAAAAGACAATAAAAATCTGGAAAGACTTGAATGAACTAATGTAAAGTGAAATGAACAGAACAAGGAAAACATGGGACAAAATATCACCAACATTGTGTAACTATCAGCTATGACTGATACAGTTCTTCTCAGAAATACAATATCAGACAAGTACAAAGGATTCATAAATAATATCCATAATGAGATAGAACTGATGTACTCAGAATGCAGATCAAAGCATATTTTTTCACTTTATTCTTTCTTGTGTATTTTTCTTTTGATCTTTTTTTTTCTTTCACAACTGTAGTTAATATGAAAATATATTTTTTCATGATAGCACAAGTGTAACTGTATCAAATTTGCCTACCATCTTCAGAAGAGGAGAGGGGAAAGAAAGAGAGAGAGAAATTTGGAACTCACAATCTTGTAAAAATGAATGACAAACATCTTCTTGACATAACAGGGGAGGAATACATTAGAATAAAATATATAAAATGAAAATTTCTATATAATGGATAGAAAAATAATCTCTGATTTCTACTAACTAGTGGTCACTGTGTATTATACTTATGTGAAATTCTTTGGAAGACATGGTTCTCAAGTCCTCAAGACAGTGTATCAAAGATTAGCAATAATTAAGAATGTGGAATAGTTTACAAACAAATCATTTTAAGAGTAAAAAAGCTATAGAAAGTTGGAATAAAATGTAGGCCAGGCATGAGAAGAATGGAACTTATCAGATCACAATATTTGTAATCATGAAGAGAATTTTAAAACATCCAATGAATTTTCTGTGAGCCCCTGAATGAATTATCTGTTTCTCAATCCAGTGAAAAAAATTTTGCTCTTGGAAATATTCCTTAATTATTTTCAGTGTATTATAATTTTTAGTGAAACCAAATTAAGAAGATGTCCAACTGAATAAATAAAAAGAAATTACATCTCAAAGAAGAATAGGGAAGAACTAAACCTTATGAGTGATGTATTTGAAACAAATTTGAATTTTTACTGTCTAACCTAAAAAACTAAAGTGGCAATTAAATATCCTGCTATGCTTCTTCCTTTTTTGTTTTATTTTTATCATTTTTTTATTTTACCCTCACTTTCACTTCTGGATTTTCTTACCCCTATCAAAAAAAGCAAAAGATTAAAAGAGAAAGCCAAAAAAGAAGAGAGGAAGAAAGAAAAGAAAAGGAGTTCAGCAAAAAGAGTCAATACATCAGCCAAATCTGACAGTATAGGCAGTATTGTTCATCAGTTTCCCATCTTTGAAAAGAAGGGAGGAAAGCAGAATTTATTAAATAATAATTTTTTAAAAAAAATCTAGAGTAAAACAAACATTCCTTTAACATTATTTTTTTAAAAAAAAATGATTTCAAAAAAAAGATAATTGCACACAAAACTGCAAATATACTATATATAATTTGCTATTCATTTTAAATATTCAACAAACTTATCATGTAAATTTATTTTATTTTCTTCTCTCCTCTTCCCAGAGGTGGCCACCATTAAATAGAAATAAGCACACACACACACACACACACGCACTCACACACACACACACACACACAATTATTCTACATATACTTCTATTTATCAATTCTTTATATGCAGGTAGCTTCTTTCTTCATATGTCCTTTATTGAGAATATGGATATTTATACTCATCAAAATAGCTTATTCATTCAGTCATTCCAAAAACAATTTTGCTGTTACTGTATACAATGTTCTCTTTTCACTCATTCCATTCTTCATTATTTCATGCAAGTCTTTCCATGTTTTTCTATTATCACTAAGCTCACCATGTCTTATAGCACAGTAATACTCCAGCACAATAATATATCACAACTTGTTCTGCCATTTCCCAATTGATGGTTATCCCTACAATTTCTAGTTCTTTGCCACTACAAAAAAGAATTGCTATAAATATTTTAGAATGTACAGGTTCTTCATCTTTGGCAAAAGGCTTATTAGTGTTATTGCTCAGTAAAGGGTAGAGGTAGTTAATAATTCTTAGGGCATAATTCCAAATTGCTCTCCAAAATGGTTGGATCACTTCACAATTCCACCAGAGGTAAACTTTTATTTTGAATTTTGGTCAACTTTGATCATCTTAAATTAAATATTTTTCACTTTCAATTTCTGTGTTTGCTTTTACTCCCTCTGGTTACACTGGTGTAGTCACTGTGTTCGCTGTTTTCTTAGTTCTTCACTTTGCATCAATTCAAATAAGTCTTCCATGCTTCTCTGAATTCTTTATATTCATCTATGTTATGGTAAATTAATAACTCATTACATTAATGTAATACAATTTGGTTAGCTTTACCCTAATAAGCCTATACCTAATTTGTTTCTACATCTTTGCTATCACCAAAACAATATTAATTTAAAAAAATCTTAACATAATTTGCTATAAAACAGAAAGATTCTCTGTCTTGAGATGCATTATTGAGGTGAGTTACAGTTGTTTTATTGCTGTTAATAGTGTTATTATCTCTTTTAATCTCTGTCATTTTGACTGTACATCTTTTATAGGCCAATAAGTTTACACTAGTCTTCACAACAGCAGAAGCCTCTTTTTTTGTTTTAAAAGAAACATCTCAGACAGGGTATTGACATTCCAATCCTTGTACAGAATTACCCTCAGTAAGAAAAAGAAATCATAATGAAAAGATGATCTCAATAATCCACTATGTTCTCAATAGTAAAACAGAAGGGCTTTATCAAATTTCCAGTTTTCTAATTTCTCACATACAATGCTCATAATTATCAACAAATGAAGTATGTTTGGGTACTTAACTGTAAATTGGAATTTGTCTACATGCCAAATAAAACAGCAGTCTGCCACTGTCTTCCATGGTATAGAAGTTCTCAGATATTATTATCATCAAAAAGATGCCAAAAATAGAAATCTTGTTTTTCTTCATTCATAAATTGGAATTGAGTTTACCAGTATTGAAATGGAGACAGATTTCCTAGATCTATGCCAAAGCTATATTCTGATTCCAATGGAAAAATGAAAGTCCCTTTTACCCAAATAGTGTTAGGTTAAAGTTAAAAATTGAACTCAATCTTCTTTTTGCATATCATTGGTGAACACTAGAAACTAAATGCACAAGAAACAGGGGGTGTGCTAAGTGTATGAGAGACTGTATTTAAAAGTGGGACACACTGATGTGCTAGACTGTGACTAAAAGTGGGACACCCATATGTCAATCTTCTGTTTCATTCTAATTTCAGTATATGCGCTACAAGAGAACATGAAAATATGATGTCTCTAAAAAAGATATGAACAGCTGGGTGACCTCTCTGCTCTAGTTTACTCATCTATAAAATGAGAATAGCATTTTAAACTAAATATAGGTGATGTAGATAAATGATAGTTATTGTTGCTAGACTACTTCATTTGTTGAGTTGTTGTGAAAAGATAAAATGTATTATACATTTTAAAAGCTTTTCATTATGATATTAATGCCACTTATGACTTTGATTTTTTTAATTAAACAAAAAAGAAGTAAACATTAGTTCACTTGGATAATTATAGGATTAATATAATCAATATTTAATGAGATAGAACTGTGTTTTTGTCAAAATATGATTCTTCTAAATCAGTCCTTTACATTATGGTTTTTGTTGCCTTTTGTTTTGATATCATTGAAATGTGAATTTCCATAACATCAATCATACCTACATTCAAACAAACACATGATCCTATATTTAACCCAAACATCCTTTCATAAACTAACCTATATTTCTCTATTGTTTTACTTTCTAATTTTTATTTTATTGCACCATCAATTTTTTATGTTGTAATTAAAATCCGTGTCTTTCTAATTTCATTAATAGTTTCTTTGTATTTACCTGCAGGAACCTGGAATATACAAAATTTTCCTGATTGATTTTTACTGTATTAGCTCACATGTGTTAGCTTAACTAATGCATGCTTTGAGAATGATGAACTTCCTCCATGACCCCTTGATCATGTGTAATTCAGTGCTTAGGCAATCTACCTATGACAAAGAATCCTTACACAGGCTATTCAGCCAGTGACTTGATGATTTTCTAAAAAGAAATTATTTCTCCCCTGCCTTTCTTTCTTCTACCTGCAAGGTGACAATAAGTATTTTGCTGATGTCTTATGATGGGTGAGAGAAAGGAAACTTATCTTTTCCTCCACACTGTAGCCACTATAAAGCAGTGCACATGGCAAGTAAAGCATATATTGTGTCTGCATTAGAAAAGATGACCAATGATAAGAGGGCAAGATCTCAATTTTGTGGAAAACAAAAATCACAAACACTGAGAACATCATATAGAGCCAAAGCAAAATGTAACCAGGCTGTTTAATTGACACCAAACAGCTTTATGATCAAATTAAGTTTAAGTCTCAATCTCCCAGAAGTATATAACCAAATTTATTATAGCTGCTGGATTAGCTTGCTGAAGTTGTTTTAATCATATGCCTAGTTTAAGCACTTATAAGTTATTGAATTACATTTACTTTTTTTTCTCTCTACCAATAAGCATTTGCTAGAAAGTCTTGTATTTAACATTACTTTTGTGTACAGAAAAATTGCTTACCCCATACCTGATTTTCCTTTACATTAGGAAGACCCTAGGTTTGAACAAAGGAACTTAATGAATATAAGGATCTTTACTCAAATAATCATATTCCCCCAGGACTGAAATGGCTGAAACACAAAAATGAGTCTCAAATTACAGGAGCCCTTTGGTGAAAATTGACAGGCTACAGTACTCCAGCCGCTTGATCTCAACTATATGCCTCAATTTCAAAACTTGTATTTATAATTTGCATGCTATTTTGACATTAGCTATTTAATGTTATCCTAGATTCCAGAAAGATAGAAAGCAATATGCCAGTCATGTGGAAACATGACTGGATTTAGAGTCGAACCATTTGTGATAGACTTTGAACTCTACCACTTATATCATATTTGAACTGAAGAAAGTTACTTAATCTATCTGGTCCTCAATTTCCTCATCTATAAAATGAAAATAAAATTGGAATCAATGACCTCTAAAGTCCCTTATAACTCTAAATGTTTAATCTTACAATATTTCTAAAACAAAATGAAATCACTTATAGGGCATAATGTAAAAATAGGTGGTGCAGTAGAAAAAGTTTCAAGCATAGTTAGGAAGGCCTGAATTCAAATCTGGTTTCAGACATTTATTAGCTATTGGCTGTATGCAAGTCATTTAACTTCATTTAACTCAATTTCTTCATCTACAAAATGAACTGGAAAAGTAATTGTCAAATTACTCCAGGACCTTTGAGACAAAAACCCAATGGGATCGCAAAGAGTTGGACATGACTGAAGACAACTAAAGAAGTACCAATTATCTTTTGGATGTTTAAAATATTATAGATGCAGTAACTGTAAAACACGGTTGCATAGAGTTTTAAGGTTCACAGAATATTCTCCTTAAAATAGGTCTAGTATTTTCTATTTTCTACTTGAGGAAACTGGGTTTGAGAATACCAAAACAGCTTACCCAATGCCATGTAGTAAAGGGGCAGATGAAGGATTGTGATTCCAGATTTGGTTGTCTTTCCAATATATTGAACTGCCTCTAGAATCATAAAATCATAGAAACAGAGAAATAAAAAGAACATCAATATCCAACACATGTAAAGAAGGGATTCTTACACTAATATATCTAAAAAGTGATCATTCAGACTCTGCCAGAACAACTCTAAAAAAAAGAAATTCATTTTTCTTTAGATCAGTTTTTTTGTTGTTGTTGCTCTTGTTTTTGTTGTTGTTTTGTTTTCCTGGATCTCAAACCCGGATTGGTTTCTTTACAACTTCTACCTATTCCTGAAATATTCCTGGGTATGACCTCTGAAGCCAAAGTGAGACCATTTAGTAGTTCTTTCACCTAACAGATCTTCAAATACATGAAAATAGATATCCTGTCTCCCTTGTGTCTTCTCCTCTCTAAGCTAAACATTCCCATTTCCTTCAACTTATCCTGATGTGACATGGATTCAAGATAAATTGCTATCTTCTTGTTGACGATCTAGTTTATTTATATTCTTTTTAAACCTTTGCACTCAGAACTAAATTTAATACTCTAAATGAGGCCATAGGAGGATTGTTATTCAGTCATTTTCAGTTATATGATTCTTTATGACTACATTTGGATTTTTTTGGCAAAGGTATTTGGAATGATTCGCCATTTGCTTCTCTAGGAATAATGAGGAAACTGATTTCACATTTTTACAAATGAGGAAACTAAGATAAGCAGGTATAAATGTCTTGCCCAGAACTTACAAGCTAGTAATTATCTGAAGCTAGATTTGAACTGAAAAAGATGAGTCTTACAAATTCCAAGCTCAGAACTCTGTCCACTATGCCATATCGTTGCCCTTCATATGAGGGAAGGAAGCATAAAATGAGACAATAACCTCTCTGTACATAAAAGCTGTGACACTCTAAATAGACACCAATGGAGTATTAGCTGTTTAGTTTTAAGGTAATGAAACATGATGTAATGTAGGAAAGTAGGAAGAGAATATTGTTAAACTTTAACCAGCACACCGGGGTTGAATCCCAACTTTGTAATTACCCATTTGATAATCATCAAATTACTTGTTCTTTTCAAGTCTCAATTTCCTCATCTGCAAAGGAAGATATTGGAATAGTAAATTTGTGAAATATCTTTCATATTGCAATCTCTGATTCTGTGAGCTTTGATTTTAAATGAAAAAATATAGCTGTCGAATATAATGCGTTCTCAGAAATAGTCACTATGAGTTTTTTGTTTCTTTTAATTTTGTTTTTATTTTTGTTATTTTTTTTAATGATTGTCTTTGTTAAAAGAGAAGACTCAATGTAGAAACAGGACAGATCCTAAAATGGTTGTCATGTTTTTCTTTTCCTTTTAAAGTTTTTATTGATCATTTATTGATGATAAAATGCTTTTATATAAGAGCCACTTCTAGCTATATCTCCTTTCCACTTATGTTATGTGTTATGTGAGCCTCTGTTTATAGCAAGAGGAAAAACAGCTAAGTCAAGTCAACTGACACATTGGCAACTATGTGACACAGTGAATAGAATGTGTGACATGGAGTCTGAGAGCTTTGAGTTTGAATGCTTCCTTAGACACTTTCTTTTGTTTTTGTGGGGGTTTTTTTGTTGAAATTTTTTCCTCTCTCCTCCCCCACCACCTCACCAGGCAGCAAATAAACATGTACTATTCTTCTATATATATATTTCCATAATTATCATGCTGCACAAGAAAAATCAGATCAAAAAGGGAAACCATGAGAAAGAAAACAAAAAGCAATAACAAAAAGATGAAGAAAACTATGTGATGATCCACATTCAGTCCCAACAATCCTCTTTCTGGATATAGATGGCTCCTTCCATCCCAAGTCAATTAGAATTGGACTGACATTTTTTTAAGTATTAATAGATCTTTGCATGGGTGGTAGTAGTGAAAAATATTCTGGGAATGGTATTAAAAATGATTTTATTAGAACAAAAGAATTCACTAATGAAAAATGCTTTTAGTCATTGTAGATTATTGCCTGTTCTGCAATGTATAATCTTAAAGAGTTGGCTAAAACATTGAACTTAGTGAATTATCTAAGGTCACAGTCATTAAGTGTCAGAAAGAAAACTTGAACCCAGATCTTCAAATAGCTCTCCATCCATGCTGCTTTTCCAAAGTATTTTATTTTGATTTGTTTTTTAAGTACATTTAAAAAATTATTCAACTTCTTACACAGCCAGATAGAATGGTGTACATAGAGCACCAGCCCTGAACCCAGGAGGACCTGAGTTCAAATCTAGCTTCAAACACTTAATATTTTCTAGCTATGAGACTTTGGGCATGTCACTTAACTCCAACTGTATCTCTTCCCTCCACCCAAAAAAAAATAAAATTTAAAAATAATTCAAGTTACAATTTTTAAAATAATGTTTTGTTTTTATTAGATTCTTTTTAGTCAAATTAATTAACTTAATTCCAGCTTTTGATTGAGTCTAGTTTGATTTATCCACCTCCCTATTAAGGTCAAGAAAAATACACAGTACAAAAATTAAGAAACTTCAAAGAGGATTTCTATGTTTTAAAAAAAATGAATACGAAATCCAGAATAATATTAGAATAGTGCAGGCTCCTGTGAAAAACGTTAGCCATTCAGAAAGTCATTGGAAAGTTTTATGTTTCACAAAAGTCCCAGCTTGTAGGAGGTTTCAAAAGAATGAAAGCTGTTCTATATTACCAGAGCAGAGCCCTTGTACTGGCAAGTAATAAGTGTTAACCAATTGAAAATCTGTGTCCTGCTGATGTACACACTATCTCCTGCTGTCGACTTTGTTGTTTTAGGGTTGTTGTTTCTTTTTTTCTTCCTCTTCAACAAACTGTCTTATTTGAAGCTTGACAACCTCTGTGTAAAGATCACTGCACAAATGCCTTCCTAAGCATGCTGTCATGTACAAATATATGCCCTCCTTGTAAGAGACTTTCTCCCAGCTTGTTCCCTCTACAGACCAACAATTATGAATATACCTCCTCTCCTCCTTTTAAACCACAAATCACAATTGGCAATTTCTGGAAAATATAAACACTCAAACTCAAGATGAATAAATCCCCAACCTTCTCAAATAAAATGTACGCATTTCATACTAAATGTTTAATCAATTTGTTCTTCTATATCCCAGATGGCTCCATAATTTTTGGCTCATGAGAAGGTAGTGGTTTTTTAATTGGCCTTTGTGGAAAGCTGAAATTTTCTCTGAATGGGTTGGCCTTCTGAATAGCATCTGTGGCTTTACAGGGCTCAAGAAGTTTGAAGATAATCTTTTCTGCTAGATCAGACTCATTGTTCCCTTCCATTCCATTATTCCCAACTTTAAAATGTGAATTATCTGATTCAAATGTAATTACAAGGAGAATTGTACTCTTGAAATGGAGAATTTTCCATCAGTTTCAGTTGCCAGCAGTGGAAAATCACTTACTTTAATGAAATCCTATTCACAATGAAAATACCACCTCCAAATGATTAAGGGGAAGATAGGGATAAAAAATGGAAAATAATCAGGATGGAAATATTCTTGGGAGATTGAAAAAAATGTCTGTTTTACCATAGTTAAAAAAATAACACAAAATAAGAGATTCTAAGCCTAAACATGTGTTAATGGCTAAAATCAAATTCCAAAAACTATTCAAAATCATTTGTTTATCTATGAAATCAAAATTCTATCTATAAACAAGTTAGCTTAAATCAACTATTAGTTTTGCATCTGACATAGCTATATCTCCATACAATTAGTCCATGTTTACAGATTTTTAAAAGATGCATGAATAAATTGGAGAAGTATTATGCACCATAACTTCAACCAATATGAAGATGAAACAATCATCATCTCCCCAAACCTTTCTCTTTCCATAAACTTCTTTGTTTCTATTAATGACATCACCATCCATTCAGTTTACCAAATTGAAAACCTTAAGTCAACTTTGATTATTAACTCTTTATAATCCCCTATATCTCATGAGTTGCAAAAACAATAATTCAACATTCAGCAAATTAATTAAGTGTCTTTGAATGCCAAGTATTATGATACAATCTGGCGATACAGCTATAGACATCAAATAGAGAAAAATTGGAGGTGGGTAAAATCTATCCCGGGCAAGACAGCCTGATCAAAGCCTTCAAGAAGGAATATGTTGGGATAAGAATATGGAAAGGTAAATATTCCAATTTATCTAGTGACTGAAAACAGTATGAGATTATGATAAATAAATATATTGAAATATGATTATATGGGACTTCTTAAACTTATAATTCTTTCCTCTCATTTCATTTTAATTCCTGTCGAATCTACAGGTCTCACTAGCCATTTATAACCTAAATGTTTAAATAATCAATATTTGACTCTCCACCTATCTAATCTATATATCTGTCTCTCATCCATATTTTATGTATATCCATATTTACATAAAAGGTGCAAATATAAACATGTAGGTATAGTTAAATGTATATAGATAGATATGTACCTATACATATATGATAATTATTTAGCATTTCCTTTATTATTTCAGCATGTGATGGGCACTAAGTGTTATATAAATATTTTTTGATTCTCACAACCTGAGAAGTAGTTGCTATAATCCTCATTTTACAGATGAGGAAACAAGTTAAATAAAAGTTAAGTGATTTGCCCAAGTTCACAAAGCTAGTTAAGTGCCTGGAGCAGTATTTGAACTCAAGTCTTCCTGACTCCATTCTAAGAGTTCTATTCATTATAGCACACAACTGCATTAGCTTTATGAATGAATGTGTATTTCTTATATGTAAATAGTCTTTCTTTCTTTTTTTTTTTTTTGCATATACTCTTCCTTCTTAAAATGTGAGCTCTATCAGGCTGGGACAACAATCTTGCCTTTCTTTGTGTTCCCAGTGTTTAACGCAAAGACAACTTAATAATATTTGTTTACTTAGTTTTTGTGTTACCAATGAGTTATTTCCTGACTTAAAATAATTTTAATTTATAATGCAACTTGATGATGACATTTACTACTAAGTATGTCAAAGAAAATGCTAATGCTATCTAGGCATGAGATCTATAGATCTGTAAGTTCTAGCTCATATAAAACACAAATGTTTATCCTTATCTTTTTTGTCTGTCATATTTTTCTAAAATATTTTTTCCTTTACCTAGTTCTACCTTTATATGGGAGATACTGAAAAATTAAAGGATATATTTATTTAATTTGAAGGACTTTATAAGAGTTTTTATAGATCCATTCCATTTTTATATCCTCTGGAACAGATGCTGATATATAGGATGTGATTGTTTTCATAGGGGCCTTTTTGTAAATTATCATTATCACTATGACATGAACAAACATCTCATGGAATTATGTTTATTATTACCTTGGATCTATAATAAAACACATTCTTCTGACTTCTTTGTGTCTCCAATGAAAATGAGTATGCTATCCTTTCTTTTAGCTATGCTTCCTATCTTCTGGTTTATAGCTAAATATGCTATGATACAGTTCTTTCAGGACTATGTACAATCATTGGTCTTTAGACAATAAAAAGACCCATATTAAGTATATCATATTACTGGTAACAACAGTTCAGTAAATCTTTATGGATGACTTAAATTCTATATAACTCTGAGCACACAATGCTCTCATTTCCCTCTGTCACTGCAGAATTAGAAGGAAGTCAAACAGGACATCAGGCAATTTTTTTTTTTATTTTACTGTTTTTTGTGGGTTGCAATAATTAAAAGAATCATTACTAAATCACCAGTCTACTTTTGATGAACTTCTCCATTATTAGCTAAAGAGGATTTTATAAATTAAATACAGTCCATTGCTAAGACTATAATCAAAGTTTTTGGTGTCTTTCATGGTAACTAATATATTACAATGAAAATTTGAAGAAGGATTTTGTAATGGTTATCAGTATATATTTCACATCCACAGTGCAAAGCCAAAAGCTATATGAAGGCAGAGATTGTATCTTGACTAAACTTTATATTCCTTTCAATAATATCAAGTAGAATGTTCTACAAACAGTGAATTCTTTTTTTTTATTAATACTTTTTATTTGCAAAACATATGTATGGGTAATTCTTCAACATTAACCCTTACATAGCTTTCTGTTACAAATTTTCCCCCAACTCCCCACCCCTCCCCTAGATGGCAGGATATACACTACATGTTAATTATGTTAAAATACTTGACAGATTGAATATATGTATACACATTTCCAAACTTATCATTGTTGTGCAAGAAAAATCGTATCTACACGAAAGACATATCAGGTAAAGGAAACACAATGTAAGCAAACATCAGTTGAGAGTATGAGAATGTTATGTTGTGGTCCACATTTCACATCCCGAAACAGTGAATTCTTAATAACTATTTGTTATACTTGCACTTAATTGGCAAAATAGAGGAGTACATTATCTTAAACTATATGGATTATATGAACCATGGCAGAGAATAAAGAATGAATGAGAGACCTCAAATCAAGCAGAAAAGTCAATTTTTATTCTACAGATTTTTTTTTATTAAATTCTAATTAAGATAATAATTAAACAACATAACCTTGATATGTAAATATTGAATCTGACTATTAACTTATTTTTGTGGAAATAATTATTCTTTGCTACCTAAATTTAATCAATTTATAAAGTATTCCTTTCTTCATTTTCTTACTTATTTTTCTCCTTAACCTGAAAAATAAAGGAAAAGGAAAAAACTGCCCACACATAATCTCCTAGGTAGACAATATAGAATTTATCTACAGTATAAGAAAAAAAAATTATCAGGAGAAAAGGAGAGATTCCTGTAATTTACAGGAGAAAAAAAATATAGCAGTAAAACCCATGGTTTGGGTATCTATACACAAATATATGACACATGAATAATAAACAAGATAAATTACAGATCTAAAAACAAGGAGACATGTCTTGGGTCGTGGATATTATGAAACCAGATAATATGAGACCTATGATTGCCACAATATAATTCTAGAAGGTTTTACATTGTTAAAAAGGAAAAGTTGGAGAGAGGGGCTGAATTTCATTGTTTATTAAGAAGATATACTTATGTGAAGAAAATACACAAAACAGAGAAGGTAGGCATAGTTGAAAGCATTTTGGTTAAGATTAGTGGAGACAGAAACAGAAGTGTTATTGTCATTGGGGTTTATGACAGACACCTGGACATAAAAGAGAAACATATGAGTTCAGGAAATAGATCACAAGCCTGACTCACAGGCGTAATAGCAGAGTGATAGGGGACTTCAATTCTCTGAACATCTGCTGGAATACTCTCGCTGCCTGAAAAAAAAGCAACTAATAATTTCTTGAAATACCTAAATAATAATTTCATCCCTTAAAATGTGGAGGAACTGATGAGAGGAAATGTAATTATGTATCTAATTCTCAGCTACAAGTAACTTGGTATTGGAGACATTTGAGGGATAGTGATGACCTCATTTTATAGTTTACAGTAGATTTGGGGGGAATTGATTTTTAGATTTTAGTGTTAGAGGAAATATAGGTAGCATCCCATAAAGTAAAAATTATCTGGAGGTCAGCCTTGGAAGCACAGATACTTCTTAACTGATATTTTGATGACACAAGGAGAAAACAAGTCTGAAAAAGAAAAAGTTGTCTAGAAAGACTGATGAACATACATAGAAAATTCATAAAATGATTTCTAAAAGAGAGAAAAAGAAAATGAGAACAAGAATATCTATTAATGAATCAACACAAAAGACTGTTAGAATTATGAAAATAATGTCAAGAATACAAAAGTTTATGATGAGTAGAGGCTTAAAGAAAGTTAAGGACAAGGGATAGAGTTGTGTTAGTCACAATGATGGAGAGAGGAAGAAAATAATAAGAAAATGAGATCAGATCACTCTTTGTATTGAGGCCAGTGTCAATGGAGACAAAAGAGAAGGCAGAAGTGTTCAACTCTGATTTTGTAAAAAAAAAAAAAAAAAAAAATGTCTTCCAAAGAAATTGCCTCTGGATAAGAAGTTAAAAAAATTAAAATAGAATAGAATAAATTGACCAGTAGAAAGTTAATAATATATATACATATATATATATTAATTTCTATGTGAAACATCAAAAGAAAGAACTATGGAGAACAAATGTAGATCAAAGCACAGTATTTCCTCCTTTTTTGCTGTTGTTTGTATACTTGTTTTTTTTTCTTCTTTGTATTTTTTTTCCTTTTTTGATTTTTTTTTTATTTTGCCCAGCATGATAGATATGTTTAGATCTATAACAGATTGCTTGCTGTCTTGGGAGGAGAGATGGGGAGAAAAATTTGGAACAAGAGGTTTTATAAAGAGGAATGTTGAAAATGATCTTTGCAAGCATTTGGAAATATAAAATGCTATTAAAATTAAAATAGATAAAAAGTAATCTAATTTTAAGAAAACTTTAAAAAGTGATATGAAAATTTAGTTTGCAGGCTAATTTATATGAAATATCTTATTTTATCCTTATAAGCTCCCTTTGAGTGAAATGCTACCAATATATTTATTTAACAGGTAAGGAAACTTGGGACTGGAAAGACTAAAAGGTCTTGACCAGAGTCTTACAGCTTCTATGTGAGGGGAAATACTGAAACTCAGATATCAAGTCTTTTTAATCTTTCCATAATTTACCAAAGTAAGTGGAGAGTCAATAAAAGAGCACATACTTGGGTGATCTTGAAAATTCAACTTGCCTATTCCCAGAGGAACTACTTTTAGGGTTATGATGTAAGATTAAGAATGGTCAGAAGGAATTCCTGAACTTCTGAGTCTGAGATATCAACGAGTCTGAGACTGGTACCAGTTGCTTATGTAAGGTAAAATGTCCAGATTTGCAAGTAGATATGAAAAAGAAAGATAAATCGACTAATACTAATCAGCCAAGAAGCTTTGACCTGCTCCAATTTTTTGACCTAAAGCAGTTCAGTTCTACTTAGAAAGCCTAGGATAGTGGTGCTTTAATCCCAAGAGCTAATTATATTGGTGCCAAACTTGATGTGGACACTCAATCAACCCTTATCTTACTGCATTTCAAAGCTTCCAAATTTTTCAGGCAATCTACCAGCCTTAGTCTCTCCAGTAACAGAAAATTAAAGGGGTGTACCACCACATCCATCTCAAGGATATATTATTAAAGAGATTGCTAATGAATAACAAGAAAAGGAAGTGGTGATTATAACTATTCGGCATGGCTTCATCAAAAACATTTCATGCCAGACTGGGAAGGTAAAGTACTGTAATGATTTAAGGAAGGAGAAAAGAGCGAACAATTTCTAGGTAGCTACTATATATTAACCCCTTTACAATGCAAAAAAACTTCATCAATATTATCTCACAAAAATACAGGGAGGAAAGTGGTATTATAATCTCCATTTTTCCATTAAGGAAATTGAGGCAGGGCTTCTAAATCAAACCGTTTCTGGAATATAATATTCACTTTTGATTGTCCCATTTTGGCAATAATATTGATTAACTGGGAGATGGCCTGAGAAAATACCCCAAATCATGTTAAATGAGAATCAAAGAAACTAGGGGATGTTTATGTTGAAGAAGAGTTTTAGCATACAAAGCCTGTCTTACTGAGGCAATATAGCATAATGGAAAGGGCATAGAAATTAGAGTCCAGAAGATCTGGGTTTTGATTTTACCCCAAACATTTAATAGCTATGGCCCTAGGCAAGTCACTTAGCCTTTCTAAAATTCAGCTTCCTCATTTGTAAAGAAGGAAATTAGATTTGCTGAACCCTAAAGTTAGCAAGGAAGCTATGTGGTAGAGTAGATAAACTCTTGAGCCTGGGGTCAGGAAAACATGAGTTGAAATCCAACTTCAAACACTTCCTAACTGTTTGAAACCCTGAGAAATCATTTAACTGCCTGTCTCAGTCCTCCAACTGTAAAATGGGGAAAATAATGGCACCTGTCTTGCAGGATTTTTGTGAGATGCAAATATTTGTGAGAAGATAATGTTTGTAAAGTGTTTTGTGTAGTGCATACCTCTAGTAGGCACTTAATAAATCCTTGTTATGCACCATTCCCTTCCCACTTTGGGTTCTCAATCTATAGTTCTAAGGATTTGTAATTATAAATATTTGAAAGACTTCAAAGTAAAAGAGAGATCAATCTTCTTCTAATTGTCCCTATTTGAAAGGCAGAATGCTGAGTAGTTAGTGGCAATTGTAAATAGCAAATAAAGGAATCATTAATTTAAGCTATCTGAAAGTGGAATAGGTTTCCTTTAAAGGTAACATGTTCAACAATAACAATGAACTTTAATTAAAGACAGATTGTCTACTTGGTGGGTAAGTAGAGAAATATCTTGTTCAAGTATGGATTATATCCTATTTATGCTCATAATTATATAATAATTAGCTCTATAGGGTGGGGAAAGTATTACACTCAGTTTTAAGTTTAACCTGCCAAATTAATATTTTAGCCATCAGTTTCTTTTGTAGATAAACCAAGTCAGGAATTGTAGTCTTTGCACATTTTTAAAGTATAACTTCTCACACCAAACACTTAACAATCAGTCATCACAAGCTGGTTGCAACTGTCTCCAGCATACTTCTGGTTGCTTTACATATTATCAATGTTCCTTCCAGATCTCAAATTTTGTGATTTAGGTTTTATCTCATTCAAAAATATCATTTTCCTGAACACTTTTTATAGTATTCTTTCTTCATTCATTTCACTAATTTAATAGATAATAAATAATAATTATATATATAATTATAACATAATTATATAATAAATAATAATATAAAGTATAAGATACTCTGTTAGGCACAATATATAAAAAGTTCCTTAAAAATAAAAAGAGGACATAATGGGCCCTGAGATGAGCATATAATATTTTTGTGAAGAATGCAAGTAAAGAATCGATCAAGACAAAGTCTCTTAACAAAAGCTGAGTAACAAGTGAATATTTTCAGTTGTTGGGATTAGGGAGGCCTCCACACAGAAAGTTTTTGTTTTTGTTTTTGTTCTTAATGAATCTGAATCTTGAAGATAGATGAAAATCAAGAAAACAGTGCAAAAGAGTTATATGCAAAGGGAAATGGAAATGAGTCAAAGAACCTATGTTCATGTCTAATCTTTGTCACATACTCCCTGGACATCAAGACACTTTACCTATCTGAGTCTAGCTTCATTTCTATTTAAGATAAAGGGGCTAGAGTTAGTAACCCCTAAAATTTCTTTCAGATTTAGCTATATTATCATAAAATCCAAGTCTGAGAAATTATCTGGAAAAAAGAGATTATAACTAGATTATAGGAATTCTTGTGTAACATTTTATTTAGTGGAAACATGAAGCCACTGATATTTGTTTTGTTTTGTTTTGTTTTGTTTTTTCCATAGGGAATAGTGCCTTCATATCTTCAGATGATCATGTTGGAAACATTGAGAAGAATGGATTAGAGAACAGGAAGAGTTAATGCTGCAGTTGTTTTATAGGTAGAATCAACAGGACTTGGAAAATTTATCTTTGGGCTTTCAAGGTAAGTGAATAAGTATAATGATATCATCCACCAAAAATTGCAAGGAAGGGAATGTTTTAAGTGGAAATGGAGAAGATTAAAGCTAGATATATAGATTTGGAGTCATCTTGGTCTAGGATATGACTTAAGACATGCAGTCAGATGAGATCACCAATGGAGAGAATATAGATCAGCAAAGAAAATCTCAGACAGAATCTTAAGGGATACCTGCAAATAGGAAGAACAAAATAAAGATAATATGTTTTAAAAGTAGAGTGAGAAATTGTGATTGAACTCAAAGAAAAACAAGTAAAAAGCATTGCCAGGGAAGTTGAAGAAAGAGAATATTCAAAAGTAAGAAGTGATCAACAATTCTTAATGCTGAAGACAGATCAGGGAATATTAGGACTTGATGATTAATTAGGCAAGTTCCTGCAAAAGATTATTTGCAAGAAAAAGGATCACTTCATCTTCTCAGATTATAGTAAAGGATGATTGAATAAAGAAAGATGAATGTAAGAGTCAATGTTATTCATATAAAAAAGATTCAAGGTAATTTAGGGGATGTTAAGATATAGAATTGACCCTGAAGTAGCTGAGATACTTAGTCAGAGATTGATAAAAACAAATGGTGTTTAATGATGAAGATTCAGCTGAGTTTTTGAGAATATGAATTTGTAGTATCATTCATTATACGATGAAATAATTTGAGAGAGAGAAGAGAGAATATAAAAAGAGAGGGAGAGAGACATACAGACAGAGCTAGAGAGACACAGAGAAATTTATGTAAATTTACGTTCATGTATTAAGTTACAATAAAAGATTAGTGTAACTTCCCTACAAATTATTTTAAAATACTAAGTGAAAAATGTCAGAAGTAAAAAAAAAAAAAGTTTGTCAAAGAGCAAATATATGTAAAGGAAGTAAAAAAGATAACACATTTTAAAATTTCCATAAATATGCTCATTAAAAAAATTCATCTTTTAAAATTCAGCAGCAGCCCTTGTAATTTATCCTTGGGTATAATTTCTTATACAAAATATTTGTTTGTTAAATGAAAACAATGAGAAGATAATTATTTTAAAAGAGGAACATATTTTACACATTTCTAAAAATGTTTAATATAATTTCCTACTGAATAAATAGCAGAATACAGTATATATTCAGAGTATATATGGGATCACATGTTTAGAAGTGGACTTAGTTTATAATCCAGTGTCTCATTAGAGGAAGGAGGAATTCCAAATCACACACACAGTTGACTATTCTTTTCAGAAAGAATTTCGCATTATATTCTATAGATATGCTCAGTAATTCATCATAATGTCTAATATCTTTTTCAAGTACTCTCTAGAATGCATTTTCCCTGCATAAACCTAGAAGTATGCATTTTTGTTAATGATGTCAATTACAAACAAATATGCATAAGACAAATTTTATAAAATACAGGAAACATATAGGACGGCTCTATTGTCAAAACCATTCCCATATTTCCTTTGCCCCTTCCCATTCCAGTGGCCCTCTGAAGTTGGCTGGTCCATTGTACCTGACAAAAAGAGGCATTACTGGAAAGTAGGAAGAAAATTCAGCTGCCGATGTTGGAAATCGAGTTTGAAATTGGTGGAATATTTTTGTTGACGGGGAAGCTGGAATCTTCCCCTTCTGGTCAGCAAAGTAAATTGGGATAGTGTTGAAATTATATCTGTCTTGTCATCTCCCTGGCAGGACATCTCTTGATAGAGCCTTCTGTTCCTCCCATTTCTTGGCAGGATCCTCCTTCGGGATGTCTGAAAATAATGGAACTTTCAAGACTGAATAATGGAACCTGGCATAGCTTCTGTAGCTCTTCCTTGAAGATCTAAATCATATGTTTGCATCAAGTCATTTAGAGCATTGGTGAAGCACTTGTGTTAGAGTTTTAAAATACAACTGCTTAGGTATGGGGTTTAGTCTCATCGATGATTCTCTGTAATTGCAACTTCATTTCAAAGAAGGAAAAAAAAGGAATTGTATTGGACTATCATGCTAAAGCTATCTGGTTGACTATAAAATATATGCTTAACACATTGGAATAAGGAAAAAGGAAGCATCCAGACAGAGTATCCAATACCCTGCATTAGAAACAGATGCAGTTTTAAAATGTGGCAAGAAAAAAAAAATCAGACTAGCCTTGCTCTATCCCACATATTGCTGATCTAAGTAGGGAGCTCTCATTGACTTCAGAGGGAATGTTATGCCTTGACTCCAGACCAAACTCCTGTATGCAATTCCATGGGGCACAGAGGAAAATAGAAATGAGTTTAGTTATGTTTCAGTGTCAGTATGATTCATGTAATAGTCTCAAGTACATGTCCTCAGAGTCTCAGCTTCCTGAAGAAAAACACATCATACCCCTAGATGGGGGTGGATGGATATCTCTCTTTCTCCTCTCTCTCTGCCTCTCTCTCTCTCTCTCTCTCTCTCTCTCTCTCTCTCTCTCTCTCTC
>JAJPUD010002697.1:180883-248460 GCA_023553655.1 Myrmecobius fasciatus | reverse complement strand
TCTCTCTCTCTCTCTCTCTCTCTCTCTCTCTCTCTCTCTCTCTCTCTGTTTAACACACACACACACACACACACACATACAAACACAAATACAAATTCTCACTCTCAATTTCATTTGATTTTTTGAAAAGTATTTTGTATGAATTTTCTTTTTTCAAACTGACAATTAATAAAATGGATGTTTTAAAATATGTAAGAAAAAATCCAAGTTTCAAAATAGAAAATAAAATTGTAAAATCCTGAGTTGGGGGACAGGAATTTATAATTGCTTTTAAATGTCTTCCCCTTTTCCCTACACTTCTGAAGTATGTTCTAACATTCCAACATTTAGCCTAAAGCACACGTTTTTAAATTGTGCTATATATCTTATGGAAATTATAAAGTAATATTGAGATAATGAGGTAATATTTTTAATATTTTAACACCCTACAATCCTCCCACAAAGGCACTTTTTAAATAAGAAAATTCTGATAATTTTCTAGGTTGATTTGGTTAATTCTAAATATTTGAAAACAAATTAAATTCTTCTTCCTTATAGAATCTCCATGTTTGTTATATTTCTTGGTCATGAAAATGTGCACATTTCTTATGCCAGAGTGAGTGGAATCATCTTCACCAAAATTTTTGTACATGCTTTTTGTGTATTGATACAGGTTGGGATTCTTGCCTGTTGCCATCAGCAGACCAGGGTTGGGTGAAGTAAAAAATTTTCTGGGGAGCTTTTTTAGCTCTTTCCTCACTCCAGAAGGTGAATAATGTACTCCAAAAAATTAAATAAAATTACAAAAGCTGTTCTGAGACAGAGGAGGCTGCTGTATTCCACTGTTGCTTCAGTCCTGGGAGAAGAGGACTTTTAGTCCTAGGCCACTTGTGTGCAAGGTTGTGTCTACAACTCCCAGTGTAACTGTACCTAAAGCTTTGTCATTCACTCATGACCACAGGACTTCAAGGTTGGTAAGATAGTAAGAGAGTAAAATAGTAATCTCAGCAGATTATCACCAACCAATGATGAAGTAACTGACCATATACCTCAAGGTTGAAATCAACTTCTTTCTAACAGAATTTCCAATTGAAAGAGAGATATTGAATGCCATAAGGCTCCTTTCATGTGGCAAAGTTCCTGACTTTGGTTGCATCCCAGCAGAAATCTACAAGACAGGTGTGTCCACTGCTCATATGTGCAAGCTGACTGAAATCTGGGTTATATAGCAAAAAAAGGATAGATGTGAATTCAGATTTTCCTGACTCCAAGCCCTGTGCTCTATTCAATAAGGTCACATAAGTACATAATAAATGCTTCTTGACTTAATTTGATATCTCTAGTGCAGATTTGATGTGACCAGGCCTCCAAATATTCAATCCTGTACAGTTCATAAGTCCTACTCCTCACCCCTGCACCTCCCAAAATGGGAGAGTTAGGGATCTTACAAGGGAACACCGTGCCCATTTAAGAGATGCTTACTAAAGTCTGAAAGGGATCTGGGGGCAGAAGATGATTTTCTGGGGGCTAACAAGGAACTCCTAATATAACCTGCTTAAAAGATACCATGAGTGATCACATGGTAGTTAGGTTATAACAGATTCAAAGGGCCAAGCTGAACTCAATAGATAAGAGGTTGGGAACTTGCACATTGGAGAAAGGGGCCAAATTAGGGAAAGCAGAGAGATAAGATTAGGTGTAATTGGATTGTAGATAGTACTACAATTGACTAGCTTTTGTTTTTTGTTTCTACTTAATAGTATTTTTTTCCAATTCCATGTAAAAAGATTTTTCAAGATTTACTTTTAGAAGAAGTTGTTTTCCATTTTTTTCTCCCTTCTTACCTTCTCTCCTCTCCCTCTCCAAGAAGACAAGCAATCTGATATAGCTTATATATGTACTATCATTTTAAAAATATTTCCACATCATTCAGCTAATGAAAGAAGAATCAGAAAAAAAGGGGGAAATTATGAGAAAGAAAAAACAAAAACAAAAAGATAAGTTATGTGCTTTGGTTCTCATTTCATCTCCACAGTTTTTCCCCTCAGAATGTGAATAGCATTTTCTATCATGAGTTTTTTGGAATTATCTTAAATCAATGTATTGCTAAGAAGAGTTAAGTAAAGTTGATCATCACAAAATGCTGCTGTTAATTTATACAATGTTCTCTTAGTTCTGCTCACTAAACATCAGTTCATGCAAGTCTTTCCAGTTTTTTTTTTCTGAAATCTGCCTGCTCATTATTTCTTATAGAACAATAGTATTCCAATACATTTATATATTACAATTTGTTCAGTCATTTTTCAATTAAATTAAAAGAAATCTCCTCCATTACCAATTCTTTGCAACCATAAAGAGACTCCCTATAAACATTTTGTATAAACATACGAGTACTTGGAGCCCCTCATGGAGTGTTGGATACTTATCATTAATTCTGCTTTTGAATTATTGATCCTATTTTGAATATTTTATAAATTTACAATTTCAATATTATTCTTTTTTAAGTAGAAATGGAGAATGCTGCTTAACTATTGAGCCAGGGTAGGCCATTTAAGGCTGTTATAACAACTATTATATCAGTATCCACAATATCTTTTAAGTAGATTATATTGAAAATTCTTCCTCATCCTCCAAGATATCCAGATCACTTCCAAGCTCTGTCAAGCATGCTTCAAAGGGGCATTATGTTGCAAGGAAATGACTAGTAAAGCTCTGTTTTCCCTACTTTTTGAGGAGGAAGTGGAGTGAGAAGTAGGACACAGTGATTTGCATAGGATTAAATGTATGGAGGCCAGGTTAGGTGAAATCTGCATTGGAGATATGAAGCAAAATGTAACATTTATTATGGTGTTATATTGCCTCAGTGAAAAAGAGTACATAGGTTTAAAACAAGAATATTTGAATCCAAAATTGGTCTCAAATACTTACTAGAAATAAGACCCTAGAATAGTCAATAACAACTATATCAGCTTTGGTTTCCTCATCTACAAAATGAGCATACTAATAGCACCTAGCTTCCAGAGTGTTGTGAGAATCAAATGGAATAAAACTTGTAAAAAAAAATAAAAAATAAATTCTTTTTTGAATACTTTTCAAAAACTTTCTATTAGATTGCAATCCTTTGAGTAATAAATGAGCATTGGACATTTTCCACAACATAACCAGTTTGAAGTTTTGCTAATTTAATAATTGTTAGTAGGGAAAGTGCTACTTTGGTCTTCTTTTAATTTTTACCTCTTTGAGCATCAGTACAATTAATCATTTCCTCAAATAATTACTAGAAGTCTGTATTTCCTCTTTTGATCTCTCCCACTATTTTGTACATGAAACCAAGAAAGCAAACACCCAGAGAAATTTTGATTTACCCCAACAAGTATCTGAGATTTAAATTTGCTTTATTCAAATCCAATACAATTGTGATTTCCCTATATTCCTTCTCAACAGTTATTTTATTAAGTGATCACATAAAAAAGAAAATGATCACAGTTAGCCATATTTATTTATATAGAGAATAAAAACAAAATATAATAAAATTAGAAAAAATGAAGGGCATTATATTTGAGAAATATAAGTTTATGACACAAATAGATATCTAGTCAACAGGTATAGAAAGGTATTGTAATGAACAAGAAAATGTCAAATAAAAAGAAGAGCTAAAAATTAAAGTTAATATATAGGGCTACTTTTTAAAAATGAATCTTCATCATATACTCTCTTTTTAGACAGCAAAAACAGAAACATAACTATTAGAAACCAAGGGTCAACAGTTCCATTAAAATTCAGCAATTATTGAGACTTCATTTGAAAATTATGCCAACTGGGGTTTTCTCACATTTAGAAGCATAATGGGATTATGAATAAATTTCAGAGAAAAAAAACCATTGAAAGAACACAATTTATGAGAAAAGCCTCAATAAATTGGGATGAAATTTATTGCAAAGAAGATATATGAATTAATTATATAAAAACCTTAAAATACACGAGGAATATTGTATAGATCATGAAGAGTTATTCTTTATCTCTATGTAGGCCTGAAAAAAGAAAAAAAAGTGGACTGAAATTACAGAATCAAATTAGCCCGCATGAACATTTTTTTCTAATGGTAAATATTGAAATAAAAGAATTTTATCATTGGAGGGTAAGGTCTATAAAAAGAAAATTAATTAGTATCTTTGGAATACTGGGGAATAAACTAAATGACTTCTTAAATCCCCTTTGGTTCTTTTGGAGAAAGAGATTCTCTGGCTTCACACAAATAGCATTCAACCAATCAAGACATTTATTATGCATTTACTATATACCTGGCACTATATTGGACACTGGACATACAAAGACAAAGGTAAAATGACTCTGCTTCTAAGGAACTTATAGGGTAGTGAGGGAAACAACATGTATATCTATAGCTTACATATGTGGGTGTATATAGTACACACATGAACAGAGATAGAAGATGATTTGAAGAAGAATGCACCAGCAGCTTGCTTAACTCAGAGAATTCAGGTTAAAGGTGCTTGAACTCAGCTCTGAAGATATTAAAAATAAAAAAGAAATGAAGAAAGATTACATTGCAGTAATGGGGGACAAGTACAGAGATCTGAGAGATGAAATTCTGTATATGGTGACTAATAAGGTCAGTTGGGCTCAACATAATTGCAAAAATGTGAGGAATATATAAAAGATTGGAAAACTTGTAAGAGCCTAGGTTGTGAAATACTTTAATTGCCAAAAAGAGGAGTTGTATTTGATCCTAGAAATATTAAGTAGTGATTAGATTTTATTGAATATTGAAGGTGAAAGATTTGCTTTAAAAAATTACTATGGAATGTTGAGGAGGATGGATTAGAGTTGGAAGAAAAGGTAGGAAGAGCAATTCAGATGCTAATTTATATAAGATCCCTCAACTAAAATCTACTATTTCTTCAGTGCTTAAGAGAAATTAAAAGAAATTAAAAGGGTTTTTTGGAAAAGTTTATATTTAGAGAGACACCATAGCTTCTATAGCTTATTTTGTGTATCAGACTTCTTTTCTCTTGGCTAAGTAAAGATCAACTCTAATTATTTCATATATCTTAGAGAGGGGGAGACTCACATTTTAGTCACTTTCTTTGTCTTTCTCCTGAAATTTGCAAGTTTTTCCACAGTTTTGCCACACAATTGAACAAAAGCTATCAGAACGTCAGTGATCACAAACATAGTCATGAAAGTCTCATGAATAGGGGAGAAAGTGTCTTTTAAATAAAAAATAGATGAAAGTTGACATTTGTAGGGTTTTCTGTTCAGCTGAATGTTCTGCTTCATCAAGATTAACTTTAGTCCCAGGTTGAAACTTGGTCTTGACCAGGACTTATTATTGAATGAGAAATTGAGTGATGTGGGAAAACAAAGTTGGGGTTCTCAGTCTGGTTTATATTGGCATAATGTGAAGAACTATCCATCACTGTTGCAAGAAATGACAGAAAATTTGGATTCCTCAGAATGAGATTATCCACAGTGTAACCATCAAGACTGTACAATGTTATTTCCCTTCAGAATCTCTTCTTAGTTAAGCAAAGGCATGTTCCTAGGGGAAGAAAACCAAACTTGCACTTATATAACAAAAAAAAAAAAAAACCAAAAAAAAAAAACAAAAAAACAAAAACAAAAACAAAAAACAAAAAACAAAACAAAACAAAAACCTTTTTTTTCTTTTTTTTTTTTTTTTTGCAGAAAACTGCATATCTTGACACTCAACTTCTCATTAAGTATTTTCTTGGGGAAAAATAAGAAGTTTTAAAAGGGAATCAAGAATGCAGAAGCTATAGACCAGGCAAGACCTGTGGTTACAATTTGGTGTGTATATTGTTGTCTTAAATTTTTCGAGACCCACCATGTGTTGTCACTGGGAGAAGGAAAAATGTTAGTTCATATGTAAGCCATAGACTAATTTATCATTAGAAATAGAAGTCTTAAAGGTTATCTAAGCTAGATTTTTAGACTTAGAGAATCAGACATCGTTTGCTTGTCCAAACTGTGGTTATATCTTCCCCTCCCGCAGAGTACTTTATTTCCTTAACATATAATGGAATTGTTTTATTTTCAGCAGTCTACCTTTTTAGACACAATCTTAAATATTCCCTGTAAAAAATGTAACAGAACACGTGTCAGATATTGTTTTTTCTCACTAATAATGAAAATACATATTAAATAGAAAATGATAATGGCAGCCATTTATGAATTTGTTAATTTACTGAGGCAAAAAATTTTTTAACCTCTAATATTTTCTCTATCATGTTCATGGTTTAAAGTTAATATTTGGCACTGTTTATCACACAATGGACCAGTGTTTCTCTCATAGTACTAAGAGGGATCTTAAAACATGTTTCCCCATTGTTACCTTGCTACCTAATAACGATACTCCTGCTTTACATGCAGTGCTTTTCAATTATCAACATTATTAAAGGGACATATATCAATCTTGTAACAAAACAATTTCCTTATGAAAAATTATGTCATAGAAACTTAGTATAACTATAATGCTGATTCCTGTTTCTAAATTACTACATTTTTGAAAGATGAACAAAAGAGGCTAGTAGATTTTCAAGTTTCAACATTCTTACTAAGTTTTAAGTAAATTTCTTTCTTTGGTCCCAGATACCACCAAAATCCAAAGCCAGTTTTCCACATTCATTGAGATCATTCCATTGAAATATAACATTAGTTATTTTGATTTCTAAGTCAATGTGCAGGCTTCTGGCATCCTTTCTATTTAAAT
Organism: Myrmecobius fasciatus; assembly: GCA_023553655.1. Lineage (NCBI taxonomy): Eukaryota > Metazoa > Chordata > Mammalia > Dasyuromorphia > Myrmecobiidae > Myrmecobius > Myrmecobius fasciatus. The sequence goes on along the minus strand of JAJPUD010002697.1, from coordinate 241,730 downwards.
TTTGCAATACTATTTTAATATCATTGGCAATTATGATCTGGATAATTTTAGAGTGTGTTGTCAGAATAAAAATGTGGAATGTAGCATGATTTTTTTTAAATGGAGATACAGGATGAATATATATTCCCACGAAAAATCAAACCCTTTTATTCTGAATGTGAAAGTCTAATTGTCTTACTAGGTAATTTCATTTGGACTCCCATTTTTAGCAAAGACTTTGTAATGTTTTCATAGAAGAAATTAGAATCACAGAATCAAAGGAATCATCTAGTCCAACTTGATACCGAACTATTATAAGACATCACTCTCTTGATGTCATTGGTCCTCTTTGAGAATGAAAAACAAACAACAGCAATAATCTTCAACATTGCCAGTGCTTAGCACAGTGACTGGAACTTTTTATTTTGTCCAGGCAATAAGGAAAGTTAATTCAATAAGTTAATTGACTAGCCCAGGGTCAACAGCTAGTAAGTATCAAGGTTCTGAATTCAGTTTTGAATTCAGGTTCATCTGATTCCTGGGCTGGTACTCTGTCCACTCAGCCACCTAACTGCCCTTAAGTGACTGACACTTATTGAATGACTAAATGATTAAAGACTGTTTGGAATAAGGAAAACCACTACTCCCTTACAAAACTTTGTGTTTTCCCCCTAAGAAAATGTATTTTCTGAGAAAATATAAAAAGAACTATAATTGTAAAACATTAAACCCAACCTAAAGACAAATATCATCACTTTTCATCTACAAAGTCTCTGGTAATTGTGGGCTCAGATTTAAAGAGTAATGAGAATATGACAAGTGGATAGAGAGGTCATAAAGCTGTTTAACTTTAGAAATGTTTTTAAACTAATTTAAATTATTTTAAACTACTTTAAATTCTACTTTTCAAAATATCAAATTAAAAAATCTTAGAACAAATAATGGATTATGACAAGTATGACTCTATTATCCTGTTGAACATAGAAATAACAGCATTTTCTAAGTATGTCATTTCTTCATTTTTTTCTCTTTCTAACTACCAATGCACCAACATAAATAAATGGAAATAATACCTTTTTTACTTTATTCAGAATTAAATCTAAACTGAAAAAATTACATCATTCTTTTCATCAAAATTTGAATAGGTAATTTTAATGAAAAACTCTAAGCTGCTTTCTATATTGATTATAAGCTTCTTGGGAACTGAAGAGATTAATCTACATTTAATTCAGCTTTCTATATTTAAAGAGTGGAAAGAAAGAGACTTCTGGTCACTAAAGCAAATTAGAATTAGGTTGATTGGAAATCAATGAATTTTGAAAAATGATTTATTTAAGCATGTAATATGTGCCAGCCACTATGCTAAGTAATTTATACATATTATCTCATTTGATCTTCATAATAATGCTAGGAGGAGGTACTATAACTATTTCCCATTTTGCAATTGAAGAAACACACCAATAACGTTGAATGACTTGCTCAGTCATATAGCTAATAAGTATCTCAGACTGCATTTTAACTCAAATTTTCCTGATCCCAGATCTGAATTTTGCCTTTAAATTTGACTAGAACAACTTCAAAGATCTTCTAGTAAAGTCCCTTCTTTTTAAATTTTTCTTTTTATATATTTTATCAACATCAACAATTGCACAAAGAACAGTAAAAAGTTGTATATGAAACCATACATGTTTATAATATAGTTTCAATTTAAAAATACATATTAATTTCAGAATGATTATATATTCTAAAGTTTTTTCTGCTTTACTTTGTATATTTTTAAGTATCTCATAGATGCATTTTTAAAATTCATTTGCATCAATACCACTATTCTTCCCTGTATAACTGTGTATTTCCCCCCAAGGAGAGAAAAAAAATTTTCCCTTATAAGAAATAAATTTACCAAGCAAAACAAATTCAGAAATTGTCCATGTCTTGAAATGTGTGTTTTATTCTCATCTTGTGCATCACCTGTCTGCCAAGAAATGGGAAGCATGATTAAATGAATGAAATGTTAATTAATTGCTTTCTATATTGTCCAAATCTGTAGGGACACAAATAGAAAACCCATACAGTTTCACATGCTCATAAGGAATTCACATTCTAATAGGGAAGAAAACATAAATTAATATTTTCATCTGCAAATCAAAAGGAAAAATTCTGAAGTCACCAGGTTATGGCAGCAAAGCATCTCCCCTTTAATGACATTCTAATGATTCAATCAACTGGAATCATAATTGATCATTTTATTGACCATGCTTCTTAAATCAAGAAAAGATTTCATCACAGAATTTTCAATAGTCCTCTAGTTCCCATCTTCTTAAACTGTGGTTTACAAAGCCATATATGGTCTTCTACATGAATGTGGGAGTCATGAAATTATGATTTATTATCAGTAAATATTTGATTTATATACCTATGTACCATGGATCACTTAAAAAATTCTGACAAAAAGAGTTTATAAGTGTAAAAAATTTAAGAAATCTTGAAAGTATCTAGTCTAACCTACTCACCAAAGGAATCCTCATTATTACAAATTTGCAAATGAATGCCCAGTCTTTGCTCAAAGACAGAATTCATTTTCATCTCCTGAGTAAATGCCTTTTGTTGTTTTTTAATAATGTCATAGCATTGTACAAAGTATTCTTTCTATTCACATGACTTCAGTAAATGAGTCCTTTCAAATCTTCTCAGATTACATTCAATCCACTCCTTTCATTTTTTTCTTGCACTTAATAATATTCAATTATATACACTCACAATGATTTTATCCCATTCCTTGAGAGATGCCAAATTTGTTTCTAGTTCTTTTCATGACAAAAAGCATATCCAAAACATTGTATACATATTGTACCCTTTTATTTTACAGACTTAGAAGAACCAAAAGGTAAAGTGATTCCCCCAAGAACAGATAGCAGTTTCTAGATTGGAATTGACATATCTTTACTTTCAGTCTTGAGCTTTATTTTTTTTCCCACTGTGTTCTGGCATGAATCTTGACCAAAGCCATTGAGAATCTATGTGTAAGATTTGAAACATTACAAAAGGAAAGAAAAAAATACCTCTTCTTTCAAAATATAATTGTCAGAGCAGATTCTGTTACTGCTTCTTGTCTCACTGTATACACATATCCAGCCATTTTTCAGCTTAGGGTGTTGCTTCTTTCTGACTCAGAGGTAAAAGATGTGCAATTGGATAAATGAGCTCATTGGCATGACTCAAAATCAGTAAGCTTCTGATCCCCTGAGTAAGTTTTGATTTCCTCTCCCTCCTCCCGTATCTACACACACTCTCTCTTTCACAAAGTAAGTTTTGAGTTTGTAGATTTCTCTTCTAATCATTTATTTTGCAAATTAGGAACTTTGTGGTTTAGTTTCCAGAGCTGTCTTAGATTCTCATGATCTTTTAGTCAGCAACCTTTTCTCTGTCAGCATATAGTCACACTTCAACTTTTCCATTTATTTTTGAGAATGACAAAATGTAAAATAAATGATTACTAGATATGATTTATTTCCTGTGTCAAGCCAAATCAAATCTTCCAATAGTTCTTAACCATGGACTCTATGCCTAAAGTTATCTAGAACTATAATTGATAACTCTAGGACAGAAATTCTTAAGCTATTGTCTGGGTTTCTGTGAGTGTCCTTAAGAATTTTTTCAGAAAGTCCATGAGATAAAAACTATTATACCAACATTACTAAGACATTATAAGTTCTAAAATGGCAAATATCAATAAAAATTATACACATGAAATCCTAATAATTTTAACACTTTAAAGATGTCCTAACTTTTTTTTCAAATGAGAAATACTGCTTTAAGAGAAAGAAATATAATGCATAATATTTATTATTTTATTTTTCCTGATTTAAATGAAAAGGCAATTTTAACAATTGTTTTTTAAACTCTGAGTTCCAAATTAATTCCTTTCTTCCATACTTACCCCCTCATTGAAAAGGAAGCAATTTTATATATATTATACATGTGTAGTCATAGAAAACATTTCTAGAAGAGTCATTGTGAAAGAAAACAGATCAAAAGAAAAACCTTAAGGAAAATAAAGTAAAAATATCATATAATTCAATCTGTATTCAGACATCCTCAGTTCTTTTTCTGGGTATGGGTAGCGTTTTTCATCATAGATCCTTTAGAATTGTCTTGGATCATTGTATTACTGAGAATGGCCGCGTCATTCACAGTTGACCATTTTACAATATTGCTATTACTTTGTACACAATGCATTTCATGGCATCAGATCATGTATGTTTTCCAGGTCTTTCTGAGAACATCAGCTCATCACTTCTGATAACACAATAGTATTCCATCACAACCACATACCACAGTTTATTTTAGCCATTCCTTACTTGTTGGGCATCCCCTCAAATTCCAGGTCTTTGCCAAAAAGAGAATTGCCTATAAATATTGTTGCACATATATGTCCTTTTTCATTTTGCTTTAAAAAAAGTCTTTTGGGAGGCAAACCTAGCAGTGGTATTACAAAAGATATATATGGTTTTAAAGCACACTGGCCATATTTCAAAATTTCACTACAGAATGGTTAAATTTATCCCCAGATCCACCAACAATGTGATACTGTCTGATTTTTCCTTTTCTGTCCTATTAATCAATCTAATAAGTATGAGGTAGTACCTCAGAATCATTTTAATTTACATTTCTCCAATAAATACAGAAAATATTTTTATATGACTGTGGATAGCTCTGATTATTTCATATGAAAACTGCTCATCTATTTTGACCATTTATGAATTAAAGAATGACCTTTTATGAATTAGACTCAGTTCTTTCTGCATGAGAAATTAAGCCTTTATTACAGAAACTTCTTTGAATATTTTTTTCACAACTAAAATTTATTTTCTTCCATTTTATTTCTCTCATTTTTTGTCTTAGATTTTCTCTCTCTTTTCACCCTGTCTTTTCTCAAAGGTGCTTTTCCTCCTCCAATCTGCTTACCTTCTATTACACATACACTCTTCTCTTATCTTTCCCCTCCTATTTTGCTAAATAGATTTCTGTACTCAATTGAGTGTGTATGTTATTTCTTATTTGAGCCAATTTTGTTGAGAGTAAGGCTAAATTACTTCCCTTTAGCTTCCACCTATTCCCCCTCCAGTGTAAAAGCTTTTTCTTGCCTCTTTTATGTGAGATCATTTACCCCATTCCACCTCTCCTTTTCCTTTTCTCCCGGCACATTCCTCTCTCATCACTTAATTTAGTTTTTTTTTTTTTAATATCATCCCTTTATATTTAACTAAAACCTGTGCCTTCTTCCTATACTTCCTTTAACTGCTCTAATAACTAGAAATTTATTATGAATTATAAGTATCATCTTCCTAGGTAGGAATGTAATCAATTTAATCTTATAAGTCCCTTATGATTTCCCTCTCCTTTTGACCTTTTTATTCTTCTCTTGGTTCTTATATTTGTCATTTTTTAAATTATTATTCAGCTCTGATCTTTTCAACAAGAATGCTTGAAAGTCCTCTATTTCATTGAATATTCTTTTTTTCCCTTGAAGGATGATGTTCACTTTTGCTGTATAAGTGATCTTTGGTTGTAATCCTAGTTCTTTGTCCTCTAGGATATGATATTCCAGGACCTCCAGTCTTAAATGTGGAAGTCATGAAATCTCAGGTTATGATTACTATGGTTCCATGCTATTTGAATTATTACTTTCTAGCTGCTTACAATATGTTCTCCTCGACCTAGAAGCACTGGATTTGGGCCATAATATTCCTGGGAGTTTTCATTTTGTTATCTCTATCAGGAGTTGAGTAGTGGGACTTTTCAATTCTATTTTACCTTTGGTTCTAGAATATCTAGGAAGCTTTCCTTGATAATTTCTTGAAAGATGTCATCTCTTTTTTAAAGTACATCTTTGATAGTCCAATGATTTTAAAACTATCTTTCCAGTCTCTATTTTCCATATCAGTTGTTTTTCCAATGGGATATTTCATATTGTCTTCTATTTTTTTCATTCTTTGTTTTTATTTTTTATTGTTTCTTTACTTATTGTAATATTGTTAGCTTCCACTTGCTCAATTCTAATTTCAAAGAATTAATTTCTTCATTTATACCTCTTTTTCTATTGAGTCAATTCTAGGTTTAAGGCATTCTTCTTAAATTTTTGAACCTCTTTTTATCATTTAGTCTAGTCTGGTTTTTAAGATATTATTTTCTTTATTATTTTTATGTCTCCTTTACAGAGTTGAATTGTTTTTACTACTTAATTTTAATACTCATTGTATTAATGACCAAAAGTCCATTTATACTTCTAATATATTTGTAGGATATATTTTATTTGAAAATAGTTTTCCAGGGCTGAATTTTGTTCTAATAAGAAAAATGCTTCTTAAAAATCAGTAAATAATAGACAGAGAATATTTCTATAGTAGAGACTTTTATTGAATTAATGTGATTTTCAATCTCTAGACCTCTTGTTGGTTACATAATAAAAAAGTCATATTTTTTTTAATTTGCAAAACATATGTATGGGTAATTCTTCAACATTAACCCTTACAAAGCTTTCTGTTACAAATTCCCCCCTACTCCCCACCCCTCCCCTAGATGGCAGGATATCCACTACATGTTAATTATATTAAAATACTTGACAAATCGAATATATGTATACATATTTCCACACATCTTTGTTGTGCAAGAAAAATCGTATCTACAAGAAAGAAATATCAGATAAAGGAAACACAATGTAAGCAAAAATCAATCGAGAGTATGAGAATGTTTTGTTGTGGTCCACATTTCACATCCCTCTCTCTGGGTGTATATGGCTTTCTTCAGTGAACAATTGGAACTGGTTTGAAACATTTCATTGTTGCAGAGAGCCATGTCCATCAGAATTGATCATCATATAGTTTTTTGCCATGTATAATGATCTCCTGGTTCTGCTCATTTCACTAGCATCAGTTCATGCAAGTCTCTCCAGGCCTCTCTGAAATCGTCCTGCTGGTCGTTTCTTACAGAACAATAATATTCCATAACATTCATATACCATAATTTGTTCAGCCATTCTCCAATTGATGGGAATCCATTCAGTTTCCAGTTTCTAGCCACTACAAAAAGGGCTGCCACAAACATTCTTGCACATGTGGGTCCCTTTCCCTCCTTTATGATTTCTTTGGGATATAAGCCCAATAGAAACACTGCTGGGTCAAAGGGTATGCACAGTTTGATAACTTTTGGAGCATAGCTCCAAATTGCTCTCCAGAATGGCTGGATCCGTTCACAGCTCCATCAACAAAAAATGTCATATAAAATTACTTATAAAAGCCTACCTATTTCCTTACAAGTTTTCATCAAGGCTATTTTAAATGTATACACAGATAATTTTTTGCAATGAATGAGGGATGAGATCCAAATATTTGAAACTTTATCTCTTAAAATATACATGATATTGCCAGTTTTGCACAGTTTTCTTTCCTATATGCTTTGAACTTACTGCTGCAGCATTAGCTTCCTCTTTAGATTCCCATGATTTTTGTTTTAGTAACCAATTCCCCCTTATTGATTAAAATCAATAGGTATGAAACATCATTTTCTCACTTTATGACTTAAGCTAACACACACTTATTAGTAACTCAACAAATATTTTTAAACATCTACTATGTGCAATGGCGAATGGGGATACAATGAAAGACAGTAACACTGACTTCCAAAGGCTCACAAACAAAAACATTTACTTATTAAAGTAAGACGAAGAATTTAACTTTTTTCTTTTAATAGAGTGCAGATAATTTTTCCATTCTCTTTTCTTTCTGGTTCAAAAGTCTCAGCTCATTGACTATTTGGGTAAAGATCTAAAATACCTTCCAGAATTGCTACACCAATTTATAGCTTCTTCAACAGTGTTTTAGTTTGTATATCCTTCCAATATCCCTGTAAATGATCAACATAAGGCTTCTTTTTAGTGTCAATAGTAGTGATTTTTTAAAAAAATTTTTTACAGGTAATATTTGTAGATCCTCATTATAAATCCTTTGGTCATAAAAAACTTTTCACTATTCAGCAGATGCAGCCTTATACTCTATCTAAAGATTCATATAGGAAAAGCCCCTCTTCTTTGTGCAACATTCTTCTATCCTCGCACCTTCATAGACAGATCTATTCTTGCTATATAACTCTTTAGATTCTATTCCCTCTTCGTTTTTCCACGATCATATTAGTTCAACTTCCTACCCTTTCTCAATTCTTGCAAGAAACAGTTCATTTTCCTTAGTAAACTGAAGAGTAAGTCTTCCTCCTGGTTTTTTACCTCCTATCTTAATCAATCACATTCAAATTTATTTCATAATGATTTATTTTGTGACACTTATATGTCAGATATAGTGCTAGATTCTGAGAATACAAAATTTGAAAGTGTTCAGGTAGTGCAAAATGGAGGTGTTATTAATAGAAGGAATAGAGAGTATTCTTAATTTGGGTGAGAGAATATTTGAGGTGATTTCTATACTTCCTTTCTCAATATGGTTTGCATGATTCTATCATGCTTTCTCTGAGGTAGATAAAACTTATTTTATTATTATTTTGTGAGATAAATGGGATTTAGCAACTTGTCCAGGATCACACAGTAAGTGTTAAGTGTCTAAGGTCACATTTGAACTCAGGTCTTCTTGACTTCAAGGCTGGTGTTCTGTTGCTGTGCCATCCAGCTGCTCTGTTAGGTAAAACTTATAAGGCATTTTTGAAGGTATAAAAGGATTGCACAAAACAATGTTTAACAGGGTTTGTTGTGGAAAATACATTAGATTTGTTTTATTTGGTCTCAGACGGCAGAACTAATAGTAATATGTGTTAGAATTAGGGAAGAGGGAGTTACATAGATATAGTCCTGAATGGACTTGCTGGGCATAGAATTAGGAAGACTTGAAATCAAATGTGGCCTCAGACACTTCCTGGCTATATGATCCCCAAACTTTAACTTTCTTAATTTGCCTAGGATTTTTCTACTGTAAAATGGGCATGATAATAACACCTATCCTTCTAGGTTGTTATGAGATATTATTTTTAAATATACATGATATAAATGCGTATTATTTTTCATACCGGGAAATAGATGATGAGTTGATATGAATAATAAAACACTTCCTAACAATTAAACAAGTACAATGTACTTCCTCAGAAAGTAATGAGTTTCCCAACATTGGAAGTTTTCAAGTGGAAACTACATAGGAGCATGTGCCAGTTGTGTTATAAAGGGAATGCCCATTCAGGTATTAATTGGGTGAAATTTCTCTGAGATCCCTCCCAATTTTGATATTTTGTAATTTTCACAAAAGAAATTTTCAAACTTCCTTCCAACTCTTAAGATTCTCTAGTTGGTTCTCAGTCATATCATAGGAAACATGTAGATGCTTTGAAGAGTAGCTAAACAATGTTTATTCAAAGGATCCTAGCCATGCAAATTTGACAAAATTTCTCACCATATGATTTTATGAAAAAAAATTAACAGAAATGGTACTGCCTGAACACATTTCCTGCCCACACTTCTATCTCTCCATATGGTTATATATGTCTGTGTGTATGTGTGTGTGCAAATATGCACAGACATATATTTTTAAATTTCTTTTCAAGACTCAGAGTAACCAAATATCAGTCTTATCTATCACAGTAAATAAATTTTCCATTTCTGCACTGTTTTCTGTTTCTAAATATTTATACAACTGTCCTGGTCAGAATCTCCCCACTATTATGTAAGGGGAGAAAATGTGGTTTATAAGAAAGTACAGGGCAATCTAGTCATTATCAAATGTTCAATTTTTCCTTTCATTAGAATTCAGAGCCAAACAATTTCACATTTCCATCCCTTTTAGCTTAATGTTAGCTTTTTTTTCCTATTTTTTCCATCAGAAAATTCATGTCTGTGAAACATATACTATTTTTACAAGCCTGCTGAATTTTAGAGATTTCATTAATATACTATTGGAAGTCTCTTTCATTTAATTATTTAAATATTTAAAGGAATTTTCTGAACTTAACTAACACACTTCCCTTTTTTTCTATTTCTTGTCCTTTTCTTTTTCTATTTTACACATCAATAAGATTCCTCTCTTTACTATCCTTAAGTCTGTTTATTCTATGTTCCAGTTTCAGGCATAATATTGCTTTTGCTGGAGCTTTTCCCCATACTATACCTACTCTGGGTTAATCTTTATAAACTTTGTGTGCATTGGGTGTCTTTATATGACAGAATTATAGAGGCACTCTGCAGATTTATGCTACAGATAGTTCTATTGAGTGCTTTATGTTAGTTTTCACATTTAACCTGATCTTGCTTTCCATGGATCATCCTAAATATCTAAGTTGTGTCTAATAACTAGTCTTCAAAACTTTCTATTTGAAACCTGGCTTTCCAATGCCTGTGCACAACAGAATATCAGCAGCTATCTCTGCCAATGGTGCTTGCAAAATGAGAGACATGGGCAGGAGAGAATATAATAGAAAGAATATGAGTCTTAGTGGTGTCAAGGCCCTAAGTTGGCATAATAGTTCTGTTCATTTAAGTTATAAACCTATGATCCTAATTAACCCTAAAAATACAGTACTGATAGTCCCAAAAGGGCAAATACTATGGAATGATTTAGATTTTATTTATAAGATATGTTCAAGGGAGGGGGGATTTCTCAAGCCTGTCACCAGTAAGCAAAACAGGTTTGAATTTGTTTGGATTTTCCTCTAGGGCTTACTCTTTAAATCTTCCTATTCAAAGGTGACATTCTAAGGTGCTTGGTCTCTCTTGTAGCTTACAAAGAACTCCTGCTTTTACAAAGAAACTTTAGGATTGTAACTGACAGCCCTATTTTCAGAGATTGGCACTATTAGTTACTGCTTTTCTGTTTGCCAATCCTCCCCATCCCTGTTTAGCAGATTGTCCCTATTGGGCCTTATCATTCCCCAGGAGCCCAGGGCTTAGGAGCAACATTGGAAATTGTGCTTCAATGGGCCCATGAAACATTAAATTGTTATTATTCGTTCATACTTGCCCATTTCAGCTCACCCCACAGCAGCTGACTGTCAGAAACCTGCCCCAGAGACAAAGGATCCAGGTGCTATGTTTCAGGCTGAAGCTAGAGGACAAAAGTGAAGAAAGACATGAATGAACTGGAATCCTTGGTCTGAAGGAGCCCTCAGAGTAGAAGGGTGGAGGGGATGATAGCTGCCTACAAATATATAGAAGCCTAAGATAGGCTTCTAAAATTTTGGCCTGAGAGAACAAACATAAAGAGAGAGTGGAAGGAGTTAGGAAGGGAATTAGGAAACAACCATGAATTAGGACCTACTCTGTGCAGGGCATTATGCTACAAATACATTATGAAAATTATCTCATTTGAGCAGATTGAGGATCAATGCAATATGACCACTAGAGCTATGGCGTAGTAAAATAGATTGTCACTGAATGTAAAGGGTTCCCATTGAAGCAGAGGCTAGATGACCACTTGTCTGGTATGTTGCAAAGATAATGATTTTCAGGTAATATAATAATTATATATCCTCAGCAGAGATTTTCTAAGCATCCAATAAAAAATTATATAAAGAATTTTAAAATATAAAATAATTTATAAGTATAACGTGTGGTTATTATCATTATCATTGCCACATTTATGTAGTACTCATTGTTCCCATAAATGATACAAAAATGGGGTTTAGAACACTTATTTCATGAGAAAAAGTCAGGGGGCAGTTTAATAGGCAAGAGCACACAACCAAGAAATGAAAGAAATGTAGCATTAAGGCCCAAATTCCCTTAGTTACAAAAAAAGTAATTCCCAATTGTAAAGGATGTTTAAAAGGACATAACCTCTCCAAAGAAATAAATCATAGGTCAAATAAATACAGGGTACTATATAGCTTCCCTTTATTTGAAGGATGAGGCCACAATAGTTAGGCCACTTTGAAGAAGTGCAATTACAGTACAATGCCCTTAGGATGCACTCTATAGGCTGAACCATAAATCAACGTCAATTGGCAAACGAGAGATACTCACTCCCTACTGAGATCCCATTTCAAGTAATGGTTTATCACTTCCTAAGCAGAGGGACAGGCATATTGGAATCAATCAGCACCAACCACAATCCAGATTTAAGAAAATGCTGATTGCTTTGCCCAAATATTCCTACCTCAAGTTAGAGGTTAAGTCAAAATAGGGCAACATACAGAGAAAAGGTCTCTGGTATATTTCTCAAAGTATCATGAAGACAACCATAGTATACCGTGATCTTTTGGTTGATCTCCTGAGACAATAAGATTTCAGCAGATGCTCAGTCATGCAGCTGAAATGTGACTACTAAAAATATAGATTCATCACTTTAACAGAGTTTTACAGTCCACCAGATGTCCCTTTTAAGCATAACAGTAGCATAGGAATCAAAATGTTATAGTCTCACCTGTCCCTTTAATAAGTTAAATTCAAAGAAGCTTAATAACTGTACATATAAGACTTACACAACAAAAATATCTTCCAAGTAATAGTAATAATTAACATTTATATAGTATCTACTTTGTTCCAGTAACTGTTATACCTGAATCACTTATTGGCATATTGTGTTATCAATCAGCACTGACCACATTTTAGATACAAGAAAATTACAAGTGGTACATGCAAGGCTAGAACTAGAGGACAACTAAAGGAACTCTACCAACAAGGAACAGTAGGACTGTTGGAGAATTGTTAGGAAAAAAATGTTTTGTAAACCTTAAGAGAACACTAAGAAAGACTTTAATTCATCATTATGGCCTGCACTCCAACATCACCACTATATTAAAGATGGTATATTAATGTTTGTTACCAATGAAGAAAAGAACATCTTCTCTTTGTTCATTCTGTGTTTGCCCTCCTATCCATACTGCTGACTCCTTTCTGTTCCCCTCCTTGCCTCATAGATAGATGCTTTGTAGTCATAGATAACTTAAGTTAGTCCCCACTCTATATATCAAGGAATCAATGTACTAATTTTCTCCTCCTTGTTATGTTTAATCTTACCGCATTACAAATAACTCATTTGTTCAATTCAATAGCTATCTATTTATTGTACTTTATATCCCTGCAATCACCATGGTAGCTGACCTCTGCATCTTCAAAAGGACTCTCCAATTCACTCATTTTTATACTGCTGAAACACAAAGTGATCTCAACTTCTGATTTCCTGAACACATATCTCAAAGTCTGAAATCTCTTCTACTGGGGGATACAGAATAAGTCAATATAGAAAATATGAGGAAAGGAAAAACTGTTATAATGAAAGAATTAATGGATACTGTCATAGAAGAGATGATACCTGCATGGAAGCTTGTAGGTCATTGTTTGGGTTCCACTCCATAGAACAGCACCTCTATACATACCCACCACAATAAGCTGATTATCTGAAATCTCATGACTATACATATTGACCCAGGTTTTGATACTGAACACTTCAGGACCTTCATTTGTTTCTCCCCTGTAATCATAAGATTACAGAATGGAATACTAAACTTCCCTGCAAACCTTTCTTTATATGAAGTTCAGAAATTTGCTGCTAACTCCATTTTCTAACAACTTCTCTTCTTTATTTCCCCTCCATCAAATTCACATTTCAGTGCCAAATATCATGTCCCAGTGGCAGAAGGAGTGGGGAGAGGGGAAGGGAGGGAGGAAGTTTTCTCCCTCCATTAAATTAGGAGCCACTTGAGGCCATGGACTATATTTCTTTTTTTTTTCTTCTTTTATATTCCCAGTACTTGACACACGGCCCTGCTAATAAATATTTATTATATTGAATTGAATATGTCCCCCATTCATAATTAAAGGATTAATTTATGATTCTTCATCAGAGACTTCCATTGCTGCCTCAATAACACAGGAATTGTATCCTTTAAATTACCTTACTGATTCCTTCCCTCCTAGAATATTATCTTTCTCATTCTTATTCATGATCAATTATTGATTCCTGATTCTTTGAGATACCTAATAACATCAGATTTCTGCCCACACCTTGGAACATGAGAGCAGAAGCTCAGATAGTTTGAATATTGACCCTCTGAATTTCTCTCAATTAGAAAAGATGTGTTAATAATGTATGCCCTTGGCAGACAATACTAACAATGAGGATAGATCAAAGCCCTCTATAGAAAAATAGAGAACAATCCAGAAATATGGGGATAAACAAGTAGACCTAAAATAGTCTTACAAAGAAGTAAATAAAAGTCCTATGATGGCTCTCAGAGAAAATATGGTCATAAACCTTTCCTGACAACTTTACAAATTCTGGAATGATTTGAGATACATTTTGATTATATTAGGTGAAAGGACATCATGGAAAATATCTCAAAACACTGTATAAAAATTATTCTTTTTATCCTTGCTCTACCATTTAGATCATGTTATCTGAATCATCCTTCTTAACCATGTTGTTGCTTCACCATGATGTCTTAATACCTTATGAGTGAGTTCAATAACCTTAAAATGTTGTCATCTTCAAAAGGTACAGATACCATTTTTGGCCCAGGTACCACATGGTTCTCATTTTTATTCCTCATTTCCTAGACATTTATTTTATTGCCAATATCTTGCTTTTCTGAAAAGCTGACTTCCCTAATTTACTAATTCAAGACTTTGACCGCTAACTGACAAACTGTCTCACTAGTATCCACAGCTTGAATTGAAATCAAATAGTGTTTTTTAACTATGTCTTGCTGGTTCAGTTAATTCAATAAAAGAAAATTGCAACTTACCAGAGACTTAAGAGACACATAAAACACAATACTTACATAAGATGCTATCCTTCAAAGAGAACGGCTGCAGGAGATCATTACAAAAACATTCATCCTCAAAGAATATCCATATGGGAACATATAAGAAGTGAGAAAAAAAGAGATACTTTATGAATTTGCTTGTATTCTGTAAAGGTACCACCATCTATGATGTTTTCAAACAAAGGAAAAATCCTGGAGAAATGTGACAGGAAGAGTACAGGTGGAATGGGTTTCTGCTTTGTGGGTATTTTTTTTTCTTTGTTTACTCAGCTCAACTCCTGCTGTCAGAGGAGGCCAACTAGGAGTTTGGCTTGAGTTTGCTGCAGGTGTGTGAGCAAAGAATGTAAATGACAGCAAAATAAATAATAATAGCATATTACTAGGGTGTTGAAAAATGAATTATCCATGTGGTTTTTGAAAGGCCCAAATGGGAATGCTCCTACCCAGTGATATATTAGAATAACCATGTGGTTTAACACACAAAGCACAGTGTTAAAAATGGAAGAACCAAATTCCCACTCAGTTTTTTAACAAAGATGCCTTTATGAGACTGAAATTAGTCACTTTCAACACTATTCTAGTTTCTTCCAGAGTAAAATCTGAGCAACAAAATCTAGTGCTCAGTTATAGCACCAGGTACTTTAAAGCAGCAATTGATTCACAAATGTTGTAAAAATTTTAGATTATTCTACATTTTACATTATGTCTGTTTCACATATTAACTACAAAATGTAGTTGGGAATTAAAATAACAATTAAAACTGAAGGATTTTAAGATAGCAATAAATGACTACTAAACTGAAACGTTTGAAATTTTTTATAAAGCTACTAAAATCTGAGCTAGATTAAAGCTGTGGCATTTCTTTATTCTAGTTACTAATTTATCTTTAGTTGTGAGGAGGATAGTTGATTTATAGCATATCAATCTATGTACACTAAGTTCCATTTTTTTTTAAATTATCAAATGATTGATTCAAATTTTGGACATTACATTTCACAACATTTAATGAGATCTTTAAAATTCTTCATGGAGAAAAAAAAAATCTTCATTTTTATCCAAGCACCCATGATTATCATTGTTTAATAGGGCATCCTGAAAGGTCCTCTAACCCTAATAATTCACAGAAATGAAGATATAGTTGTATAATGACAGGTAGATAATGTGGTTAATAATGGGAAGGAGGAGTGCAGAAAATTTTGCTCAGTACCCAATTAACTATATGATTCTGGGCAGCCACCATCTCCTAAGACTGATCCCAACTAAAATATGATTACTGGACTATTTTCTATTTGCTGAGGCCCTCATGAGGAAATTATCAAGGAATATAGGTCAATGACAAAGATACAAGCAATATCAAAAAAAAAAACCCTCCAAATATCTATGTTGGTTGGAAGTCTTATTATCCAGTCCTTGTCTAAAAAAGAATATCTTCTTCATGTTCAGTAAATGATTTTTGATTGAATATTTCTAATGAAGAGAGTCCTCTGCCTCTGGGGGTAAGCATATTTCATTTCTTAGATTACCCTTTTAGGGAGCTTGTTCTTATGCCCATTTGAAATCTTTCTCTTTGTACCCTGTATTTACTCTACCTATGTCTGTGTATTAGAACCAATAAATTTAATCCCAGTTTGCACTTAACAACTCTTCAAACCTTACTATGTTTTCTCTATAATCTTGACTTCTCAACTAACAAATGCAACATGTACTTTCCTGCTATTATAAATTCCACAGGAGAAATATACAGGGTTTTTCAAAAGAATGATATTTTTGCTTCATTGTTGTTGCCTGGTCAGTAGTGATCAATAACTAAATAGTGGTTCACCATTTCCTTATACAGTGTGTCCTCATGAGGAACTAAGAGGTAAATAAGGTTAAGTGACTTGTTCAGTGTCACACAGCTAGTAAATGTCTGCAACTGAATCTGAACTCAGATCCTCCTGACCTTAGGTACAATGCTCTACCCATTGCACCACTTAGTTGCCCCATTTTTATTGTATACCAGATAGCAATTATGAGGCTTGGGTTACAATTAATTATACTAACTAGGATTTATAAATCACTCTAAGATTTGCTGACTATTTTATAAGCATTACCTCATTTCATCATCATTACAATGCCGTGACATAAATTCTATTATTATCCCCATTTTCCAGGTGAGGCAACTGAGGCAGATTGAAGGTAAATGACTTAGTTAAACAGCTAGCCAGTATCTGAGACCATAGAATTATAAGATCTTTGAGGGTAGGGACTATCTTTTTTTCTCTTTAAGTGTCTATATATCCCCAGTACATATCAGAGTGCCTAGAACATAGTAGGTGCTTAGAACATAGTAGGTGCTTAATACATGTTTATTGAATGGATGAGTGAGATTTGAATTCAGTTATTCCTTATTCCAGATCCAGTGCTCTAATCAGTTTACCAAATAGCAACCTCAAGTTGTGACTTATCCAGCTGCTTTTGAGCCAAGATATTCACAAATGGTAGCCATATCTATGCAATTTAATCTCTCAAAGGACAAAATTTGAAAGACATGACTCATTCTTCCATCACCAGAGAATGAATCATTACCACAAAAAAAGTAAGGAAATAACACCAGGATACTTCCTAAGTCCCTTTCTTTGGATGTTTTTTTTTTTTTTTTTTTTTTTAATGGCATAAGTTAAAACCTTTCTAGGTCTAGAGCTCATCTGACTATGATCATGACTAGTAATTCTGCTATTAACTATTACTGAAAGAAAATGGGTTCCAGAAAAGAAAAGTTAAAGTCATATTAGGATTTTTTTAAATTCAATTATAGCTTTATCTTCAAACCATATACTTGCTGCAAATCTAAATTTAGAGGAAAACTCTAGTTCTCTTGCCAGAGATTTTAGATGACACTGTCAATCATGCATTTCAGACTGGCAGGAAATATAGATTTTTAACAATTCTATATTAATTCTCACAGACAACGGGGACAAAGGAGATAATGCTGATAATAATGCTTAGGAAATTGATGGAATTTCATCAAAAATTCTGCATTTGAGAAATTGTTTTGTTTATGTCACATTGGCATGTGGTTCTTGATCCCTTTCTCCTTATTAAATTACTCTAAATATAAATATTGACTTTATTTCAAAAGTAGCTAACTGCAAGTGAAAACATTTATGATATTCCATTTATATTAAATGAAAATAAAAAGTAATACAAAGAAATTGCAAGCTTATTAATATTTCACTTTAAATGGCAATCACAGAAATGAGAGGTTTAAAGATCCTCTCTGATGTTATGAGTGTACTGATCTTTTACTATTTAAAGATTTTCCATGTTCTTTACATCCATACTTTTCCTCAAACTATCCATAATACCTGAAATTGGCTTCCTCCTCACCTATCTCCCATAATACCTAGTTTTCCTCAAAACTCTGCTAAATAGTCACTTTCTTGGCCTGGAGACTTACATGAACTGATGTTAAATGAAGTGCATAGAACCAAGAAAACATTGTACACGGCAACAACATGATCAATGTAATGATCAATTGTGATAAATTTGGGTCTGTTCAACAATGAAGTGATTCAGACCATTTCCAATAGACTTGTGATTGAGAGAGCCAGTTGCATTCCAAAAGAGGACTATGGGATCTGAATATAGATCACAATATAGTATTTTTACCTTTTATGTTGTTATTACGTTTTTATGTTGCTTTATCTTTCTCATTTTTTTCCTTTTGAATCTTTCTTGCAGAAATATGTTTAGAAGAACTACACATGTTAAACCTATATTGGATTACTGGCTGAATAGGGGAAGGGAGGGAGAAAATTTTAGAACACAAGGTTTTTCAAGTGTGAATGTTAAAAAATATCTTTTCATGTATTTAATAAATAGCTATTAAGAAAAAGCCACTTTCTCCATGAGAAGCTTCATGACCCTCTAAGCTACTAGTTCTGGCATATATTTCTTTTGATGTCACATATATAAATATATGTGTATAACATAGCATTATATAGATATAGATAGATATTGATATCTATCTACCTATATACATATATATATATCCAAACATAGATATGTATAATATTTATGACTTTTTACATCCCTTCCTTTAGACTACAAATCCTTAAGGTCAATCAATGTTTGATTTTTTTATTGTATTTTGAATCTCTGGTACCCAGAACATAGTAAGTAATCATTGATTGACCGGTTACAATGGAGACTCTAACTTCAAGAGGGATGGACAGTGAAGGACAGATTATCCTGAAATGACAATAATGTAGTAAAGAGATTAATAAAAATATTTTGAACATATGTAATCCTTTTTGATTCCTGCTTTCACAGAGATGTTGTTCCATAACCTCCTATACCTTTACCTGTACTCATACATACTCCAAAGAAAGAAGGGAAATGTCATTGTATTAGCTCCTTGTTCCCTTTCTCCTGAGAAGTCTAGCAAATCTAAAGACTTTCCCCTGGGAGCAAATCCCTAGAGATGTTAGTTCATTTCCTGAACAATTTTTTCAATGATTAACAAATTCTCACCTCTTATATCCTCCCCACCATAGTAATTTGGAATATGGTTGTCATCTCTACTGCCCCAACTTCCCACTCTAAATTTACTCATTTAGTAGACTGCACTCTTTTAAAGATTTGATCTATAAGTAGCAAATTTCCTTTTATCTTAAATCTTTTCCTTTCCTACTCCTTTCATCTTACAGATCTCATATTTTCACATCAATGGAATTTCTGGAAACTATTTTCTACTGACTTCTAAGACACTCTGCTTGTTTCCTCAAAAAGTTAGTGCATGGATCAAAACTCTTGCTTCCCAATTCCTGCTTTCATCCTAGGAGATATCAAAAAACATGGGTACTCTGTCAAAGAATTTAACAACCCACTTCCTGAATTTACTCATTTCCTATGATCTACTCTTCCACCATAACTTTGCCACACGCAATAATGTTTGTGTCTTTCATCTTTCCATTACTTACAAATGTACCATTTCCATATTCATGAACTCTGAAATTCTCATATAACAATAAATAACATTTATGCAGCTCTTATTGTGTGCCAGGTGTGGTTTATCTTATTTGATCTTCATGACAACCTTATGAAGTAGGTGCTATAATTAGCATTATTTTAAAGATAAAGAAATGGAAGTAAATTGATTAATTTGTCCAAGGTCACACAGCTAGAAAGTCTGAGGCCAAAGTTGAACTCATGTCTTCCAGGCCTGGTACTCTATCCACTGTACCTACTAGCTGCCTTGATCATAGCCAATTATCATTTCAACTCTCTTTCTACCTTTCCCTCTGTCTACATTGTGACCTACAATCCATCAATTCTTTAGTTCTTTCCTAGAATATTACCCTACACTCTCTACATTCTTTTCCATTTTCCATCTGATCATTTGGTGAACCAGTTTAATTCATTAGTACTTTCTTCTGTCAAGTCTCTTGTTCCTTTCTCCTACTGCATATCTTGCCTTCCCATGCCTCATCTTTGGATTATTCCATCACTTCTAACTTCACCATTACTCAAGCACTATTTAAAAAAAAGAAAGAAAAAAACATGAGAAAATTAATAAGAAATCTAAGAGAATCCAGTACAGATTTATGTTAAATAATCTCAACAAAATAATTCATTTTTTCTAATTGATATACCACTCATGACTTCAATTTTTCCAAACTATGTTAACACTTTTCAAGTGTCCCATACTCTCATACCCTCAAATAAGAATTTTACTTCATATTAGTTTCAAAAAGCTGAGCTAATTCACAGAGAATCCTCACTTCCTGCCTCATTTCACATCATTTAAATCTTCTTCCATGTCCTCTTTTGTTCCTTTCTAAAATGAAGAGATAGCCCTTCTTCTTGCCAAGACACTCCACCCCTGTTACTGGAACAACCTGCTGGGTATGGGAGCCACCTGCTAGTGGCTCCTGGGGATCTAATTCTGACCAGCAGAATAGATCCCTTCATGTGAGAGGATGATAATGATACAAGGAAACTGAGAGGCAGTTGCATTTTCTGATCTCTCTCCTCTTCCTTCTTGCCTCCGATTTATTTCATCCCCAATTCACAAGCAATATCTGCCTCAGTAAAGACTTATTTGCAGTTCCTTCAAGTGTGTTATGATTCACAGCTGTGGGAGCTTTTGGAGAATGACCTTCCCCTTAATGGTGCAGTCCCCTTTAATCCTTTACAAGCTTTCTGGGTTTGGCACTTAGGTGTGGTCCTTAAAATACACAAAATAGACCAGTGACCCCTACTTATCCAACAGATTCTTTCCCCACTATTTTTCCTGTATTTACTCTTTTCTTTAATCTTCCTGTCTTCAAACAGATTCCTTACCAACAACATATATGCCAAAGCTTCTTTAAAAATATGCATTTGATTTATCTATCCCCACTAATTATAGTTCAATATTTCTCCATCCTTTTTGCTCTATAGTCTGCTTTTAATCTTACTATTCAGCTGAAATGCTTTCCTCCAAATTTGCCAGTGCACTTTTAAGTAAATAAAACTATCACTCTTTGCAGTTGATATGATGATCTACTTAGAGAATCCTGGTGAATTAACTAAATAAAACTGCTAGAAACAATTAAAAACTTTAGCAGACTTATGGGCTATATATTAAAAAATCTTATAAATCATCAGCATTTGTATATGTTAACAACAAAGACCAGCATCAAGAGATAGAAAGAGAAATCCTATTTAAAATAGCTGTAAATGATATAAAATATTTGAGTCTACCTGCAAAAGCAAACCTAGAGACTATAAAAAAACAATTGCAAAATGCTTTTCACACAAATAAAGTCAGATTTAAACAATTGGAAAAATATCAATTGCTTGTGGGTAGGCCCATCTAATATACAAATGACAATTCTACCTAAATCAGTCTACTTATTTAGTGTCATGCCAATATAACTGACAAAAAATCATTTTATAACAAAAAAATTACCTGTGAAAAGAAAAGATCAAGAATGTCAAGGAAATTAATTTAAAAAAATGCAAAGTATGGTGACCTACAATACCAGACCTGAAAATACATTAGAAAGGAATCATCAAAAATGAGTTGATACAGTCTAAGAAATAGTGATGGATCAGTAAAAAATCACCACCTGTTTCTAATAAAGGCTTTATTACTAAACTATATAGAGAACTGAGGAGAATTTATAACAAAATACATGTCATTTCCCAATTGATAAATGGTTAAAGGATATAAATAGACAATTTTGAGATGAAGAAATTAAAGCTATCTGAAGCCATATTTTAAAATACTCTAAATCACTATTGATTAGAGAAATACAAATTATAACAATTCTAGCGTCACCATATCACACCTATCAAATTGGCTAAGATATGAGGGGAAAAAAGATAATATAACTGTTGGAGGGGATACAAAAAAACTGAGATACTAATGCATTGTTAATGGAGTTGTAGAACAACCATTCTGGAGAGCAATTTGGAACTGCGCCCAAAGGGTTGTTAAACTGTGGGTACCCTTTGATCCTGCAGTGCTGCTACTTGGTCTGTATCCCAAAGAGAAGGAAAAGGAGCAGATGTGCAAAAATATTTATAGCAATACTTTTTGGGGTGACAGAAAATGAGTAAATGCCCATCTATTGGGGAATGTTTGAATAAGTTGTGATTTATGAATGTAATGATATACTATTGTTGTATAAGAAATCATTAGCAGGCTGATTACAGAAAAGCTCTGAAAGACTTACATGAATTGATGCTGAATGAAGCAAGCAGAATCAGGACTGTAGCAAGATTGTGAGATGATTAACTATGATAGACTTAGCTTTTCTCATCATGTCACTGATCCAAGGCAATTCCAATATATCTTTGATGGAAAAATGCCATCTACATCCAGAGAGAGAGAACTATGAAGACTAAATGCAGATGAAAGCACACTATTTCACTTTTTTTCTTCTCTTTTCTTTTTCATAGTTTTCCCTTCTGTTCTGATTTCTCTCTCACATCATGATTCACATGAAAATATGCAAAAAAAATGTATGGCTTTAAAAAAGAAAGTCCTGTATAATCTGGCCCCTTTCCAATTTTGTTATAATTCCCCTCCTTTCCGTGCACTCTACAATCCATTGAGTGGCTTCCTTGCTGTTCTCACAAAGCACTCTAGCTCCCAATAGTGTGCATTTTTATTGGTTATCCCAAATGCTTTGACTTTTCTCCTACTTTATCTCTAATTCCTACCTATCCTAGATTCTTTTAAGTATTCAATAATACCTTTACAAGAAGCCTTTCCTTATGCTCCAATGCTAGGGCTTGCTCTCATTTAATTATATCTGGTTAATCACATATACATTTGCTAATTTATAGGTATTTATTTACATGTTATCCTCACAAATGACTGAATTCTTTGAAAACAGCTAATATCTTTTTGCCATTTTTATATCTCCCTCATTTTATACAATGTGTAAAGTACAATATCTTAATAAATTATTATTTTTGGTTAATATTTATGGTTATTTGACATTTTCTTTCTAGATTTTCTTTTCTTCACCCTTCCCACCATTTCTTAAAGTTAAGGAAGTTTCTATGAAAAAGGATTCTTTGTTTGATGGGGTTTTCCTTTCCCTCTATTGCTTATCCCACCCCCCCCCTTGTGTACTATTAATCACTGTATAGGGCCTTATAATCACCTCCACAGTAAAAATCCATGAAATCATAATGAAAAGGTTACAGTGGAGATTAAGAGTAAAAGCAATGAAACTAATTCAAAAGTTTAAATGTTATTATTTCTTCTAGCACATTTCTGTTTCTTTCTGTCTTTTTCTGCCTCTGTCTCTTCTTTTGTCTCTTTCTTCCACACATTCATGCCCATATGTAGACATGCACACAAAGACACATCACACACACAACACACACACATACACACTCAAATACTGTTGCGTTAAAAAAGTAGGATGTGGGCCAGCTATATAGTGCAGGGACTAGAGCACCAGCTCTGGAGTCTTGAGGACCTGAGTTCAAATTCAGCCCAGACCCTTAATACTTTTTACTATGTGATACTGGACAAATCACTTAACTCCAATTGACTCATCAAAAAAAAAGAAAAGAAAAGAAAAGTAGGGTAATAAAAATTAACCTGAATACTATTTTATTCAGGAGCAGAGTTACTATTAAATACTATATGTATTTCATCATTCATTATTAATTTTAGTAATTCTCTCTAGAAGAGATTTATAGATGAGGAATGTAAAGTGAGTCTGATTCTGAATTTTTTGGCATTTGAATATCTGACATATTTCAATAGATCTCTAATGTGATCTTGTGAGTAATCTGTTCCTAAAGAGAAATGATAACACATATATATCTTTCCTTTTAACGGTATGTTTGCTATTGTTTTTCCATATATCCTTGATAAATTAATTATCCAATACACTGGAAGCTTTCTTTTGTATCTCTTAATATTTGGCAGATACCAGAGTACTCCCCCATTTCTTATAAATGACTTTTACAATTCCATATGTCCATGATGATTTCAATTAAACATATTTTTATGGATAATTTTAGCCATGTTGTAACAGTTTTATTGAGCATTTCTCCCATTGTCATTTATTGAATTATCTACAATTTTATTTCTTTTTATGATTGTGAGGTGGTCCTTGAATCTCATGCTGATTATTCTTGGTATTAGAAGAGGAATATTGGTGCTAATAAGATGGGCTTTTGTAGTCACAAGTTACATCATATCATTAAGGTTAATTTTTGAAAAATGCAATACAACCTGCTCTCATATTCCTATTTGATTCTATATCTGAATATTTTTTCTACTGGGTCTTTAAAAGATATATGCATTAATGAACTAAGTGAGCTGCTCACCCAATTACATTTTTTTTTTAATCTGGAAGATACCATTTATTTTTGTTTTCTATCCATGTCTATTTATTTGCTGAAGTCAAGTCAGTATTTTGGAAGTGGCTAGAATTTTATTGAGGGCCCTCTGAATTGTACAATAGAACAATGTTTACAATAGAATCTACAAAAACAAGCATCTGCTGCTAAGTGAAGTGAATAAAAGAGGATTATGCATACACATAGTAACAACATAAAATTTCCTCCTTTGTTTTTGTTTGCTCTTTTTTTCTTTCTACATTTTTTTCCTTTTTTCATCTGATTTTCTTGTGCAGCTTCATAAATGAGAAATTTGTTTAGAAAAATTGCACATATATTGGGTTACTTGCTGTCTAGGGATGGAGGGGTGGAGGGAAGAAAGAGAAAATTTTAAGCACAAGGTTTTGCAAGGGTGAGTGTTGAAAACTATTCAACTGTTGTTGAAAACTATCTTTGCATGTATTTTGAAAATAAAAAGCTATTATTTTCTTAAAAAAAAAGAAGACAAATATCTACAGAACTTGTACATTGAAAGACAGTCTTCTCCTCAACAGTGCTAAACTCTATTAGCAAGTATATGAATTTCTATTTTATGCCCCACTTTACATAGCAATTTATAGTAAAATTGAGAAAATGTGTGTCCATAATTACATCTTTCATGGAATTTTGAATAATATTTTAACACCTTCAATTTAGATATGCAAATGTGAAATTTTTTCTGCAATAGGACATAATCTGTGAAAGCCTACCAGCATCCCATTTTGGAAAACAGAGATGCTCTTCTGGCAGGGTTTCAAGAGCACTGCAACCAGATGTAAATCGGAACTATAATTATCATACATCAGATTGATAAAAGGACATAACAAAGGACACTCTAGAGGAAATGAAATATATGTGTATATGTACATATACATATATATGTAACACAAAAACAAAACAGAAAAAAGGAAATGAACAAAATATCAAATGAGGAAGTGAAACCAGAAGTCAAAAAATTATCAGAATCTGCCTTTGTACTATATTATGCTAATGAAACTGAAAAATACAAAAGAAATAGAGAAATATCTTCAAAAATATAAAATGTCCAAGCTTGCACAACATCAAATAAAGGTCTTAAATAATCTAATCATAGAAAATAAATGAAAACTATCTTCAACTACAAAATTTTGGCAGGAACTACCAAAAAACAAAAATAAATAAAACAATCCCTCATGACCCTGCTAAATTCTGAGAAGAATTCTATGAACCTTTTAAAGAAAAATTGGTACTTATAGTACACACATTATTCTCCATTATTCAGAAAGGACTCATGTATTTTATGAGTCCTAATGCCTAAACCAGAGAAGGATAGGGCATAAAAAGAACTAGAGAATATTATAGTTATTTTAATTAAGTTAATTAATTAAAACACTTTTAAAAAAACTGTCAAATGGGTACAGGAATTCATTGAAGAAATCATTCATTATAATCAAGTTGGGTTAAGAACAAGGAAACAGCATAGACCATAGGAATTGATGGGAGAAAAAAATCAGCATAATTAATCATAGTTATAAATGTAACCATGACTGCCTAATTGTTTAATTAATGTAGAAAAACATTTAACAAATTGCAATATTATTTTAAAAACAAAGAGAAAAACAAAACCTACAGAGTATAGGTATAATACCCTTCATAGTATCTCACTAAAATTGAAAGCAGATGTTATATGCAATAGAGATGCACTAGAACTTTCCCAATAAATTCAGGAGTCAAGCAAAAATGCTCACTTTCCTCACTTATTTGATTTGATACTACAAACAAAAATTAGCAATAGCAATACAAGAAAGACATTAAAATCATAAAAAGATAAAAAGGAGAAAAACATCATACCTGTTTTCTGATGATATGCTTCTTAAGCAGCTATGATAATAATTGAAACAATAGAATAATTTCACAGTTGTAAGCTGCAAAATAACCCACAAATATAAACAATCTCTATACAATGATAGAATTATATTGAGACAAAAATAGAGTAAGTAAGCTCATTCCAAACAACCAAAAAATGTATAAAACATATCCAGCTCAGTCTATAAAAACACAAAACATAATCACAGATCCAATTACAAAATGCTTCTTAAAAAATACAGAACAACTTACAGCAATATTCAGTATTCATATCTGGGCTGTACCATTAAATAACTGAATAAGCATAGGAAAATAAGAAAGAAAACTATCACCCTTTACATGTGATATGACTGGTTTTTCAGAGAACCCTGCTGGATAAATTTCAAATTAATCAACCCAATAAACTCAGCAAAGTTAGAAAGGGTAATATGCATATAATATAGCCAGCATTTGAAAGAATTGCCAATAAAACTGAAAAAGAAGAAAAAGAGAAATGTGATTTAAAATAACTACAGTATCTATAAGATACTTGACCAAGTCTTTTTTACTAAGAAATCTAGGAGTATTGTATGAATACAATTACAAAACATATATGTAAATAAAAGAAGGAAAAATAATTATTTGTAAATAATTCAATTTTCTTTTCAATTTCAATTCAATTGTTTTGAAATTTAATTTCAAAAATAAAATTAAAATATGATACTATCTAAATTATTTAATGTCATAACAATCAAGTTCCCAAAGACTGCTTTATAAATCACTCCAAAAATAATGAATTTTATTTTTTAATAAAGTTTTTTATTTTCAAAACATTTGCACAGATAAGTTGCATAGCCTTGTCTTTCAGATTATCTCCTGCTTCTCCCATTCCCTCCCCTAGGTGGTAAGCAATGTGGTATATGTTAAACATGTTAAAATATGTCTTAAATCCAATATGTATAAACCTACCCTCTTGCTGAACAAGAAAAATCAGATCAAAAAAAAAAGAAAGAAAAAAAGAAAAGAGTAAGAAAATGAAAAAGATAACAGTAAAAAGAGTGAGAATGTTATGTTGTGATCCACATTTAGTTCACACAGTCCTCTCTCTGGGTGTAGATGGCTCTCTTCATCACAAGATCATTGGAATTGGCATCAATCATCTCATTGTTGGAAAAAGTCACCTTTATCAGAATTGATCATCGCATATAATATTGATGTGGCTGTGTACAATTATCTCCTGGTTCTGCTCATTTCACTTACCATCAATTCCTTTAAGTCTCTCCAGGCCTCTCTAAAATCATCCTTCTGATCATTTCTTATAAAAAAATAATATTCTGTAACATTCATATACCATAACTTATTCAGTCATTCTTCAACTAATGGGCATGCACTCAGTTTCCAGTTTCTTGCCACTACAAAAAGGGCTGCCACAAATATTTTTGCACATGTGTGTGACATTAGTTTCTTTAGGATTTCTTTGGGATATAGGTGCAATAGAAACACTGCTGGGTCAAAAGGTATGCACAGTTTGATAACTTTTTGAGCGTAGTTCCAAATTGCTCTCCAAAATAGCTAGATCTGTTCACAGTTTCACCAACAATGTATCAGTGTCCCACATCCCTTCAAACATTTGTCATTATCTTTTCCTGTCATTTTAGCCAATCTGAGAGCTGTGTAGTGGTATCTCAGAGTTGTTTTAATTGCATTTCTCTAATCAATAGTGATTTAGAGCATTTTTTATATGATTAGAAATAGTTTTAATTTCTTCATCTGAAAATTGTCTGTTCATATCTTTTGACCATTTATCGATTGGACAATGGCGTTAATTCTTATAAATTTGAGTCAATTATATATTTTAGAAATGAGGCCTTTATCAGAAACCTTAAATGTAAAAATGATTTCCCAATTTATTGCTTCCCTCCTAATCTTGTCTGTGTTAGTTTTGTTTGTACAAACAATTTTTAACTTAATATAATCAAAGTTATCTAAATGGTGTTCAATTATTAGTTCCAGTTCTTTGGACACAAATTCCTTCCTTCTCCCAGATATGAGAGGTAAATTATCCCATGTTCTTCTAATTTGCTTGTAATATCACTCTTTATGTCTAAACCATGAACCCATTTAGATCTTATCTTGCTATGTGATGTTAAGTGTGGGTCAAGCATTAATTTCTTACATACTAGTTTACAATTTTCCCTAGCAGTTTTAGTCAGAGTGAGTTGTTATCCCAAAAGCTGGGTTCTTTGGGTTTCTCAAACACTAGATTACTATAGTTATTGCTTATTTTGTCCTGTGCGCTTAACTTATTCCACTAATCGACTGCTCTATTTCTTAGCCAGTACCAAATGGTTTTGATGTCCACTGCTTTATAATGTAGTTTTAGGTCTGGCACAGCAAGGCTACCTTCATTAGCAATGTTTTTATTAACTCCCTTGAAATTCTTGACCTTTTGTTCTTCCAGATGAAATTTGTTACTATTTTTCCTAGATCTGTAAAATTATTTCTTGGGAGTTTGATTGGTATGGCACTAAATAAGAACAATTAAGGTAGTATTGTCATTTTTATTATATTTGCTCAGCCTACCCATGAGCACTTAATATTTTTCCAACTGATTAGATCTGACTTTATTTGTGTGGAAAGTGCTTTGTAATTGTATTCATATAATTCCTGACTTTCCCTTGGTAGACTGATTTCCAAATATTTTATACTATCAACAATTATTTTGAATGTAATTTCTTTCTATATGTCTTGCTGCTGAACTTTGTTGGCAACATATAAAAATGCTAATGATTTATGTGGATTTATTTTGTATCCTGTAATTTTGCTCAGGTTCTGAATTGTTTCTAGTAGTTTTTTAGTTGACTCTCTAAGGTTCTTTAAGTATACCATTATATCATCTGCAAAGAGTGATAATTTGGCTTCCTGATGACCTACTCTAATTCCTTTAACTTCGTTTTCTTCTCTTATTGCCAAAGCTAACATTTCTAATAAAATATTGAATAGTAATGGTGATATTGGACAGCCTTGTTTCACTCCTGATCTTATTGGGAATGGTTCTAATATTGGCCCCATTACATATGATACTTGTTGGTGATTTTAAATAGATGCTACTAATCATTTTTAAAATGATCCCAATTATTCCTATATTTGCTAGTGTTTTTAATATGAAGGGGTGTTGGGTTTTATCAAATGTTTTTTCTGCATCTATAAGCATATGATTTTTGTTAGTTTAGTTACTAATATAATTGATTAAGCTGATAGTTTCCCTAATATTGAACCAGGCCTGCATTCCTGGTATAAATACCTGGTATAAATAATAGAGAGTATTATCGTGAGGATGGCATTCTGTAATCTCATTGTTAATATTTTATTTAATATTTTTGCATTAATATTCATTAGGGAAATTGGTATAAAATTTTCTTTCTCTGTTTTTACCCTACCTGGTTTAGCTATCAGCACCACATCTGTGTCATAAAAGGAATTTGGTAGGATTCCTTCATTCCCTATTTTTTCAAATAATTTATATAGTATTGGAATTAATTGTTCTTTGAATGTTTGATAGAATTCCCATATAAATCCATCTGGCCCTGATGATTTTTTTTTCTTAGTGAGTTGATTAATAGCTTGTTCTATTTCTTTTTCGAAAGTGGGACTATTTAAACAATTTATTTCCTCTTCTGTTAATCTATGTAATCTATATTTTAATAGATCTCCCTCCATTTCATTTAGATTATCAAATTTATTGGGATGTAGTTGGGCAAAATAACTCATAATTATTGCTCTAATTTCCTCTTCATTGATGGAAAGTTCTCCTTTTTCATTTTTGAGACTAACAATTTGATTTTCTTCTTTCCTTTTTCTAATCAAATTAACTAAAGATTTATCTATTTTGTTGTTTTTTTCATAAAATCAACTCAATTTTATTTATTAATTCAATAATTTTCTTATTTTTAATTTTATTAAGCTTCCCTATTTTTTCAGAATTTCAAATATGGTATTTAATTGAGGGTTTTTAATTTGGTCTTTTTCTAGCTTTTTTAGGTGTAAGACCAATTCATTCATTCTCTTTCCCTATTTTATGCAAATAAGCATCTAGAGATATAAAATTTGCCCTTATAACTGCTTTGGCTGCATCCCACAAATGTTGGTATGTTGTCTCATTATTGCCATTCTCTTTGATGAAATTATTAATTGTGTCTATGATTTGCTGTTTCACCCATTCCTTCCTTAGGAATAGATAATTTAATTTTCAATTAGCTTTTCATCTATTTTCTCCAGGCCTTATATTTCATGGGATTTTTATTAGATCATGATCTGAAAAAAAAAAACGCATTTACTATTTCTGCCTTTCTGCATTTGATTTTGAGGGTTTTATGCCCTGATACACGGTCAATTTTTATGTAGGTTCCATGAACCGCTGAGAAAAACATCAACTCTTTTCTGTCTCCATTCAATTTTCTCCAAATATTTATCATACCTAACTTTTCTAACATTTTATTTACTTCCTTAACTTTTTTCTTATTTATTTTATGGTTTGATTTATGTTGTTCTGAGAGAGCATGGTTGAGACCCTTCACAAGTGTAGTTTTGTTTTCTATTTCTTCTTGCATCTCTTTTAACTTCTCCTCTAGGAATTTGGATGCTATACCACTTGATACATATGTATTTAGTATTGATATTGCTTCATTATCTATGGTATCCTTTAGTAAAGTATAGTTTATTTCCTTGTCTCTTTTAATTACATCTATATTTTGCTTTTACTAGATCTGAGATCAGAATTGCTACCCCTGCTTTTTAAACTTCACCTGAAGCATAATAGATTCTATTCCAGCCCTTTACTTTCACTCTGTATATATCACACTATGTTTCTTGTAAACAACATATATTGTAGGATTCTGGCTTTTAATCCAGTCTGATATCTGCTTCCATTTTATAGGAGAGTTCATTTTATCCACAGTTAAAATAATTAATTCTGCACTTTCTTCCATCTTATTTACCCTAAGTTATGTTTTTCTCTTTCCTCTTTCCTCTCTCTCCTCGCCAGTATTTGTGGCAAAGATGTGAGTGGCAAAGATACTGCAGTTGTTTTGCCATTTATTTTTCCACCTAAGACAACCAAAATTTAAGTGGCTTTCCCAAGCTCTCACACATAGTAAATATCTGAAGCTGGATTTGAATTCAGGTCTTCCTGACTACAGATTCAGTGCCTTAATCTCCTGAATCACCTCACTGCCCTCAGAGAGTCAAGCCAATCATTCTTTAGGC
Organism: Myrmecobius fasciatus; assembly: GCA_023553655.1. Lineage (NCBI taxonomy): Eukaryota > Metazoa > Chordata > Mammalia > Dasyuromorphia > Myrmecobiidae > Myrmecobius > Myrmecobius fasciatus. Next base: position 210,032 of record JAJPUD010002697.1, on the reverse strand, counting down.
ATGTATAGTCTACTATAATTCAAGCTATAGAATCTTCTGAAACAGGGGTCAAAAGAATCCAGGGAGAGCATTACAGAGTGATTTGGATGAAATATCTTCCTTTTAGCTCAACAACAACTCAGGATAAATAAAATCATCCAAAATCATTTCCATAAGGAGATGTAAGTAAGTTTTTGTCTTGAATAGGAAAGACTATCCTCTCAAAGTTAAAATCAAAGCATTCAGAAGACATTAAGACAGCTGGCATTAAAGGGTAGAAATTTCTTCTTGTCATTTAGAGTTTTAAAATAACTTCAATAATTTGTGTCAATTTCAGAATTCTGCAGTTCTGATCTAGATGCATCCCAACTGTATTGGCAAGTAATAATATCTATTGGTAAAATGGCCAGCCTTAAATAAATTGTCTTGTTATTGGTCATCTTCTCTGATCCCAAAACTTCTCTTGCCACAAATGAGAACTCATTAGACTCAAGATTCAGCAATTTTGGACATACTTATCTTGAAAATGGTGTTCAATAATCTGCTCATAAAAAGAAGTACAAATTGAAAAAGTCAGATAGATAGGTAGATAGATAAACCAACAAAAGGCAAATCCACCTGAATGAGTAGGAAAACTATAAGGAAATATAATCAGAGGTAAGGTAAAAAACAGTTTAGCCCATACCTTCATCCACTCATAGGGATTTCAGAGATAGAGTACATTATTTGGTACATGGGAGATTTAAACAAAAAAGAAATCAAAAACAAAAACTGAATCATAACTGATGCAGTGTCATCTGTTCCTTCTTTGATGAGGTGAAGTGGAACTAAAGGAAGACTCAGACTTTTCTGCATCTTGCCTACATGCCAAGGATTTTCAATGCTACATCATCACATTTTCCTCAAAGATCCATCAGTTCAATCAAATTCAAAAAATGTCATTTTGGGTGACCCATTGGTTAATATTACTTACATTAGGAACATGTCAATTTCTAAGATATTTTTTTTAAAATACACACAAACTGTGATTCAGAGAAAAGTCTTTCCAACTTCCCTGGAGAAAGAGAGGCTGCCATTAACTTTCCATTTTGAGAAAGTGCAATATCATAAAGCTATCTTCTAGAGCTGGAGAAACTTCTCCAACTACATTAATAATATTCATCTAGAAAGTGTCACATACTGTTTGACTACATAAGAAATCTTCTGGACTGACTTCTAAAGGTTCTCTTCACAACTATCTACTCTTGGTGCCATTTCAGCCACAGTCAATGGAAGCTGTAGTACTGAATTTCTACAGTGAGAAAGATTGATGGTTTACCATAAATATTTTTCAGAGAATGGCAGTTATTATGGCAACAGTACTCCCTCTGCTCTAGTTAAGGTTATGTCAGTATTTAAATTATACATCCTGTTTTCAGGGGTTTACATCTTGGCTATGAACATTTACCAAGGGATAAAACTTAGCATCTTATATCTTTGCCTTGAAGGGTTTTTTAAATATATTTTTGTTGTAGTTTTTAAGGGAAAGGCATTTTTCTGCTTTCCAAACATACACAATATATTTCTTAAACCTAAGAAGAAAAGAATAGTAACTTCAATATTTCTAAAGAATGTAATACCTCCAAAAAAATCTTTATTAAAAGTACACTTAAGTCCCACAAAATTTTCCAGAATGGCCATTAAATATTTCCCAAGAAGTTTTATTAATAAAAAGGATATTATGTATATAACCTATCTACTCTCCAGAGAAATTCTTCAATGATACCTGCAAATATTATTACTAATAATTCTTAGCTACAAAAGGGAAGCAAAGTGAATTAAAAATTAATACACATCAAAATAATAAAATGTGACAAAGAGAAGATCCATAATTAGGTTAATATTTTGTCAAGAAATTCATTATAGTTTTTCTTCTACAGAAATCTCTCCTAGGGACTTTCAAAAAATATATTTTGAAGAAATAAATATTATCTACTCAAATTCTCGAGAATGAAAAAAGACAATAAATTATCATTAAAAATAAGTTGGAATTCCCCTAAATAGATATAACCATACTGTTTTCTTAGAATTATACCAAAGTCTAAAATACCTTCTGGGAGATCTGAATTTCAACCCAATTCTTTGATTTTATTCTCTTTTAAATAAATTCTTCATTGCAAAGACAATTTTATTTTGACAATTTATACGAGTAGATTTATGATCTCTCTGCTTTCTCTAAAGACCGTTGATTTATTCTCAATAGTTCCAGTGAGGTATGAGTGCCTGGAGCATCTTCACCAGATCTAAGCCTGACTGAGATGGAAATAAGAGCATTCTATTAATCCTTTCAACCTCCCAATATCCTTCACTTGTATATAAAAAAGAACAGAATGAAGACTTTTAATTCCATCTTGTCTGACAAGACATTTGATTGACAGGATAATGTGAAATCTATATGAAAAGTGAGAAATAATTAATAGACTGCTGCTCTCTTGCTGCAAGTGTACTTGTATATTCTTAAGAGATATAGAGGAATCTCCCCTCCCCCGCCAACATTGGGTGAAGCTTCTATGAATTATTTATGGGAGAACAAGGATGGAACAAAATGCAGACTAAATGGATTGTGCTCTGAATCTATGGAAATGGTCCCCACGTCAACAAGATTACATATCTATTTAAACATTTCTGTCTGGTGATTTCTTTAGATGGCAAAAGCAGACAAGTAGCTTTTTTCTGTTATTACTGAGTGAAGCAGCACTCTTCAAAGTCACTGTGTTGTTTCAACCAAATTTATACCCATGCAGCAAAGCAATATGATAGACTAACAAGAATGCAGAATTTGGTCTCAGAAGATCTTTAATATACCATTTATTCCCTGTATGTCTTGACTAAGACTCTCTGGATCTCCATTTTCTTATCTATAAAATGAGAGTGGATGGACTAAATGATCTTTCAAGATCCTTCCAGCTCTAAATCTTGATTTATGATGCTATGAATTATATTCCCAAACCCGTGTTTCCTGCTACTAATACTTATTATACTGCAAAATGCTGAGACTAGGTAAAACCTTTAAATTGGAATTGACACTTGGATCAGCAACTTACTAACTCAATTTCTTCAGAATTGTGATTGCATTAGTTAGAGTTGACATTCTTTCATGAGTTTCCCCACTGTTCCTAACTATTTCCAAAAATATTTCCAAAGCTTTAGAGAGACTTCTAATCACTAAGGAAGGTCCAAGTCTGTATTTATGATAGAACATCATTCTAATATAAACAGCACTGCTGCTGCTTAGATATTTTATAAAGGATGCCTAGAGACATAAATTTCATGACCAAAATTTTATATTCAAAAATATAAAATGTGTGAAAATAAATAAGCCTTCTTCATAGCACATCTCTATCTGACCAGCATTTGACAAAATTAAGTTAGAAAATATAACCAAAGGGGATTTTTTAAAAATCTAAACTGAATCTATTTATGATACACTGGTTTAGGATTCAAAACTGCCAACATATTCTGTTTACTCCCTTGGCATCTGTTGCATCTGCCAACTGGTCGCCAAAAATTAGAGCAGACTTAACTAATTAGAAGAGTCCCCATCTGGTAGCTAAACTTCTTGCTTATGCCTCCTTTACATTGTAAGAAAAGAAATTTGAACCAGAACTTTTGAGGTCTTTGCAAAGATTTTCTTTCTGTCTGGAGCAATAGTAATCATACTTTAGAGCTGAACTTGGCAATGATGTTATCTATTATCCATGTTATATTGTCTTACTACCTTAGGATCCTTAGTCCTTGTGTTTGGAATTAGAATACAAGCCTTCCTACCAGCTCCCAGAATGCCATTCATTTACCTTGACTTCAGCAAGTCCATATTTAGAGGATTACTACTCTGTCATAAGAGGGGGCGGGGGACTTCTAAACAAAAGTTACAATCATGAGTTTTCTTCCTTGGAATGCAGGCAGATGATTGTATTTAGTCAGCATGAGTATATGTGGCTCTAATAAGGATCACAAATGCTCCATTGGTAAAATACTCAAAATGTAAAAATAAATAAGATAACAGTTTCAGCACAATACGTGAATCTTCTGTGGTGAAGCAATGCAAAAAACCTGAGCAAGAGTCACAAAGGTTGAGAAAATATAGATGCATGTAGTTTGCTTTAAAAGAGGGAATACCTACTTCAGGTGGATCACAGAATTAGTAAAATATTGAAATATATGCATTGTTAGCCTTGATAGGATGCAAGCTCCTTGGTGACAATTATTATATCATTTTTGTCTTTGATTCACCAATGCCTGGCATATGTTAAGTATTTAATAAATACATTCTGATAAATTACTTGGTTCATTCCATTTCGATGGGCATTCATTTCAATAATTTTGACTGCAATGCTTTCTGAAATTGAAATTGTTTTGTGTAGGAAAAATGTTACCTTATCATCATCTTCTCTGCATTTAACCAGGATGTTTTTTTAAATAAGATAGGATCAGTCCATTTTTAATTTTATTTCTCTTTTAATTCAGTCTTATTTGAGAATTTTCAATGTGAAAAAAAAAAAACCTTTACCAGTGCAAATTGGCAAATTTTCTGGAATTTATAGATTTAGGACATTGTCTGGAGCTCTGGGAGTTGAGTGACTTGCCCAGGTTCACTCAGCCTATAATGAAAGCACAATATGCATACACATTGTTCAGAGGTTAGGAGCTTGCTTCACAGGGAATCATGATGACTTGTAAGTTAATTGCCTTGAAGAGACTGTAGAATACACACAGATCTTCTGCAATTCCTTCTGGTTTCTTTAATCATGTAGCTACAAGGAAATTTTTCAGTTAGTAGCATAGCCAGAATGAGTGGCATATTCAAAAAGGCCTGAATCAGGATTGATCATTTCACTTTATTTCATTTGGTAGGCTCTTCACTCATGGCATGACGAAATGAAGGCCTTTAGGCTTTTTCCCTATTGAGGCCATATGACAGGCTCTGAAAAGTCCTTGTCCCTTAGTTTTTGTATTTATTCTTTTTTTTCCCTTTTAAGTAAAGATAATGGAGATTTGAACTTGTTTGACAGAAAGGTCTGAAAAGTATCTTGGCACCCCAATGTTCCAGAGTTAGGACCTCAAACTTAATTTAGCATTAATGATAGAAGGAGTAAGGATTGATCTTTGGTAGCTGAGTCTAATACTCAACAAATAAAGTCATCTCTGTACATGTACTTGATAAGATAAATACCATCCAGATTCTGAGCTGTCGAATTCTCCAATCTGCCTGGTAGCCATCAAAATTACAAGGGAAATATTTGTACATTTGTTCTTTCTGTATCATTGAAATTAACATCCCTTTGCAAAAGATAATCAATATTAAGTGGATCTGGGATACTAGGTTGTAGTTTTGTTGGTTTTTAGTCATTTCAAGCTGTTTGTGAGCCCATTTTGGATTTTCTTCACAAAGATATTGGAGTGGTTTGCTATTTTTTTCTCCGATTCTTTTTACAAATAGGGAAATTGAAAGAAAAAGGTTAAGGTATTGGTCAGTGTTCCATATCTATTGTCAAATTTGAACTGAGTCCCCCCCCTTACTTGAGGTCATACACACTACCTACCCCAGATACCAATTACTCACATGTAAATAAAGGTTAAACAGCTATTCAGAGTTCAAGCCAATGGCATTAGTGAAAATATACCCTCCGTTCCTATGGTTACACTTTGAAACTTTGAGGAGCAAATGCAACAGCCAGATTTTGGGATAGTGAGTCAACTTACATACACTATGTGTAACAGAAGAGAAAGATAAAACTGTCTTTCCTCTTTTTATATTGTTTCTACCTACTATGTCAAAATGCCCCTTCCTCAATTCTATAATTCTAATATTTTCTTTTTAATAATATTTCTACAGATTGTAATTCATAGGCATAATACAAAAAGTGAGCCATCAACATAATATTTAATGAAATAAATATATATACACATATATTATGTATATGAATATATATCTATATATTTTTGCATATTAAGCTAATTTCTCAATTATCTGTGAAACAGGATGACTATTTTGAAACAAGAAATAGGTAATGGACTTTAATATTTATTAATGGAAAGCATCATTTGATTTTTAAACCATATTTACCTTGGTAATTATGTTTTTCTTAAGCTATTATTATATTTCAATTTGCTTAAGAAACCAAAGTATAGCAGAAGGTTAATTCTCATAATTAAGTTACTTCAGAAAGATAAACTAGCTTGGAACCTTTTTTAAAAAATACTATAAATACAGATTATTCAGAAAAGATAATCAAGGACTAGGCAATCTACTACTTCAATCATTAACTATAGTTCTTAAAACTGATCTCTAAATCAGGAAGAAAAAAGTTCAAATTCTACATCTGACAATGACATAGCTGTGTTAAGAGGTGTCATTAACCTTCTTTAAATGACTTATTTTCTAAATACTTAAAGAGGATTATGACTTGATGAAAATCTGTTTTACTATCAAAGCACTAGCACCCAGGACAAATATACTTAAGAGATCCTTGAATCTAAGACCAAGCACTGCCCCTCTCTCCACCCATTTGCTTGCTGAGATAGTTAAGAGTTGTTTTCTGGGTCCCTCTCAATTCATTCATTGCTCTTAATTAGGCAACTCTCCACCAAAAAAAAATAAAAAATCCTAGTTTCAGTGTACCAAGAGTACCCAACTACCTTGGCTTACCAGTGATGAAACATTTTCCTATTAGTGCCCTGGCAACTTTTTGTCTCAATTCTTTTATGTTTAAAATATAAAGGCCTTGCCATTTTGGAGCTCATTGATTGTTGCATGTAAAAGATATTAGCCTAGTAGAGACAGATACAGGGAAGAAAGGAACCTCTCTAAGTTTTTTTTTTTTCCCCAACTGGCATTTATTCCCTTTTCATGACTGACATCCTTCTGTAATAGTGTTGCTTTTCTGAAAAATGTCCCACCTGCTTTGTCCAGCAGAAGGAAAATAAAACCTGTAGTTCCTAATTCATCAGCTTATTCTAAGGCTTCAATGAGATGATGCATGAAAAACCCTATATAACTTTTAAAGCTATCCATCTATCCATGATCCATCCATCATCCACCCATCTATCTATCTATCTATCTATCTATCTAACCATCTATCTATCATCTTTCCATGTACATGTATGTATATGTACATGTGAGGGTACATATATGTGTATATGCTTATCTATACATATCAGTGTGGAGAAAGAGACAGAAACATATATACACATTCATTGAGGCATATATTATAAAACATATGAGGTATTAGGGGAGAACTAATAATTAGCATATACTACAAACTCATAACAGTCTGAGCTTTTAATTCTTTTGACAACCAGGGGAAAATTTTGAGCTACAAGATTACTGTAGGGGAGAAAAAATGTTTTATGTTAGGCTTATTATGTATAAATATATTTTATAGGCCAAAATCTATTACCATAGGTGATATAAACACACATGCACACTTATGTATATATGTATATGTAAATTACATAGGAATGTGTATGTATTTTATTTCTGTATATGTATATCTTACATATATGGATTCATGTGTATACTATATATCATTATCATAGATTTTTACCTATAAAATATATGTAAATATCTACATATAAATATGCATGCATATTGTTTACTATTATAGTTTTTAGTTATAACATATCTGCATATATTTGAAAACTAGCATTATAAAATGCCTTTCCCCCCCAATAAGCTGAGGGGGAGGTCCAAATCTCTTTCTGATTGAGTTAATAGAATGCAAAGTCCAGACTGATTATGAAAGAGAGTTAGCACTGTATGCTAATTATCAGTTCTCCCCTAACACCTGGAATGTACTACAGCATATGCATTAATGAATGAAACATAATTGAAATGCCAATTCATGGTTGACTTTCATAATTAATAGACCTTGCACTTCATAAATTCAGGTAATCTCAATCAATGTAACACAGGTCACAAAACTGAAATTGAGCCATGATAGAATCATTACTACCTAGCCTCTAAAGTGGTAGAGATATTTAGGAGACCTTTGCTCTCCAGGGGAAACAGTAATTGGGTAATTCAGTCACTTTCCTATAAATATGGTTCTCTCCACCACTTAGATTATAATAATATAGCTGTCACATTCTCATGCAAATGATAGAACAATATAAAGGAGTAGAAAAATAAGAAATAAGATTCATTCATAAGAGGAAAAATAATTGAAAGGGAACAACAAGAAAAACTGAAATAGCCTTGACTGTGTCGTTTTAGGTGGTAACAAGAGGAGAGACAGAAGATTTCTAAATCTGAGCTCTAATTATAACTGAAATTTCTGTTTAGTTTTAAAGTTTGCATTATAAATATAATATAAAATTATTGGAACTGTCTTGGATCACTGTATTGCCAGGAAGAACAAAATCTATCATAGTTAATCATCACATAATCTTGCTATTACTATGTACAATGTATTCTTGGTTCCACTCTCTTCGTTCAACATCAGTTCATGTAAGTTTATCCAGGCTTTTCCAGCTTGCTCATCATTTCTTTTAGAATAATAATATTCCATTACCTTCATATACCATAATTTCTTCAGCCAATCCCCAACTGATGGGCTTTCATTCACTTTCCAATTCCTTGACAACACAAAAAGAAATACTACAAAAAATGTTTGCAAATGTCTATCCTTTTCTTTTATGTTTTCTTTTGGATACAGATACAGTAGTGGCACTACAGGATCAAAGGTTATGGTAGGAATGGTATAGTAAATATACACATTTTTAGTCCTTTGGTCATAGTTCCAAATTATTTTCCAGAATTGCTAAATCAGTTTGTAACTGCACCAATAATGCATCAGTATTCCAGTTTTCCCACTTCCCATCAAACATTTATCATGATCTTTTCCTGTGATCTTACTCAATCTGATGGTGTGAGGTGGTTGCTCAGATGGCTTCAATTTCTTCATCTGAAAATTATTCATATCTTTCACCATTTCTCAATAGAGGAATAACTTGTATTCTTTTAAAAAATGAAATTTAAAACTGAATACAAAATAAGAAAAAAAATAGAAAAAGAAAGACAGAAAGAGAAAAAACAAATCAAAACAAAACATTGTTATGGCCCAGAAGAACATGAGGGAGGATTCAAAATATGTGACAGTAGATTTTCATTTTAAGAAAACATATTATAATAGAAGATATACTCATGACTGTCCATCTTTTCTTTGCCTCCTTGTGGGTTTTTTTTATTCTCTGTTGTGTACTTTTTACTTTATTCTTCCCTTCTTTTTGTCCTCCTTTCCCTCAAATAGACTACAGTTAAGGACAGATTTTATATACATATATATATATATATATACACACAAACACACACACACATATTTGTGTGTTTTAATATGTATGTATGATAAATGTTTGATGGGAAGTGGGAAAACTAGAATACTGATGCATTATTGGTACTAATACCCACATTTATTCAGACATATATAAATAAATATAGTTTATCGATATGTAAACATGCATAGTAATTAATATGGCTGACATATCATGTAGATTTTTCTGTTAACGGAATCTTTGTTTGACTTTGAGATCAATGACTACTAGCTCTTCTTATTTTCTAATAAATTCTTGTTGTAGTTTTTATGTAAATCTTTTATTTCCTATCCCTGCTATAATCATATTCCTTAACTTGTCTTGCTATTACTTAACCTCTTCCCAATCTGGATCCCTCCCTTATATTCTTCCCTTATTATTTCACTCTCTCTTTAGCCCTTTCCCATTGATCTACATAACTTAATTCACTGCCATAAATCTATACAACATAGCCCACCTTTTCCTATCCCCTCCTTTCTTATTTATTTCTAAATTTTGTAGAGTGCTATACCCTTTATAGATAGATAGATAATATAGATATATAGATAGATAAACAGATATGTAATGTCCTATATTTAACACATTCCCAATGCGAATAGGTTATCAGAACTACCTGCTCTCCTTCCCTATTTAATCTGTGTCATTTATTCCTCTGCACCTCATTTATAGAGCATAATTACTATTTTTACCTTTTCTTAGACAGTTTTGCTTTTTAAGAATCAGATTATACTCAGCTCTGCCCCAATATTTTTTAACTACTCAATTATTGCTGTCAATCTTAAACAACTGGTTCTCATTTCCAGGTGTAAAACATATTTTGCTCTTATTGAATTCCTTGAAATGAACCTTTCATGTCGGCTTTTATTTGGTAAATTTTCTCTTAGTTCAGGTTTGGAGGAAAGTCCTAAAAAAAAAAGGAAAGTCCAAATTTTTTTAATTCTCTGAAGGTACATTTTTTGCTATGTAATATTATGTTCAATTTTGCTGGGTATGATATTTTTGACAGCAGATTTAGTTCTTTTGACTGATGATATATAATATTCCAAGACCTGCTCTCATTTATTACAGTTGCTGATACCTCCTGTAAAATTCTAATTATACCTCAAGCATATTGAAATTTTGCTTTTGTTTTTTGTTTGTTTGTTTGTTTCCTCTAAAATTTTCTTTCTGATTTTGGGGTTTTGAAATTTAGCAATACTTTTCCTATGTGTTTTCCTTGTAATGTCTCTTTGAAGTAATGATTGGTTGATTTTTTTTCTACTTTCCCCTCATGTTGTATTACTTCAAAACAATTTTCCTTGATTATTTCTTGTATTATTGTATCAAAGTTCTTTTTCCGGTCAAACCTTTCAGGTCTTCCAATTATTCTTATGTTTTCTCTTCTTAGTTGGTTCTCTAGATTTATTGTTTTTTAATAAAATGTTTAACATTCTCTTCCATTGTTTCATTCTTTGTATTTTTGTTATTTCTTCATCTCTTATAGACTCACTCACTTCCCCTTCCTCAACTCTAATTTTCAAAGAATTATTTTCTTTTTAAAACTCTGGATTTTTATTTCTAGTTGGTTGACTTTATCTTTATACTCTTCTTATTTTGGGGGGGATATTTTTTCTTTTTAAATTTTTTTCCTCAATCTCTCTTATTTCATTTTTGAGCAGGTAGCCATTTAATGTTACTCATTATAGTAGGAATATATAGTAGAAAATGCTTTTAAAAAAAAAAAAAACTTCATTGTCCTTTTCTGAAGTTGAACCCTAATCTTCCCTATTGTCATAAGTTTCTATGATTGGGTTATTTCTCCTTTGTTTCTTCATTTCTTTCTCTCTTTCTTTCTTTCCTTCTTCCTTCTTTCCTTTCTTCCTTCTTCCTTCCTTCCTTCCTTCCTTTTTTCCTTTCTTCCTGCCTTTCTTTTTTCCTTCATTCTTTTGTTTCTTCCTTTCCTCCTTCCTTTCTTCCTTCTTTTCTTCTTTTCTTCCTTCCTTCACTTCTTCCCTGCTTCCTTCTTAATTCTTTTTCTCCTTCCTTTCTTCCTTCTTTCTTCCTTTCATCATTTCTTCCTTCCTTCCTTTCTTTCTTTCTTCCTCCTTATTAATGCAAACACCTCTAATCCTGAGGTGAGGAAAATGGTGTCTCTGGTTTCACTTCAGTTCTCCCATCTGACCTGTAATCCCTAACCTACCCTTCTGCAAATGCCTGCAGCCAGCAATTTCCCTTCTTCACTGCTTGATGATCATTAGGTGTGATGATTCCTTCCTTCCCAGAACCCAAACTCTGAAGCACCACTAAGTTCCTATGGTTGTGCTTGAGGTTACCTCCTGCTATCTCCAGACCTCTGCACTTGTTGTTTATATGGACTAGGCTGGAAGTGAGATTTTTATTATTTTTTATTAAAGCTTTTTATTTGCAAAATATATGCATGGGTAATTTTTCAACATTGATCCTTGCAAATCCTTTCTGTTACAAATTTTTCCCTCCTTCCCTTGACCCCCTCCCCTAGATGGCAGGAAGTCTAATACAAGTTAATTATGTTAAAGTACTTGACAAATTAAATATGTGAATATGTGCATACATATTTATACAGTTATCTTGTTGTACTAGTAGTAGAAATTAGCTCTCAATTTTATGTTCAGATCTGGTCTTTTCATTAGAAATAGGTGAAATTCATCTATATCATTAAATATCCATCTTCTTCCCTGGAAGATAATGCTCATTCTAGCTAGATAGCTTATTCTTGGCTGTAATCCAAGTTCCTTTGCCTTTTGGAATATCTGATTCCAGGCCCTTTAATCCTTTAAGATGGAAGCTGACTGATCCTTGGTGATTCTAATTATAGTTCCTTGGTATTTAAATTGTTTCTTTCTAGCTGCTTGTGATATCTATTTCCTTTTTGCAATAGCCCTGAAATTTAACCACGATATTTTTTGGAGATTTAATTTTGGGCTTTCTTTCAGGAGGTGATCGGTGAATTCTTTCAATGAAGATTTTACCTTCTGATTCTAAAACATCAGGGCAGTTTTCCTTCATGATTTCCTGGAAGATAGTGTCTAGGTTCTTTTTTTTCATCATGGCTTTCAGGGAGTCCAATAATTCTTAAATTGTCTCTTTATTTTCTATTTCCTATTTTCCAGGTCATTGTTTTTCCTAGGAGATATTTCATATTTTCTTCTATTTTTTTCATTTTTTTTTGTTTTTGTTTGACTGATTCTTAAAGTCTTATTGATTCATTCTCTTCCATTTGTTCATTTCCAGTTTTTAGTGCATTATTTTCTTCAGTTATCTTTTTAGCTCCTTTTGTAATTGGCTAATTTGTTCATTGCATACTTTTTCCATTTTACCAATTTTGTTTTTCAGTGAATTGGTGTCTTTCATATCTCTTTTGTAGGGCATTATATCCTTCTTGCAATGATCTCATTTAATTTCCCCATTTTTCTTCTAACTCTTTTGAGATTCTTTAAGCAATCACAAGGAAAGCCTTATAAAATGGGGACCAGCTCATGTCTCCTTTTTTGGCTTCCTCTGGAGTTGCTTTACCTTTATGAACCTCAGGATCTTGGATGTGTTCTTCTTGCTCTCCATAAAAGCTGTCTATGTTAAGAGTTCTTTTTTTGTTTTTTATTCATTTAAAAAAAAAACTTTAGGATTGTTTAAAGCAGAAAAGCAACAGCTGATTTGATTTTCCCTGAGGTAGTTTGGCTGATTGACTTCTGGTGCTGGCTATCCGAACTAGGTCCAGTGTTCTCAGTGGTTTACAATCTATCTTTTATAAAAGGCAGATCTGCCAAAGCAACTGCCTGCAACCAGGACAGAGTGGCCCAAAAGGCTCACAGAAACTTCCTAGGTGCTTACAGAGGGAGTCCCGCCTGGCTTCCTGCCCTGTCTCCCGGAGCTGCCGTCTGAGCTCAGTAAACTGACCCCCCTGCCTGACTGAAACAGACTGTTCTGAAGTTCTTCCAAGGTAACTTCTTCTGGGAATGTGTTGCACTCCAAATATTTGGGGGCGCTTTGACTCCAGAACCAGTTCAGAGCATTAATCTGCTGTTGATTTGAGAGAAGGTCAGAGGAAGTCACAGAGAGTTGTGTCTACACTGCACCATCTTGGCTCTGCCCCCTCCCTAGGCTGGAAGTGTTTACAATTTACACTGGCTAAATCTCTGTCATGGCTCTCTCTTTGGGTCTCAGGTTATCACAGGAGGACCCATTCTGTCCCATGTTTTACTTATTTTTTAATTGTCTATGCTCATCATAAGGTACAAATTTGGTTTGGGTGTGTGGGAAATCTGGAGAGCTTGAAATTTTCTGACCCATTTAGTCATCATCTTCACAGAATCTCCAATTTATATTTTTATAAACTTGACTCAATTCCTAGTTCTTAATAAATGAAGCCTTTAACACTATAAAAATTGTTAACCAGCTTTCTGCTTCCCTTATAATTTTGGCTACTTTGGTTTTATTTATGTAAAAAAATTAATTAAATGTAATCGAAATTATCCTTTTTGTATTTCATTATATTATTTATTTCTTGTTTCATAATAAATTTCTCCTTTCTCCTAAGATCTGATAGGTAACAAACTACCCCTTGCTTCCCTATTTTATTTATAGTATCATCCTTTATTTTTAAATCATGTACTCATGTCAAACTTATTTTGGTATAGGATCAGAAATGTTGGTCTGTGCCTAGTTTTTGCCATATTATTTTCCAATTTTCCAAGAAATTTTTGTTAAATAGAGAGTTCTTATCCCAGAAGCTGGAGTCTTTGGGTTTATCAAACAGTAGTAGTACTATAGTCATTGGTTATTGTGTCATGTATAGCTAATTTATTCCACCAATCCACCACTCTAATTTTTAGAATACCAAAATGTTTGATGACTTCCACTTTATAATATAATTTTAGGTGTAGTACAGTTTGGACACCTCCCTTTGCATTTTTCTCTTGATTAATTCTCTTGATATTGTTGATCTTTTATTCTTCCAGATGAATTAGTTAGCATTTCTAGCTCTATAAACAATTTTTGTCAATGTGGTTGATATGGCACCAAATAAGATTCATTTAGGTAATTTTTTATTATATTAAGTTCAGATTACCCATAATTAATTTCTTTTGGGATATTTTCCCAGTTTTTTTTACATCTGCTTTTATGTGAAAAGGTTTTTTTGTTTGTTTGTTTGTTTTTTAGTTGTGTTCATTCAGTTCCAGGGTTTACCTTGGAACATGGACATCTAAATATTTTATATTGTCTACAATTATTTTTAAATGGGATTTCTCTTTCTGTGTCTTGCTACTGGGCTTTGTGGCAAAATATAAAAATACTAATGATTTATGAGGCTTCATTTTATATCCTATACTTTTGCTAAAGTTATTAATTGTTTCACATAGTTTTTAATTGATTCTCTAGTGCTTTCTAAGTATGCCTTCATTTCATCTACAAAGTGTGATAGTTTTGTTCCCCATTGCCTAGACTAATTCCTTCATTTTTTTCTTTTTCTAATTTTTAAAACTAACGTTTCTAATATAATATTGAATAATAGTGGTGATAATGGGCATACTTGTTTCATTCCTGATCTGACTGGGAATGCTTCTAGCTTTTCTTAATTGTATATAATGTTTGCTGATATTTTAAGATGAATGTTGGCTATCATTTTAAGGAAAGTCCATTTATTCCTAGGCGCTAGTATTTTTTTTTTTTTTTTTTTTTGCTTTTTGCTGAGGCAATTGGGGTTAAGTGACTTGCCCAGGGTCACACAGCTAGGAAGTGTCTGAGACCAGATTTGAACTCAGGTCCTCCTGACTTCAGGGCTGGTGCTCTAACCACTGCGCGACCTAGCTGCCCCCTAGTATTTTTAATAAGTATAAAAGTTGTATTATCCCCAAAGTTTTTTCCCTGCATCTCTTGAGATAATTATATGTTTTTTTTAAAGTTTTGTTGTAGATATGATCAATTATGCCAGTAGTTTTCCTGATATTGAACCAGCTCTGCATTCCTTTTTAAATCCCACTTAGTCATAGTGTGTTATACTGGTAATAAATTTCTGTAATCTAAGATTTTTGCCTCAGTATTCATTAGAGATATTGATCTATAATTTTCTTTCTCTGTTTGGATGTAACTGGTTTAGGTATCAACACCATATCTGGTAATAAAAGGTAATTGGTAGAACTCTTTCTTCATCTATTTTTCCAAGTAGTTTATATATTATTGTAATTAATTGTTCTTTAAAGGTTTGGTAGAATTCACTTTAAGTGATCTGGATCTGGAGATTTTTTCTTAGGGAAATTATTGATGTCTTGTTCAATTTCTTTTTTTCTAAAATGAGTTTATTTAACTATTTTTTCCTTCTCTGTTAATCTGGGCAAATTATATATTTGAAAGTATTCATGTATTTTGATTAGATTCTCAAATTTAGTCATATTTTTTTAATAAAATAGATCCTAATTATTGCTTTAATTTTCTCTTCATTGATAAGTGAATTAATTTCATTTTTGATACTGGTAATTCAGTTTTCTTCTTTCCTTTTTCTAATCAAATTGACCAGAGATTTATTTATTTTGATTTTTCCATAAACCCAACTCCTAGTTTTATTTATCAGTTCTATAGTTTCCTTACTTGCAATTGTATTAATCTCTCCTTTGTTTTTCAGACTTTCTAATTTGGTATTTAATTAGAGTGTTTTAATTTGTTCTTTTTCTAGATTTTTAAATTTCATGACCAATTCATTGTTCTCTTCTCTCAATATTTTATTCACATAAGCATTTAAAGATAGAAAATTTCACCTAAGAATGACCGTGGATATAAAAGAAGGCAGAGCCAAAATGGTGGAGCATAAACAAGCCTTTACCTGAAATCTTCCTATTTTCCCTCAGATCAACACCAGATTATTTATTTTATGTAATTGTCATTTTTTTTCACTTACAATGTAAATCATTGAAGAAAAAGACAATGACTTGTAATTCTATATATGTTCATTATCTTTTCCAGAATCCTAGACATAGCAATACAAGCATGGAATAAATATCGTTTGATAATGATGCCAAAAAAAATCATCAGAAAGGGAATAGATAATTTTATTTACTAGTTCTTCCTTTTGCCCAAAAAAATCATCGCATATGGAATAGATCATTTTATTTACTAGTTCTTCAAATATCTTGTGGATATGGCCTGATATAGGAGGGAAACATTCAGTCTAAAATAAAATAACAATCCATACTCTTCAATCATTTACAATGCACAGAATTAGAACTAAAGGAACTTTTGTAAGTTATCTTACTAAACTCCCTCATTTCCCAGATAAGAAAACTGAGGCTGGTAAAAGTAATGATTATAATTATTAATACTATTTTGTCAAAGGTCATACCTATATTAACAGAGCTCATATTCATGTCCAGGTTCACAAAGCTCTTATCTAGAACTCAGTAAACATTTTAGTTTTTGATTTTGTTATTTACTAAAGAAAATGTTACAAATATGTTTAGCATTACCATTAGGCTAAAAACAATTTTATATTGCTAAAATTTTGAAAGTATACACATAAGCATCTTGAGAACATGGTGATTTGTATAACTTTACATTTTACATTTATTATACTGCCGACATTAAGTAGATGTTCACTCCATCAGAAATACATTTTAAGCAAAATGACAGAATAATATCCTTTATTGTGGAAAGTGGATTCATCTGGGAGAGGAAAGGTCATAATAATGTTTATACATACTATAAATTTTTCACAATATTTGAATTCAGTAAGCACAATCATTGGCAATGAGGATCAACTTTAAAAATACTCTGTATTTGTCTACTTGCAAAACATTAGAAATTTTAAAATAAGTGAACAACCACTTTTGAATCAAAAGGTAAAGAAAATTCTAGAGAGAGAACTGATAATTATCTTATTCACGCACCTGTTTTAACAGTAACTGAACAGCAGGATAACTGCACAATTCCAAACAATGTCTAAAAAGGAGGAATAAAAGTAGTGTCCAACAGAGCAAGTTAAAGACTGAGTGTCTCCATTTTGTTGGTTTGTGTTACAACCTTAATGCTATTTAAATGCATTTTTATAGTGTGTTAATAACAGTAATAAAAATGGAAAAAAAATTACAACATACAGCCATTTTATCACAAGCAGATGGTGGCTAGAGATGGGCTAGTCTCCAACTGTTCCTGTTCTTGTCCAATTCGCCATCAGTAAAAGGAATAAACATTTGTGTTACCCTAGTCTGCCATAATATTTCAGTAAAAAAAAAAAGTATAGAATCTCAGGAGTTTACTGGATAAAAATGCTGTACAATGAAAATTGTTTACTGCTCTGAACTTCTGCATTTCTGCCCAAATGAGGAGCCAGTCATTAAAGGTTTTCAGGAATTTCATTGTAAGTAAAAACACTATTGGTTTATGCCTCCATTATTAAATGCCCTCTCTACAGGCAATAATTTAGCAAAACAATTCATTATAAAAGTCTTATTTTTACTCCCTAAAGCTATTTCTTTGATGTTAACTTGTTTTAATGAATACAGAAATAGTGTGCAACAGTGCATCTCAGCAATAAATGTTAATGTCTGGTCCAACAAGCTAGTTTCTCCAGTCAGTTTAGTATCATATGATTGACCATAAAAAGCAAAATCCATTTGGTAACATATTTTTTGATATGCATGTTATATGCTAAATAAACTAAACAAAAATGATAGGAAGCCAGTTGTCTGTGTTCAGCAATGTTTACAGTGTTTTCAACTTGAAGATTTAGCATCATCCAAGGTGAAACATAGGGCCCTTCACATGATATTAACTCAGTCTTATATTTAATTAGATCTTGGTATTAGAACAGTTAGAATGAGCAATGTGTATGCTTGTGATACATGCAAAATTGGAGAAGTTCATCTTTAACACTTGTTTCGACATTATTTTTAACTAGTACCAATCTTTCTCCCCTCCATTAAATACATTATACTTTATTCATCTGCCTCACTATCAAAACATTTCTTCAGGGTAATCTAACATGATGAATTTCCATTAAGGTATGAATAAAATTATAAGGTATAAAATGTTATCATTACCAAAGTCCTCTGCATTTTAATATGAGAGAAATCTTTAAACCAAATAATTAAAATTCTCAAGATAAAATCTCAATCAAGTTAATTGATAGGTGAGAGTTGCTTGGACAGAAAGGATAAACCTTTTCCAAAATTTAAAAATATAACTATGGTGCTATTTGTGTATGTAATCTACAATATTAACTTCAGTTGAGCTTGCAAACAATAACCAGAATGCTGAAGGACCTAAGGGCCATGCTGCAAAAATATTGACTAAAAGTGAAGATATTTAATTTCAGAAGAGAAGACTTATGATGGGACATAATAGCTGTCTTCAATTATTTGAATAAGTATCATGGTATAGAGGACTTAAATTCCTCCTTGGCAACTGAATGTGGAAGTTCAAAAAAAAAAAGAGATTTAAACTTGGTGTATTGAGTATCTATCTAACAATGAGTATAAAGGGCTGTCATATTCAGTAAGTTTTCATCACTGTTCATCTCTAAGCAAAGGCTTGATGACTACTTATTATGAAGTATGAAAAATATTCTTTTTCAGCTAAAATTTGGGCCAGTTGACAATTGAGGTTCTTAAACTTTGTAAATATTTTGATTTTGTAATTCTGTGAAGTATTTGGATGGTTGTCATAAAGAAGAAGATAAATTGTTCTGCCTGGCTTCAGAGGAAGAAATATGAGTACAAGCTACAAAGAAAATTTTCAGCTTGATATAATGAAAGACTTCCTAGCAATTAGAGACATTCAAAAGTGGAAAGTTGCCTCTGTAATTAATGGGTTTCCCCTTCCTTAAGTAGAGGTTTTCAAGCAAAAGCTAAGCAACCACTTGTCAGGTATGTTGCTGACAAGCTTCTTATTCAAGTATGGGTTGAACTCAAGTTAAATGTTTGATAACCAACTCTCCAAAAAATTTTCCCAGGATATATTTTAAGTTTATTCTGCATTAACATTTTCTTCATCATTTTAAAAGTCTAGCTTATCATCAAAATAATAAATCAAGACCTAATTTGTATCATTCTCTAATTCCCAAGATGCAAATCCTTACACTGAAAACTTAATATGAATTTAGAGAACAATATGAACTGGCTCCCACACAACACTGATTAAATTCAATAGCATCTGAGTTCCCCTCATACCCTCTCACAAAGTTCATAAATATTGGAATCATATTGGATACCAAGGTCTCTTGACTGAAAGTTCAATGGTTTTGTTATTGTTTTCAATCAAATTATGCTGTTTCTACAGAAATGGATTACCTAAAAGATTGAATTTAATTTTGATACAGATTTTCCACAAAATTTAAGGCATACTCAAACTAGGTGCATGTATTTTCTTTTCTGTTTAACTTTTTTTTATTGAGTTTCCTTTGTTTTGTTTCTCCCCTTCTCTAGATTTTTTCATCCCACAAAGATGGACATTTTTCCAGATGCTCTCAGCTCATTCCAAATTCCCTACTTTAAAATAATTTTAAATTTATTGTAAGTGATATAAAATTTTATTTTAAATAAACATATCAAATATATGAAAGTGAATTCATGTGTGTATAAATAATATGTATGTAGATGTATGCATACATATATGTGTGTTTGTGTGTATATATGTATATATATATAAATCTTGTGGAACTTTCAATTTATATGTATACACATATACATCCCTATATGCATATACACACACATTCATTTAAGATAAATATTTCTATATTGCTGGGTTGCCTAAATATGTCTCCAGAGATTCATGGAAATATATCTCCAGAATTTTATTTAATCCTCTCCAAGGAATTTCTATCATAAAATGAACAGAAGAGACATGAACTTGGGTGTCTTTTTCTGCAGCCTCTGAGAAGGCTATTTGGCTAGAATTCTTATTTTCTCCACTATCACCATCTTCCCTCCAATATTGCTGGTCTAGAGGTATAAGAGATTCAAAATAAAAACTGTTTTCATGGTCACTATTCCTTAAGGGCAGAATATGAAACTAAGCTCATCCTCTTCCTACCAAACACTAGGTACACAAAAGACTATCACAAATAGTAAATAGGGAGTAAACCTATTTATACAAGCAAAATAGTAAGTAAAACAGAAAAATAAGCAAGAGTAAATTCTTCTGATGTGTGTTGCATGTGTGTGTGTGTGAGAGAGAGAGAGAGAGAGAGAGAGAGAGAGAGAGAGAGAGAGAAAGAGAGAGAGAGAGAGAGAGAGAGAGGAAGAGGGAGAGAGAGACAGAGACAGAGAGAGAGGGAGGGAGGGAGAAAGAGAGAGAGAGAGAGAGAGAGAGAGACAGAGAGAGAAGGGGGGAGAAGAGGGGAAGGAAAAGTAAGAGGGAAGGGGAGAGGAGAGAGAAATCAAGGAATTAAGCATATGTTGGAGTTGGATTTCTCTGTCTTCCTCTTTCAAAGTCTTCTTGCCATTAAACCAAAAGAATGTCTGGAACAGCACCATAACTCCAAAAGTATCTCATCTTAAAGTTCTCACACAAAGGCTCATTCTTCACCAAGATATCTCTACCTTCATGTTGCTCTCATCATTCTCCCCACCAATACAAAGCTTTATTTTTCCATGTGGTTTAGTTGTTTTCAGTCATGTTGATTTGTTATGGATCTTTTTGGAGTTTTTCTTGGCAAAGGTACTGAAGTGTTTTGCCATTTTTTTGTCCAGTTCCTTTTGCAGATGAGAAAACTGAGGTAAACAGGGTTAAGTGATTTTCCCAGAGTCATACAGTTAGTGTGTCTGAGATCAGATTTTAACTCAGGTTTTCCTGACTCCAGGCCTGGAAAACCTAGCTTTGCTATCATATGTAGCAGTAACACAAAAGAAGCAAAACAAACATAAAAACCTGAAATTTGGGAGCTAGGATTCCATCACTGAATATCTACTATTTTAAAAAATAAAGTTAGGAGATAGCTAAGTTAGTCAGTGGCTAAGCCATGGTGCCCGGAGTCAGGAAGAACTGAATTCAAATTTTACTTAGACACTTACTAGCTGTGTGGCCCTGATGAAGTCACTTGACACTGTTTGCCTCAGTGTAAAGTTTTCCTCCTCTGTAAAATGAGCTGGAGAAGGAAAAGACAAACAACTTCAGTATTTTTGCCCCCCCAAAAAAAAATTAAATGGAATCATGAAGTCAGACACAACTGAACTACAAAATCAAAGTAAAAAATTATAAATGACAGCAAGCAGTATTAAGATACAGATCCTAACTTCAGATTTTTTGCTTTTGACTCCTAAAAACTTGCTTCCCACACTATCAAACATAATCCTTTGCTTTTCTTGGCTATCACTTTATTCTCTTTTTATTAAGTTCTGCAACTATGTGGCCTTCCATTCAATTTAATAAATATGTACTAAGGACTTAAAAGGTACATTCCTCAAAGACAAGAAATTAAATGAGCCCTACCCTCAAAGAGCTCATGTTATGAAAAGGGATATGGAAGATAGGGGTAGGTAAAGTCAGAGGATGGATGATTCTCCATGCACACAGTTAAGCAATTACAGTTTTTATACAAAATATTTTCCAGACAGAAGGAGCCCTTGTAACTGAGGGGGAGGAAGGAGTCAGGAGGCAGTGAAGAAGGGCTTCAGATAGATGAATTGTGTCTTGAAGTAAGATGGGGACCTTTCCATTTTAAATATATACTATTTTCCTTCATGTAATCTGTGGTCTTCTTTCTGTTCCTATGACATAACACACCTTCTTTTATCTCCATGCAAAGGGTAAATTTTCTCCTAAGCTGATAATGCATTTCCTCCATGTTTTATTCCTCTTGGAATGCTTAATTTCCTCAAAAGCACAACTCAAGCCCTATCCTCTACATGAGACCATTCTGACAATTCCCATGGCCTCTGCTCCCTAAATTACTTTATTTTGTGTATAATTCATATGATTGTTGTCTTCCATGCTCAGAGGACCAAAATGATGCCATTTTGTACAGAGTGCACAATTGTGGCTGATCAGACCAATAGAAGCTCGTAAGAGTTTACCATAGATCAGGCACAAATAGTTCAAAGGATATTTGAAGTAGAGATTTTTTTTAAATTAGTGCATCTCATGTCTCTTTTGAGCTACTACAATTTTTTCTTCCTTGTATAGTATAATCTTCTTTGATACAAACCCACTATGCTGGGTGAAACTGTGCCAGTGATCCCCATGTTTCACAATCATTTCCAAAGTTCTTCAGAAAAGACTTTTAAAATGTCCTTGAATCATTTATTCTGACCTCCATGTTAATGCTTACCTTGTGTGAATTTTCTATAAAATAATCATTTAGACAAATGGAAGTTTGCCATTTCAACATGGCCAGCCCATTGAAATTGAACTCCTTGCCATAGAGCTTGAATGTTTGGCAGTTCGGCTCAAGAAAGGACCTCAATGGTTAGAACCCAATCTTGCCAGTTGATCTTCAAAATTTTCCTCAGACAATTCAAACAGAAGTGATTCAGTTTCATGTCATAGCACTGGTATGCTCTCCAGGTTATCCACAGAATTTAAAAATTTCTCCATTTGTTAATAAGTGACGTTTCCACACATAGATAGGCAGTATTGTCTAGTGGGCAATTTCTGTTTTCTTCATATTTGTTGTAAGGTCAAAATGAACACAAGCATCAAAGAATCAATCTATACTGATACAGCTCAACCTTAGAGATTGCAAAAAGGTGTCCACTAACTCTTCTTCCACTTCAGTGTGGGTTTGTAGGTTAAATAATTAAAAATCATAGTTGTTGACCTTACTGATGTTTTTATTCTCTTTGAAGATACCTAATAATGTCCCTAAGATACTATGCATGACAAAAACTTCACTGTAATAATAATAATAATATCAAATACACAGATCTGCTTCATTGCACTGGTGACTGTGAAAGCACAAAAGTATCAATCATTGTACAGAAGCTAATGCACATCATTTTCTTGAACATTGTGTATAGACTTCTGGTCTGCTCCTAACATTTTCTTTTGTAGCTATTGAACAGATAGCACCATATCAATTGATTTCTAACCTTTTCTGAAGACACAGCCATCTTCCAGGTGAACAAATAGCTTTTAAGAAAGATTCTGACAAAAATATTACCAGCAGTGACTAAAAGAGAGACTGCTGTGATTGTCACAGAATAACCTAATTCCTTTTTATTTTACAGAGATGGGTAATGGTGCCATCCTAGAATTCCTGGGGGCTGATTTCCTCTTGCCATCTAATCTGAAAGATTTCAGTCAGCCTTTGTATGAATGATGGATCCCTTGTCTTGTAAATGTCAGCTGGAAAAGAATCAACAACAGGTGCTTTGCCATGGGGGAGGAGCTTAATGGCATTCAAAGTCTTCCTCAGTTGAAAGTTCAGCTAGAGAGAGAATGGCTTTAACCTAAGGTATATGGTTAATGGCTTCAGAATCAGGAAATGAGGAATTTGTGAAGCCTTTCTCTCTAGGATTATGTCCTTATCACTATTTAACATGGCCCTCTCAGAGCTAATAGTTGAGATATACATTTAGTCTTAGGTCCATAAATAGCTATAAGAGTATCATAAAAGCCCTCTGTATTGTTACTCTGAGTATAAACTGAATTTCATGTGCCTCCTTACTGAGCCAAGAATCCCACATCTAAAGTATTAGTGGAATTGTGAACTGAATCAACCTTTCTGGAAAACAATTTGGAATTATGCCCAAAGGGCTATCAACCTGTACAATTCCATATAATCTAGTGATACCACTACTAGCTCTGTATCCCAAAGACATCATAAAAAGGGGTAAAAGATTCACATGTAGAAAAAATGTTTATAGCAGCTCTTTTTGCGGTGGCAAAAAATTGGAAACTGAGGGGATGCCTATCAATTGAGGAATGGTTAAACAAATTGTGACATGAATTAATGGAATACTGTTATTCTATAAGAAATGATGAACAGGCAGATTTCAATGAACTCTGGAAAATCTATATGAATTGATGCTAAATGAAGTGAGAAGCACCAGAAGAAAATTGTACACAATAACAACAGTATGTGATGATCCACTTTGATGAAATTAGCTTTTCTTAGCAATACCAAAAGTACTACACTTTCTCAGACAGTTCCAAAAGACTCATGTTAGAATATGCTATCCATATTCAGAGAAAGAAATATGGAGTCTAAATGCAGATTAAAGAATACTATGTTCACTTTTTTCATTATTTTTCTTTCTCATGGTTTTTCCCTTTTGTTCTGATTCTTCGTTCACATCCTGTGAATGTGGAAATATGTTTAATACAATTGTACATGTATAGCCTATATCATATTGCTTGCCATTTTGGGAAGGGTGGAGGGAGAGGCAGACAGAAGGAGAAAATATTTTGTAACTCAAAATCTTATAAAAGTGAATGTTATATTTAGAGAATCCTAGAGAATAAACTAAAAAATGACTTGATACAATTAACAACTTCAGCAAAGTTTACATAGATCATCGGCATTTCTATATGTTGTGAACAAAGCCCAACAGCAAGAGATAAAAAGAAAAATCCCATTTAAAATAATAGTAGACAATATAAAATATTTGAGTTTCTTTTGAAGTAAATCTAGGAATTATATGAATACAATTTAAAAACACATTTTTCACACAAAGTCAGATTTAAATAATTAGAAAAATATCAATTGCTCATCAGTAGGCTGAACTAATATAATAAAAATGATAATTCTACCTAAATTAATCTTATTCAGTGCAATACCAAATTGCCAAAAATTACTTTGTTGAGCTAGAAAAATAATAACAAAATTTACCTGGAACAGAATTTCAAGAGTATCAAGGGAATTAATGAACAAAATGCGAAGGAAGGTGACTTGGCTGTACTAGACCTAAAACTCTATTATAAAGCAGAAATTTTCAAAATCATTTGTTCCTGAATAAAAATAGAGTAGTGGATCAGTGAAATGGGTTATGTTTACAAGACA
Source organism: Myrmecobius fasciatus (assembly GCA_023553655.1). Classification (NCBI taxonomy): domain Eukaryota; kingdom Metazoa; phylum Chordata; class Mammalia; order Dasyuromorphia; family Myrmecobiidae; genus Myrmecobius; species Myrmecobius fasciatus. The sequence continues at coordinate 184,759 of JAJPUD010002697.1, read as the reverse complement.
TAATAGTCAATGACTATAGTAATCTACTATTTGATAAACCCAAAGATTCCTGCTTCTGTGATAAGAACTCACTATCTGATAAAAATTTTCTGAGAACACTGGAAAATAGTACGACAGAAACTAGACATTGATCAACATTACTTACCCTATACCAAGATAAGGTCAAAATGAATACCTTATTTAGACATAATAAAATACGATATACACATTAGGAAAGCAAAAGATAGCTCACCTGTCAGATCTTTGGAGAAGATAAAATTTATGGCCAAAGAAGTTAAAATATGTGAAAATAATGGAATATTATTGTTCTATAAGAAATGATGTGCAGAAAAATTTCAGAAAAGCCTGGAAATAATTACATAAACTGATACTCAATGAAGTGAGCAGAACCAAGAGAGCATTGTGCATAGTAACAGCAAGATTATGTGATAATCAATCATAACAGACAGTCTTTTTTAAGCAATGCAGTGATTCAAGACAATTCCAATTGACTTGGGATAGAAAATGCAATCTTCATTCAGAGAGAGAACTATGGAGACTCGATGTGGATCAAAGTATAATATTTTTACTTTTTTAATTTATGTGTTTCTTTGCTTTTTCTTTATTGTGGTTTTCCCCCTTTTTGTCTGATTTTTCTTGCACAACATGACAAATATGGACATATGTTTAAAAATATTGTATAACCTATATCAGATTGCATTTTGTCATGAAGAAGGAAGAGATAAGGGAGGGAAGGAGAAAATTTTGGAACACAAAATCTCAAAAAAAAAATGTTGAAAACTATCTTTACATGTGTTTGGAAAAAATAAAATACACTATTATGTGAGAGGAGGGAGGGAAATACTCTTGCATCTAAGCTTCATTTGCACTTTATTTTTGATACAGTTAAGTCCTTCTCAATGCCTGACCAATGTCTTGTAATGCAGAAAAAAAGTCTTAGTAACACTTGGCTAGCATTAGTGGAGCAGGAAAAAAAGGTAGTCATAAATGGAGCCAAGATTTGCCTGAGTTCTCTCCAAAATCTCTCCAAATATTTATAAATAATTAATTTAAACAAATTCTGAAGTGGAAGAAGCCACAAAAATGTGGAATGGAACAATTTCCTAAGGTAAAACAACTTAAAAGGTCCATAGGAAAGGTCTGTTGTACCAGGGTAAAAGGAGATCACCATCCAGCTCATGTCTAACCAGCAAAGCCCTGACTCTAGAAAACTAGGAGCAGACTTCTGTGGCTACCTGTGGAGCTCTGAATTTATAGAGAATGTGTGTCAAAAAACAGGTCAGAAGGAGATTACAGGAGTCTCTTTGCTATCACTGACTCAGACTCTTATTACTTTGCCCATACTTGGATCTGGGTTGCAATCCTAAAGCAAGAGCTTAATGCCACAGTAGAGTGAATACTTACCTCATAGTTTAAGGGCAGAAAAGAGTTTTTGTGGTCACTCACAAACCAGAGTAGTAAAACATCTCTTTAGATCATACCACCTTGGAAGAACTGAAAACTTACAAATGCCTGGAAGTTCCTGAAAAGAGCTGCACAAAACCCTGAAGTTTGGTAGAGTACACCCTCTACCCTGGAACTAGAGCTCTATTTTAAGAAGAATTAAAAGTCAAGCAAGAGTCTGGGAAAGTGAGCAAAAACAGAAAAAAAAGTCTGACCATAGAAATTATTAGGTTTCAAGGAAGATCAAAACACACACTCGAAAGAAGATAATACTGTCAAAGATTCTACATCCAAAGTTTCCAAGAAAAATATCAATTGATCTCAAGCCATGGAAGAGTTCAAAAGGATTTTGAAAATCAAGTAAGAGAAGTAGAGGAAAATGGAAAGATAAATAGGAGTAGTACAAGAAAATCATGAGAAACAAGTCAACTTGGTAAAGGAGACACACACACACACACACACATACACACATGTTAAAGAAAGCAACATCTTGAAAAAGCAAACTAAGCCAAATTGTGAGAGTTACAAAAAGGAGAGAAAGCTTTATAAAGCATAACTGGCTAAATGGAAAGAGAGGCACAAAAGTTCATTGAAGGGAAAAAACAACCCTTAAAATATAATTGGCCAAATGAAAAGGAGCTACAAAAACTCATTGAAGAAAATAATTTCTTAAAAATTAGAATTGAGCAAATGGAAACTAATTATTTTATGAAAAATCAAGAAATAATAACACAAAACTAGGAAAATGAAAAAAGTAGAAGACAATATAAAAAAACTCGCTAGAAAAAAAATTGACCTGGAAAATAGATTCAGGAGAGATCTTTTAAATATTATTGGTCCACCTGAAAGTCATGATCCAAAGAGAAACTAGATATAATCTTTTGAGAAATTATCCAGGAAAACTATCCTGATATTCTAGAACCAGAAGTTAGAGTAAAAATTGAAAGAATCCACTAATCACCTCCTGAAAGAGATCTCAAAATAAAAACTCCCAGGAATGTTATAGACAAATTTCAGTATTCCATGGCAAGGAGAAAATACTGGAAAGAAACAATTCAAGTATCCTGAAGTCACAGTCAGAATAACACAAGACTTAACAGCTTCTATGTTAAAGGACAGGAGGGATTGGAATATAATAGTCAGGAGTGCAAAGAACTAGGATTGCCACCAAGAATCACCTACCCAGCAAAACTGAGTATAGTCTTTCATGGAGAAAATGGATAATCAATAAAATAGAAGACTTTCAAGCATTTATGATGGGAAAAATAGAGCTGAATAGAAAATTTGATTTTTAAATACAAGACTCAGGAGAAGCATATGGAGGTAATCAGAAAATGGAAATTATAAAGGAACTAGCAAGGTTTATCTGTTCAAATTTATACATGAAAAAATAATGCTTGTAATTCATAAGAGCTTTATCATTAGTGTGGAAGTTAGAAGGAGTGAATATAAACAGAATACACATGTGTGAGTTGAATGTGAAGGGTTGATATCTAAAAACTATAAAATTGAAAGGTAAGAGAGGAATGTATTGGCAGAAAGGAATGTACTGAGAGAAAGATCAAGGAAGAGTTACAATAGGGCAAATTACTTCAAATAGAAGAGACAAGAATGAACTTTTACTGCAGAGGGGAAACAGGGGAAGTTTATGGTGAGTGAGTAAATTTGCTTTCATATAATTAGTTCAAAGAAGGAATAATACAAAAACTAAATTGAATGTAACAATTTGTTTTATCCTACAAGAAAGTAGGTGACACTGTTGGCAGAAGTGAGAACTGATTTGATCATTCTATAGAGTAATTTGGAACTACATCAGGGCAATAAAACACATGTGTTTCCTTTGACCTATCAATACCTGGGTCAGGATCCCAAAAGAAACTGAAAAACGAAAAAAAAAAAAAAGGGAAAGTACCTATATGAAGAAAATATTCATAGCAATTATTTTCTGTTAGCAAATAATTGGAAACTGAGGAAAAGTCCATCATTTGGGGAATGGCTGAAAAAAATTGTGGTATGTGATTATGAGGGAATGCTATTGTGCTATAAGAAATGATGAGCAGAATGCCTCAAAAAACCTGTAAAGACTTCCATGAAATGCACTGTGTGTAAAATAGCAGCAATATTATAAAATGGTCAGGTGTGAATGACTTAGCTATTCTTGGCAATACAATAATCCAAGACAACTCTGAAGGACTTATGAAAAATTCTACCCATCTCCAGAACTCATGGTGTCTGAATGAAGATTGATACATACTTTTTAAAAACTTTTATTTTTCTTGAGCTTTTTAAAATAAATGTTTAAAATGCTTTTACATGTACTTGGGGGAAAAATGAAAAAAAGAAAGAGAGAGAAAGAAAGAGAGAGGAAGGAAGGAAGGAAGGAAGGAAGGAAGGAAGGAAGGAAGGAAGGAAGGAAGGAAGGAAGGAAGGAAG